>CM055729.1:11010658-11027759 GCA_029465975.1 Dallia pectoralis | reverse complement strand
ACATCATCACATCTCAGCACCACTCTAGTATCACATCATCACATCTCAGCACCACTCTAGTATCACATCATCAGATCTCAGCACCACTCTAGTATCACATCTCAGCACCACTCTAGTATCACATCTCAGCACCACTCTAGTATCACATCCCAGCACCACTCTAGTATCACATCTCAGCACCACTCGAGTATCACATCTCAGCACCACTCTAGTATCACATCATCACACCTCAGCACCACTCTAGTATCACATCTCAGCACCATTCTAGTATCACATCTCAGCACCACTCCAGTATCACATCTCAGCACCACTCTAGTATCACATCATCACATCTCAGCACCACTCTAGTATCACATCTCAGCACCACTCTAGTATCACATCATCACATCTCAGCACCACTCTAGTATCACATCTCAGCACCACTCTAGTATCACATCACCACATCTCAGCACCACTCTAGTATCACATCTCAGCACCACTCTAGTATCACATCATCACATCTCAGCACCACTCTAGTATCACATCTCAGCACCAACACCACAGCCCCACTCAGCCAGTCACATTAGAGGAAGGCCCAGCCACTCTCTTGAATCATATGAAGGCAGTGTTGATGCTTGACTTTGACTTTCTAAAACACTCCTATTGATTTTCTCTTTCACTTCCTGATGAGAGTTGATGTCTGTTAGGAGTCTAATGCGTTTTCAATGAAAGATTAGTCTGATGTTATGTTAAGAATGCACACGGTGTGTGTGTTTCTGTGCACAGGGGAGCAATGTGAGTGCATGTGTTTGTGTGTGTGTGTGTCAGTCTGTTTGTGTATGCGTGTGTGTGTGGGCGTGTTTGCTTGTGCGACAACCAGTATAAACCACAACCAGTATAAACCACAACCAGTATGAACCACAACCAGTATGAACCACAACCAGTATAAACCACAACCAGTATGAACCACAACCAGTATAAACCACAACCAGTATGAACCACAACCAGTATGAACCACAACCAGTATGAACCACAACCCGTATAAACCACAACCCGTATGAAACACAACCTGTATGAACCACAACCAGTATGAACCACAACCAGAATGAACCACAACCAGTATGAACCACAACCAGTATAAACCACAACCAGTATGAACCACAACCAGTATAAACCACAACCAGTATGAACCACAACCAGTATGAACCACAACCCGTATGAACCACAACCCGTATGAACCACAACCAGCATAAACCACAACCAGTATGAACCACAACCAGCATAAACCACAACCAGTATGAACCACAACCAGTATGAACCACAACCAGTATGAACCACAACCAGTATGAACCACAACCAGTATGAACCACAACCCGTATGAACCACAACCCGTATGAAACACAACCTGTATGAACCACAACCAGTATGAACCACAACCAGAATGAACCACAACCAGTATGAACCACAACCAGTATAAACCACAACCAGTATGAACCGCAACCAGTATGAACCGCAACCCGTATGAACCACAACCAGCATAAACCACAACCAGCATAAACCACAACCAGTATGAACCACAACCAGCATAAACCACAACCAGTATGAACCACAACCAGTATGAACCACAACCAGTATGAACCACAACCAGTATGAACCACAACCAGAATGAACCACAACCAGTATGAACCACAACCAGTATGAACCACAACCAGTATGAACCACAACCGGTATGAACCACAACCAGTATGCTGCCCCATTCACTTCTCTTTCTCTACCTTCCTCCCTTCTACATCACCTCCCGTCCATCACCACTTGTTACTCTTTTTGTCCGTCCACTCCTTCTGCATTCAACCCCGGTTTTCAACATGAAATGGAGAGAAGGGTTGGATGGAGGGCTGAAAGAGGGAGGTCTTAGCAATGACAAGCCGTTTGGAAACGGGGAAACATTTGATGACACACTAAAGACGAAATGAAATGACCCTCTAGGATTTAATTGACCCCGTTCAAGGTTTCCATTATAATGGCGACAACGCCGGGAAGGGTCTTTTATGTCGTCAAACAATTATATTGCTATCAAAGAGCTCTAGTGCGACTGAAAATATGTTGTATTTCCTTTAAAATATGTGCTGAACCGCGGACATCTGCTTTCATGTGACGCAGGACGTGGAATCGTTCCGTGCCAAACATTTGAATGATTTTGGTGTACCGTTGTTTCTGTTGATGCGCACGTACACATGTGTGAGTAGAAGACAGCTGCTAATCTCCCTAAAAAGCTCTAGATATTTGGATTTTCTGCATTAGTTCATGTATTATATAAAGAGCCTTTTTAAAAAGCAATATACGTTCCCCGTTCACCTGCGGATAAGGCTGGGTTCTGTTGATGCACACACACACACACACACACACACACACTCACTAAAGATTTCTGAGAATTTGCTCAGCCAATCTGTAAATGAAAAATCCCTCAAGCATTGTCTCCCTATCCTACGAATGTCAAGACTTGCAGAAAATCCTAATGAAAAATAAATGTTGATTTTAGTCTGTCGCCGTGAAAGACATCATGATTCAAATGGCAAACATTTGTTTAGTTTTTTTTTCAAAATGTTTTGAGTCTACAGATGTTACAAGACTGCTGTGACTGCTCTGTAAAATATAGTTGTATGTGATTTGTATCTTATCAATAGTGTCAGGATTGGGCTTTCGAGCAGGTTGAGGACACAAACGCAGAGTGCTTGCAATAACAGGGTTTATTCTCTCCCAAAACAGGAACGGGTAGCTTCATACAACGACAATCCTTAACACTTAACAAAAACACAGAAGAACAACATGATTAACAAAACCTCCCCTTAGTGCGACAGACATACTAAACACAGAACACCAGAATAATCACGCAATACATAACAGGACCAGCAAACGCAAAACAAGAGAAACATACCTTAACAATGACCGACACTGAAAGACAGGAAACGGCAGAACTAAGTACAGGGACTAACGAGCAAACACAACACAGGTGCGGACAAAAACACAGGTGAACGAACAAGTCCCTAATTTTCCCTCTCTCCGGATGCGGGGGAGGTGTCATCACCACCATGGAGTGCGAGGACAGGGCTCTGTCCCTTACAGAATCCCCCACCAAGGGGCGCGGCTCCTGAAGCGCCCAAAACCCAAGAGCAGATATAATCCAAGAGTTGGACATGGGCAGGACGGAGAGACGGGTCTCGGGCAGGACAGAGGCTGACAGACCAGGAGGCCGCCCGGTCTGGTGGATGCCAGTCAGGTCTCCTGAGACCGGACAGGCGGGGCGGGTCAGGTGGTCAGCCGGGCTCTGCCGAGACCTGTCTCTCCGTCCTGCCTCCGGCTGCCCATGGGAGCAGGTCTGGAGGCCGGACAGGTAGAGACATGGGTTCATGGGGTCAGGTGGTCTGCCCGGTGGGAGCGGGTCAGGAGGTCTACCCGGCGGAAGCGGATCTGGAGATCGACCCGGCGGATGCAGGTCAGGAGATCGACCGATGAGGGTCAGGGAGGCTGGCGGAAGCAGATCTGGAGGTCTACCCGGCGGAAGCGTGTCTGGAGGTCTACCCGGCGGGAGCGTGTCTGGAGGTCTACCCGGCGGGAGCGTGTCTGGAGGTCGGACAGGAGGGAGCAGGTCAGAGGTCTACCAGGCGGAGACGTG
This sequence comes from Dallia pectoralis, assembly GCA_029465975.1. Classification (NCBI taxonomy): domain Eukaryota; kingdom Metazoa; phylum Chordata; class Actinopteri; order Esociformes; family Umbridae; genus Dallia; species Dallia pectoralis. Next base: position 11,024,107 of record CM055729.1, on the reverse strand, counting down.
TCAGGAGGCTAGTCGGGCGGGAGCAGATCTGGGGTCGGAGGAGGCAGGGCCGGGGACCAGGCAGAGACGGGTCAGGAGGCAGTGCCGGGGAGACGGGTCAGGAGGCAGTGCCGGGGACACGGGTCAGGAGGCAGTGCCGGGGACACGGGTCAGGAGGCAGGGCCGGAGGACACGGTTCAGGAGGCCGTGCCGGAGGACACGGTTCAGGAGGCCGTGCCGGAGGACACGGTTCAGGAGGCCGTGCCGGAGGACACGGTTCAGGAGGCCGTGCCGGAGGACACGGTTCAGGAGGCCGTGCCGGAGGACACGGTTCAGGAGGCCGTGCCGGAGGACACGGTTCAGGAGGCCGTGCCGGAGGACACGGTTCAGGTGGCCGGGGAACAGTCCTTGGCCCGGCAACAGTCCTTGGCCCGGCCAGGAGGACGGCCTCGGGCATTGGACGGGGCTCGAAGACAGGACGGGGGACCGGACTGGAGTCAGGCAGGGGACAGGACTGGAGTCAGGCAGGGGGACAGGACTGGAGTCAGGCAGGGGGACGGGACTGGAGTCAGGCAGGGGGACAGGACTGGAGTCAGGCAGGGGGACAGGACTGGAGTCAGGCAGGGGGACAGGACTGGAGTCAGGCAGGGGGACAGGACTGGAGTCAGGCAGGGGGACAGGACTGGAGTCAGGCAGGGGGACAGGACTGGAGTCAGGCAGGGGGGACTGGAGTCAGGCAGGGGACAGGACTGGAGTCAGGCAGGGGGACAGGACTGGAGTCAGGCAGGGGACAGGACTGGAGTCAGGCAGGGGGACAGGACTGGAGTCAGGCAGGGGGACTGGAGTGAGCTCTGGGTCTGGAGGCTCTGGGTCTGGACAGCTCGGGACTGGAGTGAGCTCGGGGACTGGAGCTCGGGGACTGGAGTGAGCTCGGGACTGGAGTGAGCTCGGGGACTGGAGCGAGCTCGGGGACTGAGCTCGGGACTGGAGCGAGCTCGGGACTGGAGCGAGCGGGACTGGAGCGAGCTCGGGACTGGAGCGAGCTCGGGGACTGAGCGAGCTCGGGGACTGGAGCGAGCTCGGGGACTGGAGCGAGCTCGGGACTGGAGCGAGCTCGGGGACTGGAGCGAGCTCGGGACTGGAGCGAGCTCGGGACTGGAGCGAGCTCGGGACTGGAGCGGGGGACTGGAGCGAGCTCGGGGACTGGAGCGAGCTCGGGGACTGGAGCGAGCTCGGGGACTGGAGCGAGCTCGGGGACTGGAGCGAGCTCGGGGACTGGAGCGGCTCGGGACTGGAGCGAGCTCGGGGACTGGAGCGAGCTCGGGGACTGGAGCGAGCTCGGGGACTGGAGCGAGCTCGGGGACTGGAGCGAGCTCGGGGACTGGAGCGAGCTCGGGGACTGGAGCGAGCTCGGGACTGGAGCGAGCTCGGGACTGGAGCGAGCTCGGGGACTGGAGCGAGCTCGGGACTGGAGCGAGCTCGGGACTGGAGCGAGCTCGGGGACTGGAGCGAGCTCGGGACTGGAGCGAGCTCGGGACTGGAGCGAGCTCGGGACTGGAGCGAGCTCGGGGACTGGAGCGAGCTCGGGGACTGGAGCGAGCTCGGGACTGGAGGGACTGAGCTCGGGACTGGGACGGACACGGGGACTGGGACGGACACGGGACTGGGACGGACACGGGGACTGGGACGGACACGGGGACTGGGACGGACACGGGGACTGGGACGGACACGGGGACTGGGACGGACACGGGGACTGGGACGGACACGGGGACTGGGACGGACACGGGGACTGGGACTCAGGGACTGGGACGGACAGGCTGGGAGGACACGGGGACTGGGACTCAGGGACTGGGACGGACGGGGACTGGCTCTGGGACGGACACGGGGACTGGGAGACACGGGGACTGGGACTCACGGGACTGGGACAGGGTCAGAGGACTGGGGACAGGGTCAGAGGACGGGGACAGGGTCAGAGACGGGGACAGGGTCAGAGACGGGGACAGGCTCAGAGACGGGGACAGGCTCGGACACGGGGACAGGCTCAGACACGGGGACAGGGTCAGAGACGGGGACAGGCTCAGCCTGGGAAACGGGGACAGGCTCAGCCTGGGAAACGGGGACAGGCTCAGACTGGGAAACGGGGACAGGCTCAGACTGGGAAACGGGGACAGGCTCAGACTGGGAAACGGGGACAGGCTCAGACTGGGAAACGGGGACAGGCTCAGACTGGGAAACTGGCTTAGGCAGGGAAACTGGGACTGGGACAGGCTCAGGCTGGGAACCTGGGACAGGCAAAGACACGGGGACTGGCTCTGGCAAGGACACGGGGACTGGCTCTGGCAAGGACACGGGGACTGGCTCTGGCAAGGACACGGGGACTGGCTCTCTGGCAAGGACACGGGGACTGGCTCAGGCAAGGACACGGGGACTGGCTCTGGCACTGGCTCTGGCAAGGACACGGGCTCTGACTGGCTCAGGCAAGGACACGGGGACTGGCTCAGGCAAGGACACGGGGACTGGCTCAGGCAAGGACACGGGGACTGGCTCAGGCAAGGACACGGGGACTGGCTCAGGCAAGGACACGGGGACTGGCTCAGGGGACTGGCTCAGGCAGGACACGGGGACTGGCTCAGGCAAGGACACGGGACTGGCTCAGGCAAGGACACGGGGACTGGCTCAGGCAAGGACACGGGGACTGGCTCAGGCAAGGACACGGGGACTGGCTCAGGCAAGGACACGGGGACTGGCTCGGCAAGGACACGGGACTGGCTCGGGCAGAGGACACGGGGACTGGCTCGGCAAGGACACGGGGACTGGCTCGGGCAAGGACACGGGGACTGGCTCGGGCAAGGACACGGGGACAGACTCGGGCAAGGAAACTGGAGGGAGCTCGGTGACTGGCCGAAGGTGTGGTGCACGGCGGAGAAGTTGTGCCCTCAGGTAGTCCAGGAGCTCAGGGCAGAGATCTTCTTGTCCCTTCCTCCACACGAAGAACTCCTGATGCCACCACCTCCTTTCATCGTCCATCACCGCCACCTCCTGGACCCAGGCCAGAAAGTCGACAAATACCCCCAGATCCTCCCGTAGAGCCCTCTCCAAGGCCGGGGAGGTAGCCGATGGTGGCGTGGGCCTGGAGGACACCGGATAGACCGGTTCATAGGGGCCCGTTTCGAGCGGCGGGGCGGCAGCCATCTCGTGCTGCGGGGCGGCAGCCATCTCGTGCTGCGGGGCGGCAGCCATCTCATGCTGCGGGGCGGCAGCCATCTCGTGCTGCGGGGCGGCAGCCATCTCGTGCTGCGGGGCGGCAGCCATCTCGTGCTGCGGGGCGGCAGCCATCTCATGCTGCGGGGCGGCAGCCATCTCATGCTGCGGGGCGGCAGCCATCTCATGCTGCGGCAGCCATCTCATGCTGCGGGGCAGCCATGGGTGGTGAGGTGGGGGACAGAAACGTGGAGGTTGAGACGGGAATCAGCTGGAGGGTGAAGGGATCCCACCGGAACTCCCCCCCAGGTACTCCTCATCCTCGGACTCGTCCTCTGGCTCGGAGTCCTCTGCTTCATAGGGCTCTAGGTAGAGCCCGTGCATTAACCCCTCGTCGGGGTTTTCGAGCCGTAGGCTGGCCCACGATACTGCACCCTGCTGTGTCCTCTCTTTTGGGTCGGTCATTCTGTCAGGATTGGGCTTTCGAGCAGGTTGAGGACACAAACGCAGAGTGCTTGCAATAACAGGGTTTATTCTCTCCCAAAACAGGAACGGGTAGCTTCATACAACGACAATCCTTAACACTTAACAAAAACACAGAAGAACAACATGATTAACAAAACCTCCCCTTAGTGCGACAGACATACTAAACACAGAACACCAGAATAATCACGCAATACATAACAGGACCAGCAAACGCAAAACAAGAGAAACATACCTTAACAATGACCGACACTGAAAGACAGGAAACGGCAGAACTAAGTACAGGGACTAACGAGCAAACACAACACAGGTGCGGACAAAAACACAGGTGAACGAACAAGTCCCTAATTTTCCCTCTCTCCGGATGCGGGGGAGGTGTCATCACCACCATGGAGTGCGAGGACAGGGCTCTGTCCCTTACAAATAGCACCACCAAGCACAAAGAAACCTCATGCCGGAGAAATATCAATATAAGATGGAGGACTTTGTGTGATGATTGGACTGAAATTGTACTGAAATTATTTGAGGGCGTGTCCGCCGTCTTATAAGGGAATTATCTGCATTTGGTAACAAGATACTTATATTAGAAATGGAAAACATTTTAAATAATAACCATGGTCGTGAAAAGATAAGTGAAAAATACCCTGTTGAACATTTCTGAACATTTCCTACAAGCGCAGAGTTCTATTGTCAAATTTGATTCTGGAGTTTTCTAATGTCCAAAATGTTATCAATATTTGTTAGAGTGGTCCATTCACCTTCTTGTATTAAAATTGCTTAAAAACTTAAAAAAATAAGTTTCCAAAGTTATTTGAATATTACACAAAATAAGCAAAATGGAAAGGCTTTGTTTATTTGTTGGTCCTTTTGCTTTGTTGTCCAAAAGGGTTTTCTGTAATTATGAGGGAGAGAAATCACAAAGAACAGAAAAATCTGCTTCTAAATCACAACTAACTTTTGCTATTTATTGTGTTACTGATACAAAAAAAAGACTTTTCACCTAGATTGTAAGATATGCATCAAACCGCAATGATGATATCAAGGTCATGGATTGAACCAAGGGCACATTTCAAGGTCAGAGATGATTACATCGTAAGCGACCAATCAGTTCTTGCAGTCAATGTGTTGGATGCAGGAGATATGGGCAAGACTAAAGATCTGAGCAACTTTGACAAAGGTTAAATTGTTATGGTCAGACGACTGGGTCAGAGCATCCCTAAAACGACGAGGCTTGTGGGGTGCTCCCGGTCAGCAAATGGGTGACAGAGTCTGGAGCACATAAGGCTCATTGATAAGCGAAGGCTACACAGCCAATCCTGTCTGGATCTAACTGACAGAAGTCATAGAAACTGTAACTGATGCATATTGGCCTCTGTATGGGCCTATGTACTACCCAAGATGACCTCTGTCCACAACCAGATGTGGCTAGATAGGACACGCGAGCAACGGACCTGGACCTGAGGGAGGTTTCATGTCTAATGTCTTGGGCCATCGTGTTTTTGCACGTCAGCTGTGTTTTGGCAGCATGCAGAACCAACAGCACGTTAGGAATAATGTCATAATGTTTCGGGTTATCAGTGTATGTATTCAGTATCAGTCTAAACAGCGGTCACACCAAATTCACTTGAAGAACACTTTCCTGATGGAGAAGAAGCAGATGAGGCCTGAGTTCCAGAGTTTTGGGGTCATTCCCTTCCCTGTTGACAGGACGCTTTCGCCAGACAGACAACAAGTCTGAAAGACAATATTTTCCGTTTCCGATTCTTACTGTAGATTGTTTTTATCTGCCTGATGTTACAGAGAATGTGACCATTTATCACTAACACCACAGTCTTTCTCCTTCAAATGCAATTTCAAATGCTCACAAACACATTGAAATACCACAACTTTTAAACAAATTGGACAATTTTCACAATTGCAAAAAAATGTATACCATCATTGTTTCTGGTGCAATTATGTTTGGTATGCATTTGCTTTGCCATGCTGGTTATTATAGAGTCACGAGTAAAATCAGTGTTGTGGGCAGTTATGATATTGGATGTCTTTTTGGGGTTTTTATTGGGCTTTAAGGTTCTTTTCACGTTAGTAAATGGAATAATAAAATGTGTGTATGCTTCCTGAGCCAAACATCATTTACAACAGGGGTGTCACACACACTCCATGGAGGTCAGCGTGCTACCCATTTGGTCTCACATCAGGCATAGAAAACCCAGGGCAGGCAGGTCTTAACTAATCAGTTACAGTAATAAATTAATTAAGTACAAGATCAGAGTTTAAGAGTTCAAACAGTGGCCATGCGATCAGAACCAGTCATTAATAAAGACACAGTTTACATTGTGCTGCCAGCTGAACATGGTGTACAGATTTATAGCACCATTTGTAGTTACCTATACTATACCAGTCTGTGTAGTGACAAGCTGGCCACCTTACAGTACATTCTGCAGGGCTATCCTTTTTTACTCCTCTGGGAGTTAGCACACTTGATGTAACTTGTCAACTAAATATCCTCCCCTCACATGGCCATCTCTGACACATTCTATGCCCTAGGCAAGATTTGGGAATGGCTTCGGCCTATCATGAAAGGTTGGCTGAGGCAGCAATAAAGAAATGTAGCACTACTTTTCCAAACATAAACCTGGAAGTGGCTAACAGTGGTACTGTAGCTAGCTAGAGGTACTACTGCACAACACAGATTGTAAATACGAACGGAAGTTATTACATTATGAAACACTAGCCTTGATAACTAGCTAACTAGCAAGCCTAAACGGATGGTGACATAAGGTACAGTACATGGTGACATAATGTGCAGTACATGGTGACATAATGTCAGTATATGGTGACATAATGTGCAGTACATGTTGACATAATGTACAGTATATGGTGACATAATGTCAGTGGTGTAAAGTAACGAAGTAATAATACTTTGTTACAGTACTTAAATAGTTTTTGGGAGTATCTGTATACTTTACTTGAGTTTTTATATTTCTGTCGACTTTTACTTTTACTTCGCTACTTCTAAAACATTATATCTGTACTTTTACTCCGCTACATTAACAATGGACTCGTCGTTACCCGCTACAAAACAACGGAATTATCTTCATGAATGTAGACACAATGTAGAATTGAGTTGACACAGACTTCGTGCAGCCTGTATATGCGCACACTGAGAGCGCCCTATCAGCCTGTGTCGCCCTAATTTATTACTGTATGACTAGAGGAGGAGTGAGGAATGACAAGGAGAGGAGTGAGGAATGACAAGGGGAGGAGTGAGGAATGACTAGAGGAGGAGTGAGGAATGACTAGAGGAGGAGTTAGGAATGACAAGGGGAGGAGTGAGGAATGACAAGGGGAGGAGTGACGAATGACTAGAGGAGGAATGACGGATGACTAGAGGAGGGGTGAGGAATGACAAGGGGAGGAATGACGAATGACTAGAGGAGGAGTGAGGAATGACTAGAGGAGGAGTGAGGAATGACTAGAGGAGGAGTGAGGAATGACTAGAGGAGGAGGGAGGAATGACAAGGGGAGGAATGACGAATGACTAGAGGAGGAGTGAGGAATGACAAGAGGGGGAGTGACGATTGACTAGAGGAGGAGTGAGGAATGACTAGAGGGGGATTGACGATTGACTAGAGGAGGAGTGAGGAATGACAAGAGGGGGAGTGACGATTGACTAGAGGAGGAGTTGACAAGGGGAGGAATGACGATTGACTAGAGGAGGAGTGAGGAATGACAAGAGGGGGAGTGACGATTGACTAGAGGAGGAGTGAGGAATGACAAGAGGGGGAGTGACGATTGACTAGAGGAGGAGTGAGGAATGACTAGAGGAGGAATGACGATTGACTAGAGGAGGAGTGAGGAATGACAAGAGGGGGAGTGACGATTGACTAGAGGAGGAGTGAGGAATGACTAGAGGAGGAATGACGATTGACTAGAGGAGGACTTAAAGCTTCAACAGGTGATGTTTGAGAAAGGGAGAGCTGATACTTGACCAAGCGAGGGGTGACATTTGACTGGGGGAGGGATGATGTCTGAGGAGGAGGGAGGACGGAGTTTCTGGGGAGACAGGATAGAGCTGTAGTTGAGTGATGGTTCAAGTTCAAGTAAGAAGATAGATAAAAGAGGAGAAAGGAGTTGAGGGAACGAGGGAGGGGCAATAAGGTACAAGGGAGCAAGGAGGGGAAGGGAGCAAGAGGAGAAAGTAATTGTGATGTTTCAAGTTCAAATTGATGTTCAAGTTCAAAGTGATGGAGGGGGGGGGGGAATAATAAAGCTTGGAGAAAGAAAATATCTGCCTTTTTTCTGGTTGTACTTTTCTACTTTTACTTCTGATACTTTTGAGAACATTTTAACACCAGATAAATACTTTTGTACTTAAGTACATTTAAGATGAGCTACTTTAAGACTTTTACTTAAGTAATATTTTTATAAATTACTTTTACCAAAGTACATTTTTGGTACGATATCTTTTACTTAAGTATAAAATTCAAGTACTTTTTACACCACTGCATAATGTGCAGTACATGGTGACATAATGTACAGTATATGGAGACATAATGTACAGTATATGGTGACATAATGTGCAGTACATGGTGACATAATGAACAGTATATGGAGACATAATGTAAAGTATATGGTGACATAATGTGCAGTACATAGCGACATAATGTTTAGTACATGGTGACATAATGTGCAGTACATAGCGACATAAGGTGCAGTATATGTTGACATAATGTGCAGTACATGGTGACATAATGTACAGTACATGGTGACATAATGTGCAGTACATGGTGACATAATGTACAGTATATGGTGACATAATGTGCAGTACATGGTGACATAATGTACAGTACATGGTGACATAATGTGCAGTACATGGTGACATAATGTGCAGTACATGGTGACATAATGTACAGTACATGGTGACATAATGTGCAGTACATGGTGACATAATGTACAGTACATGGTGACATAATGTGCAGTATATGGTGACATAATGTGCAGTACATGGTGACATAATGTACAGTACATGGTGACATAATGTGCAGTACATAGTGACATAATGTGCAGTACATGGTGACATAATGTACAGTACATGGTGACATAATGTGCAGTACATGGTGACATAATGTGCAGTACATGGTGACATAATGTGCAGTACATGGTGACATAATGTGCAGTACATGGTGACATAATGTACAGTACATGGTGACATAATGTGCAGTACATGGTGACATAATGTGCAGTACATGGTGACATAATGTGCAGTACATGGTGACATAATGTGCAGTACATGGCGACATAATGTAAAGCACATGGTGACATAATGTGCAGTATATGGTGACATAATGTGCAGTACATAGTGACATAATGTGCAGTATATGGAGACATAATGTACAGTATATGGTGACATAATGTACAGTATATGGTGACATAATGTGCAGTACATGGTGACATAATGTACAGTATATGGAGACATAATGTACAGTACATGGTGACATGATGTACAAATCTGTAACTTTGTTGAACTTTTTCTGTTCCTACCCAGTGTACCTGACAGTGTGGCTGATCATCATGTAATTGTCTGTGACTGTGATTAATTGAACAAACAATGCACTTGTATTGCTGGCTGCCGAGTACATCAAATAGATCAAGCCGCAGGCAACATTGTCAGTCGTACCTTTTATTGGAAGGAGCTGGCTACAATAATATGAGATGTTGCACTGACAAAAGAAAATAATTGTCTTTACATTGTATCACTTATTGCATGGTCGACAAATGTATGCAATAAATTGATGACTGAATGTTAATGAATGACATGGCTTCATTGAATTAAACAAATGCTAAATTCGCTTCTCCATGCTAGCTAGCATCGTTTAATATTGGCGGCATTATGCCTGTGACAGCGAGGATGTCACAGACATAGTTGACATTTGTAACACCCCCAGTGGTTGGTGACGGAACTGCGAAGATTCTGAAAAGATGGTGACACTTTTAAGTTGACTGCTTCTTTGTCAACTGGGAACACAAACAATATTTATTTATTGGATGGCTTTGTTTGGGACTTCCCGTTCTGTTAGGATTCAAGACGGACAAATAACCGTCCTGCGCGGATGGGCACGGAACGTGCGGCTGACCAAACTACATCTGTGTTTCAGACATAATGCCGGCCTGCGATAACGCCTATAGGACTTAATTGTCAGATGAGAAGTTAGACCCCTGTCTACTGTAACTGTGACTGTTATGAGTGCAGACTTGACTGGACCAGGATAATGATGCCGTTTGCATGATGAAAAAGATGAGCGGAGATATAGTCATAAAAGACACACAATTTGTAGTTGTTTGATGGCTTCAGCAGCTTGTGGTGTTACATTATTACAGATTATACTGCAGGTTGCCAGGTAGGGACCAGTGGTTTGAAGTCCCAAACCCAGTGCACATGATCACCACTACAGCTTAAAAAAAGAAGAACAAAACATCACCATAATATCTTCAGTTAATATCTGTCCAGCCCTGCGTTACTTAAGGTTGAAGCTACAAAGTTTTTTGTTTATTCTACTAAAAGTTAGTATCTGAGGTTAGTATCTGAGGCTAGTATCTGAGGCTAGTATCTGAGGTTAATATCTGAGGTTAGTATCTGAGGTTAGTATCTGAGATTAGTATCTGAGGTTAGTATCTGAGGTTAGTATCTCAGTTTATTATCTGAGGTTAATATCTGAGGTTAATATCTGAGGTTAATATCTGAGGTTAGTATCTGAGGTTAATATCTGAGGATAATATCTGAGGTTAGTATCTGAGGTTAGTATCTGAGATTAGTATCTGAGGTTAGTATCTGAGGTTAGTATCTCAGTTTAGTATCTGAGGTTAATATCTGAGGTTAATAGCTGAGGTTAATATCTGAGGTTAGTATCTGAGGTTAGTATTTGAGGTTAGTATCTGAGATTAGTATTTGAGGTTAGTATCTGAGGTTAGTATCTGAGGTTAGTATCTGAGGTTAGTATCTCAGTTTAGTATCTGAAGTTAATATCTGAGGTTAATATCTGAGGTTAATATCTGAGGTTAGTATCTGAGGTTAGTATCTGAGGTAAGTATCTGAGGTTAGTATCTGAGGCTAATATCTGAGGTTAGTATCTGAGGTTGGTATCTGAGGTTAGTATCTGAGGTTGGTATCTGAGGTTATTAGGTGAGGCTAGTATCTGAGGTTATTATGTGAGGCTAGTATCTGAGGCTAGTATCTGAGGTTAATATCTGAGGCTAGTATCTGAGGTTAGTAGCTTCAGTTAATATCTGTCCAGCCCTGCGTTACTTAAGTTTGAAGCTACAAAGGTTTTTGTTTATACTACTAAAAGTTAGTATCTGAGGTTAGTATCTGAGGCTAATATCTGAGGTTGGTATTTGAGGTTAATATCTGAGGTTAGTATCTCAGTTCATTATCTGAAGTTAATATCTGAGGTTAATATCTGAGGTTAATATCTGAGGTTAGTATCTGAGGTTAGTATCTGAGGTAAGTATCTGAGGTTAGTATCTGAGGCTAATATCTGAGGTTAGTATCTGAGGTTGGTATCTGAGGTTAGTATCTGAGGTTGGTATCTGAGGTTATTAGGTGAGGCTAGTATCTGAGGTTATTATGTGAGGCTAGTATCTGAGGCTAGTATCTGAGGTTAATATCTGAGGCTAGTATCTGAGGTTAGTAGCTTCAGTTAATATCTGTCCAGCCCTGCGTTACTTAAGTTTGAAGCTACAAAGGTTTTTGTTTATACTACTAAACGTTAGTATCTGAGGTTAGTATCTGAGGCTAATATCTGAGGTTGGTATTTGAGGTTAATATCTGAGGTTAGTATCTGAGGTTAGTATCTCAGTTTATTATCTGAGGTTACTATCTGAGGCTAATATCTGAGGTTGGTATCTGAGATTAGTATCTGAGGTTAGTATCTGAGGTTAGTATCTGAGGTTAGTATCTCAGTTTATTAAATGAGGTTAGTATCTGAGGCTAATATCTGAGGTTGGTATCTGAGATTAGTATCTGAGGTTAGTATCTGAGTGTCATGATTCACGGGTGTGTTCTGTGGGTTCATATGTTGGGTTCTTGTGTGTGCTTGTTTCTGTCTCCATCTTGTGGTTGTTCTTATTGTTTCTTCCTGGTGCCTGCCCTTCCCTTGTCATTTGTTCCTGCCCTTGTTACGCACCTGTTGCTTGTTAGTCCTCGTTATGTTTAGTATTTAGTCTCCCCTGTGTCACTGTGTGAGTGTCGGGCATTGTTTAAGGTACGTTGTCTCTGCGTCGTCGTTGTTGCTTGTTCTGTTGTTACTTTTATGTTTGCTGGTTCTGTGTTTCGTAGACGTTTTATGTTACAGTTGGATGTAGTGTTCAGTTACCTGCTTTATGTTCCCAGTTTGATTGTTTATCCATGTTCTCTGTGTTTATGGTCATTGTGTGTTTAGTTTGTTATCTTGTTCTGGCATCTTCCTCTGTTTGACCTTTTGTTTTGTTCTTTTGTATTGTTTAAGCTCCCCGGTCGTAAGGACTCCTCGTGTGTGCCTGTTTGCCTGTCCTGAGTTTAATAAACCCCACTTCAAAAAGCACCTCTGCGCTTGTGTCCCCAATTGCTTGGAAGCCCAACGATTACAGAATGCCCGACCCAAAAGGAAGGACACAGCAGGGTGCAGTATCATGGGCCAGCCTACGGCTCGAAAACCCCGACGAGGGGTTCATGCACGGGCTCTACATGGAGCTCTATGAAGCGGAGGACTCCGAGCCAGAGGACGAGTCCGAGGATGAGGAGTACCTGGAGGGGGAGTTCCGGTGGGATCCTTTCACCCTCCAGCTGATTCCCGTCTCAACCCCCACGTTTCAGTCCTCCCACCTCACCACCCATGGCTGCCGCCCCGCAGCATAAGATGGCTGCCACCCCGCAGCATAAGATGGCTGCCGCCCCGCAGCATAGGATGGCTGCCGCCCCGCAGCATAAGATGGCTGCCGCCCCGCAGCTCAAGATGGCTGCCGCCCCGCAGCTCAAGATGGCTGCCGCCCCGCAGCTCAAGATGGCTGCCGCCCCGCAGCTCAAGATGGCTGCCGCCCCGCAGCTCAAGATGGCTGCCGCCCCGCAGCTCAAGATGGCTGCCGCCCCGCAGCTCAAGATGGCTGCCGCCCCGCAGCTCAAGATGGCTGCCGCCCCGCAGCTCAAGATGGCTGCCGTCCCGCAGCTCAAGATGGCTGCCGCCCCGCAGCTCAAGATGGCTGCCGCCCCGCAGCTCAAGATGGCTGCCGCCCCGCAGCTCAAGATGGCTGCCGCCCCGCAGCTCAAGATGGCTGCCGCCCCGCAGCTCAAGATGGCTGCCGCCCCGCAGCTCAAGATGGCTGCCGCCCGCAGCTCAAGATGGCTGCCGCCCCGCAGCTCAAGATGGCTGCCGCCCGCAGGCCAGGTTGGTTTCTGCTCCGCTGCCCAAAATGGCCGCCGTTCGGGCTATAGAGGAGGCTTTGCGGGAGGATCGGGGTCTTTGGGGACTATAGGGCCTGGGTAGGAGAGTCAGGGTGTGACTCGGAGGAGGAGAGCGGGCTGTTCAGCCGGTTCTTCGCGTGGCGAGCTCGCCAGGGAGTGCTTCCTCCTCCAGCATTTAAGTACCTGATGCCACGGTTTTCTGCCGTGCACCCCACCTTCTCACGCTCCTGGAGGCTGCCACTGACCCTGTTCCTGAACTTGAGCCTGTCCCAGTTTCCCAGCCTGAGCCTGTCCCAGTTTCCCAGCCTGAGCCTGTCCCCGTGTCCTTGCCTGAGCCAGTCCCCGTG
>CM055729.1:10930939-11010158 GCA_029465975.1 Dallia pectoralis | reverse complement strand
TCACATTAGGCGTATTTTATAATGACGCTGCCCATATTACAACAGCAGACATTACCAGTGGCATGTCGATGTATTTTGCGTTTCCAGTGAATCTGTATCTCTCATTTTCTCCTCCCCCGTGGTGGGCTGGCGCAATGCCAGTTTGCTGCCAGCCCGCTGTTTGGACGTTTCCATCTCATTCATCAGGTAAAGACAGATAATCAGAAAGTCATTAGGTAGCTTGACACCAGCGCTTGCCCCGGGAAGACAGAGTAATTGAGCACCGCGGAATGGAAGAGAGCAGACACAGCCAAGGCCAAGCTATAATGAATGGGACGGGAGACGGGGAGTAGAGCTAGATGGGTGAGGGAGGAAAAGGAACCAAGAGCAGGGAGAGTGATACAGAAGGGAGAGGGGAACGAGAGGAAACTAGGGCAGTTAGACACAGAGAGAGACAGGAGAACAGCGAGAGACAAAACAGACAGACAGAGGAGAACGAAACAGATTGATGGAGCGGCGAATGAAGACAGACAGGCGGAGACACAGACAGAAGCAGGGTGTAGGAAAATGGAAAGGTTATCTTTATTTTCAAGGTGAAGACTTAGAAATGAGACTTGGAGGAGAAAGAGGACCAAGCTGAATGCCCGCCTGAACGATCTGATATGGGATTCTTCTCCTGAAAATTGCACACCCACTTTTATCCCAATAGAAAACCAGGTCCAATTTAATTAGTTCTTCTCCGTCTCCTCCAGCCACGTGAACGCCAAGCACTGTGTTTTGTTTGGATGATGGCACTTTGTAGATTTGTTGGTGAAGCTCTTCTTCTTTGTGCCCTGTTATCTGATCGGTTGTCTCTCTATCCTTCCATCTCAGCTCAGATCAGAAGACAACGTGCAAAAACTTAGAGAACAATCAAATCTACATTCAAAATTGATCCAAGCTGTATTCATGGTGTCTGTAGATAATAGATGGATACAAGCATTTCTCTACTCAGCTGGGCTTCACATGACTGCTGACAAAGAGCAGTACATTACCATCCGTTTTGTCCTTGACTTATGTATGATGTTCAACAGTGCCCAGACTGTCAAATAACAGCATCACAAGTTTACACTTATGACACAGGCTCTTCAGATGTAAAATGAGGTCAGCAAAGATCAGCTTCTTGTCGCGATCAAATGAACAGGGTACAGCAGATGTCTGGGCTCCCACCGCAGAGAAATGAGGATTTGTGCTGTTGGTTAGGACTACATCTCTTAACTTACTGAAGAACACACACACACGAGCGCTCACACACACATACAAACCATCGAAGCATATTTGTTTACCAAGCAATCACTCTGGGCTGAAATGTATTCGCATGTATTTGCTGTAATTAATTGAGTACGCAGATAAATCATCCAAATGGAAATTCTATGGAAATCACTGGAACTGGGACAATTCACTGCTGCTGGATTGATTACATATTCTGTTACCTGTTGGTAATACTATATATACAGTTACCTGTTAGTAATACTATATATACTGTTACCTGTTGGTTATACTATATATACTGTTACCTGTTGGTTATACTATATATACAGTTACCTGTTAGTAATACTATATATACTGTTACCTGTTGGTTATACTATATATACTGTTACCTGTTGGTTATACTATATATACTGTTACCTGTTGATAATAATATATATACTGTTACCTGTTGGTTATATTATATATACTGTTACCTGTTGGTTATACTATATATACTGTTACCTGTTGGATATACTATATATACTGTTACCTGTTGGATATACTATATATACTGTTACCTGTTGGTTATACTATATATTCTGTTACCTGTTGGTAATACTATATATACTGTTACCTGTTGGTTATACTATATATACTGTTACCTGTTGGATATACTATATATACTGTTACCTGTTGGATATACTATATATACTGTTACCTGTTGGTTATACTATATATTCTGTTACCTGTTGGTAATACTATATATACTGTTACCTGTTGGTTATACTATATATACTGTTACCTGTTGGTTATACTATATATACTGTTACCTGTTGGTAATACTATATATACTGTTACCTGTTGGTTATACTATATATACTGTTACCTGTTGGTTATACTATATATACTGTTACCTGTTGGTTATACTATATATACTGTTACCTGTTGGTTATACTATATATACTGTTACCTGTTGGTTATACACTGTTACCTGTTGGTTATACATATTGTTACCTGTTGGTTATACATACTGTTACCTGTTGGTTATACTATATATACTGTTACCTGTTGGTTATACTATATATAATTTTACCTGTTGGTTATACTATATATACTGTTACTGTTGGTTATACTATATATACTGTTACCTGTTGGTTATACTATATATACTGTTACCTGTTGGTTACACTATATATACTGTTACCTGTTGGATATACTATATATACTGTTACCTTTTGGTTGTACTATATATTCTGTTACCTGTTGGTAATACTATATATACTACCTATACTATATATACTGTTACCTGTTGGTTATATTATATATACTGTTACCTGTTGGTTATACTATATATACTGTTACCTGTTGGTTATACTATATATACTGTTACCTGTTGGTTATACTATATATACTGTTACCTGTTGGTTATACACACTGTTACCTATACATACTGTTACCTGTTGGTTATACATACTGTTACCTGTTGGTTATACTATATATACTGTTACCTGTTGGTTATATACTATATATACTGTTACCTTTTGGTTATACTATATATTCTGTTACCTGTTGGTAATACTATATATACTGTTACCTGTTGGTTATACTATATATACTGTTACCTGGTTATACTATATATACTGTTACCTGTTGGTTATATTATATATACTGTTACCTGTTGGTTATACTATATATACTGTTACCTGTTGGTTTACTATATATACTGTTACCTGGTTATACTATATATACTGTTACCTGTTGGTTATACTATATATACTGTTACCTGTTGGTTATACTATATATACTGTTACCTGTTGGTTATACACACTGTTACCTGTTGGTTATACATACTGTTACCTGTTGGTTATACATACTGTTACCTGTTGGTTATACTATATATACTGTTACCTGTTGGTTATACTATATATAATTTTACCTGTTGGTTATACTATATATACTGTTACCTGTTGGTTAGACTATATATACTGTTACCTGTTGGATATACTATATATACTGTTACCTTTTGGTTATACTATATATTCTGTTACCTGTTGGTAATACTATATATACTGTTACCTGTTGGTTATACTATATATACTGTTACCTGTTGGTTATATTATATATACTGTTACCTGTTGGTTATACTATATATACTGTTACCTGTTGGTTATACTATATATACTGTTACCTGTTGGTTATACTATATATACTGTTACCTGTTGGTTATATTATACTATATATACTGTTACCTGTTGGTTATACTATATATACTGTTACCTGTTGGTTATATTATATATACTGTTACCTGTTGGTTATACTATATATACTGTTACCTGTTGGTTATATTATATATACTGTTACCTGTTGGTTATACTATATATATACTGTTATCACTTGGTTAAACTGCAAATGCGTTAAATGTTGGTAAACATACATATGGTTACCTTTTCGTTAAACTACATATGCGTTGCATGTTGAATAACCGACTTATACGTTACATTGGTAAAAATACAAATATGTTAACTTTGTTTGAACAATATATACTTGATTGAACTACATATGCGTTACATGTTGGTAAACGACATTTAAGTTGTTGGTCATATTCAGATTTATAGGCAGAACTGAATAATCATGAGTTTACTCTCTTAAGAATGAATGGTTGTGTCACGGTTCCTTGTCCACCAGGGACATCTAGTGGGCTAGAAGGGTGTTGTAGCACGGTTGTTGTTTCAATTACAGCTGTTTAACATTTGGGTTTATTAAAGCATCACGGATTTGGTGATTATGTGTGTATAAAAGTCACTGGGTCTGGTATGCACATTTGTTGGTTATTATTTCCGGTTCACGATTTAGATAGAGGTCAGTGTTTGTATTTGAAGACGTTTGCTGTAGTTTAAATGTGTTTCTTTAAGTCGCTGTGTAGCGCAAAGTTATTTCAAGCTAGTTAGTGTTTTTTTCGCGTTCGTTGGTGTTTTAAGCTCTCAACGAAGCCTTTAAGGCAGCGCTGCATGGAAGGCACTCCCCACCCCCTACAGTTTCAACCAATCACAGCACTGATTATGGTTATGGTTAGGGTTAGGATTAGGGTTATGGTGATTGGTTGAAACTGTAGGGTGTGGGGAGTGCCTTCCATGCAGCGCTGCCTGAAACACTACGTGGGGGCTTAAAACACCAACGAGCGTTTTTCGCAGTTCTCTGTATGTTTTATGTTTTTCTAAAATATACCTGTTTTCAAACGGATTAACCTGGCTCTGCAAATGGCTTTCCTGCACTACACCCCCGGCTGTCGTGACAGGTTGACTGCCAACTATGTACTTTTGATTTTGGCCAATGACTTTCTTTAAGAGAAGTATTTCTAGCCATTTAAGTTTGACAATATACTGTACAGTTTTGCAACAGATAGGGGCAGACATCACAATCAACTGTAACACACCATCAGTATGAATCTGTTTTTAACCGTAAGATGGGCCAAAAGAACACATACGTTCAGGTTCACTGACAGGTGACATATAAAGAGAGATAGTCGCTCCTATACGTCTCCTGGAGACGACCTTGTAGCTACAGATCATTTTTCAACAGCTGCCTCATCAGCGAGCTATGTCTGTTTTTGTGTTTGAGACAGAATGAAAGAAGGAGGGAGACAGGCAGAGAGAGAGAGAGAGAGAGACAGAGAGACAGAGCGAGAGAGAACAAGAAAGGAAGAGAGAGAGAGTGAGGGAGAGAGAGAGAGAGACGGCTGTGGTAGACAAACAGATTGGTTTAAAGCAGCCTTTGTCCCATGTAATATTAAAGTGTGTACTAGCCTCTCCCCCACTGAGAACATGGACCCCTTTATCCCTCCTCTCTCTCTCATTCATCCGTCTCTACATTCAAATCAGAAGACTGTATTGGCATAGGAAACATGTACACATAGTTAAAGCAAGTGGAAACAAACAGAAGTGAAGTAAACAATCATACGTTTTAGCACACATTACACACAACGGCTTTGAAGGGGGAAAAGACATCTAAATAATTATTCAATCATTTACAGTGGCTCTCAAATGCATTCAACCTGTAGGCCTTTTCCAAAACAGATCAAAATTCATTTAATTAGGAGTATTTGCAAATGAACGACACAAAAAACTCCCTAATGTCAAAGTGAAAATTAAATTAACAAATTGTTCTGAATGAATTACAAATGCAAAACAAAGCAGACCTTTGACAGCAATTGCAATTTTCAGTAAATAGTAATATATTTTTTACCAGCTTTGCACATCTGTTCTACCGATTCTACTCAATTCTTACCAACGGCATTATTCCTTTTCCACATATTCTCAGTTAGATTGAGGTCCCAGTTTTGACTGGGCCACTCCAACATTGACCTGTGCGTTTTCAACCAATCCAGTGTGACTTTGAGTGTATGTTTTGGGTGGTTGCTTTTCCAAGACTGAGGTCTCATGAAAACTTAATGAGCTTTCCTTTTAGGATTTCTGTTTTGCATTCATTTTATTCCCATATTTTTATTTAGATTTTCCAGATCTTAACACAGAAAAGTGGTGTGTTTTATTTGTCTCATACCAAATGCATAACTAAGTGTTTGGGTCAAAAAGCCCTGTTTTATTCTCATCAGAACTGGAGGTTGGACAACACCTGTCTGCAAATGCCTCAGCTACAATTAATAGGAAAATAACATAACCCTGCATACAGTAGAATTGGCTTGAAACGTTTGATCTATAGGTTTAAAAGCGTCACTTAAAATACAAGGATATACACTTTTTCATAACATCTGTGTTCATTCTAATGTTGTTAAAAATTGATGTGTGCTCACTTTCTTTACTATTCTAGGCGCAAAAGACCGGCTGATATTTTTTATTATAACATATTTTATATACTGTATGTATGTATGAATGTATGCATGTATAAACTACATATTACATGCATACATTCATACATACATACAGTATGCAGGTGCATCTACAAAACCTTGAAAGTCGAAGAAAAGTTACACTGTAAAATATTCTACATTTATTACCGATAAAGTTGAACATTTCAAGCCTTTTTTGTTCTAATCGTGATGATTACGGCTTCCTGCTTAGGAATTTCACATTTTTAGTATCTCAATTTTTTTCATAAAAAATGTATAAGACAAAAATGGTGACGTTCTGAAAAGTATATTATTTATTGTGTTTTTGTTGTATTTTATTTAAGCAGAACGTTCTTGGTCCTGGCTCCTTTAGCAAAAACGTATGCATCAATGTGGCATGACACAAGGCAATTGTGTCATACATTTACATGACTTGATACTGGATTGCCTTGAATTCCATGACCTTAAGCCATACTCATCAAGATTAAAACAAAAAAGGCTTGACATTTTTTACTTTATGTTTAATAAAACTCGAATACATTATGGTGTCACTTTTTGAATTGAATAACGGAGCAAAAAACATGTTTTCATTAGATTGTATTTTTTCAGATGCACCTGTATGTGAATATACACCTTATATGGATATAGTGTCAGCTAAAAACAAACTGCATTAGTTTATCTCTGTAGCCGATCCATAGGAAGTAATGTTCCCCATGACAGAAAGAATAAAAACCTAGCTTTGTCAATATGGACAGTAGTTTTGCAAAGCTTTGGCTATCGTTTTTTGTTTTTCTCGACGTAAAATAATGTGAAAAAAATGGAGGTGATGGTGGTGCTAGGATTTATGGCTAACAAATTAAAAACATGAATTTATGACTGACAGAGTAAAAACATGTTAAACAAATAAAGATCCAATTTGTAAATACATAATATTAGCACGTTGACTCTGCTAGCCTACATCAAATATAGTCATGAACTGTAACATCTCTCATCTCAGCGTTCCAACAGAATTATGAAGCAGACAGATATTGATTGATGACGAGTTAACGTGAACCTAGGTTATGCTCAGCAATGGGCCCAGACTAATTGACATCTGCAACTATAGGCATCACCAGTCTAGACATTTACAATAATCTATAATGTCACAAACAAATTAGAATTGTGTTAAAATCGTTCAGATGAGTTATTTTTATGTCATGCCTACATTCTTGTCATTCATATTAGATACTTTACCCACGACTAGTTCCTTTACAGATATCATGGCTTTAGCTAGATAATTTCACTGACTACCCGACATTAGAGCATGTTTATTTTCTCTCTCTGTAATTTGAAGCTGCTTTGTTTTTGTTGCACATTTGTTCGATGCTGTTTGTCCGACTCTTTTTCTAGCCTGGCAGTACTGCCAAGATGACTGTGAATGAAAGACTGTATTTCTTGTTCTTTTGAACCATCTAGGATGAAAACGCATTCATGTCACTCACCAAAGTGATGAAATGACTGGCTGGGACGATTAAATTCCGGGGACCTCATCCTTTCTGTTTTTATTAGATTTTCATTCATATGTCTGTGTTTTCTTGTTAATATTGTTTAAAACACTATTAAGAACTCCAATTAATATGTGTATTAATCACACACACAGTTTATTTCATTAGTCAGAACTATTGTACTGACTATTTATTTGAGCGTTTAATAGAAGAGATTCATATGGGAAAGTAACCTTCATCACACCAACAAAACCACCCATCCAGTTACAATTACAAGCTGGGGCAGTGGTTTACCATATTGACTCTGATAACCGAAGAAATATTGATTATGGAGAATACATTTCAACCTACTGGACAGAAAGGCAGACCTGGTGTGTATGTTAAGGTGTTTATATTAAGGTGTGTATATTAAGGTGTGTATGTTAAGGTGTGTATGTTAAGGTGTGTATGTTAAGGTGTGCATATTAAGGTGTGTATAATAAGGTGTGTATGTTAAGGGTGTGTATATTAAGGTGTGTGTGTTAAGGTGTGTATGTTAAGGTGTGTATGTTAAGGTGTGTATGTTAAGGTGTGTATATTGAGGTGTTTATGTTAAGGTGTGTATACAAGGTGTGTATATTAAGGTGTGTATGTTAAGGTGTGTATGTTAAGGTGTGTATGTTAAGGTGTGTATGTTAAGGTGTGTATGTTTAGGTGTGTATGTTAAGGTGTGTATATTAAGGTGTGTATGTTAAGGTGTGTATGTTAAGGTGTGTATGTTAAGGTGTGTATGTTAAGGTGTGTATGTTAAGGTGTGTATATTGAGGTGTATATGTTAAGGTGTGTATACAAGGTGTGTAAATTAAGGTGTGTATGTTAAGGTGTGTATGTTAAGGTGTGTATGTTAAGGTGTGTATGTTAAGGTGTGTATGTTTAGGTGTGTATGTTAAGGTGTGTATATTAAGATGTGTTTGTTAAGGTGTGTATGTTAAGGTGTGTATGTTAAGGTGTGTATGTTAAGGTGTGTATGTTAAGGTGTGTATGTTTAGGTGTGTATATTAAGGTGTGTATGTTAAGGTGTGCATGTTAAGGTGTGTATGTTAAGGTGTGTATGTTAAGGTGTGTATATTAAGGTGTGTATGTTAAGGTGTGTATGTTAAGGTGTGTATGTTAAGGTGTGTATGTTTAGGTGTGTATGTTAAGGTGTGCATGTTTAGGTGTGTATATTAAGGTGTGTATGTTAAGGTGTGTATGTTAAGGTGTGTATATTAAGGTGTGTATGTTAAGGTGTGTATGTTTGTGTTTATATTAAGGTGTGTATGTTAAGGTGTGTATATTAAGGTGTGTATGTTAAGGTGTGTATATTAAGGTGTGTATGTTAAGGTGTGTATGTTAAGGTGTGGATATTAAGGTGTGTATGTTAAGGTGTGTATGTTAAGGTGTTTATGTTAAGGTGTGTATGTTAAGGTGTGGATATTAAGGTGTGTATGTTAAGGTGTGTATGTTAAGGTGTTTATGTTAAGGTGTGCACCTGGTGTGTGTGTGTGTGAGTGTGTGTGCATGACCGCCCTGTCCTTTAGTCAGAACCAGCGGGTGAGAGGATGGAGGGAGAAGAGCTCTGTGGACATGTACAGTAGATATAAAATGTATATACACTCGTAAAAAAAATTGTAAAAGAGAACTTTTACACATCTTTAATGTGACCAACAATGTGAAAAATTAAATAAAAAAACTGAAAATCACGGATGTTCAATTGGATTCAGGTCTGGGCTCAGGCTGGGTCATTCCAAAATGTTAATCTTCTTCTGGTAAAGCCATGCTTATGTGGATTTGGATGTGTGCTTTGGGTCATTGTCATTCTGAAAGGTGAACTTCCTCTCTATCTTCAGCTTTCTAACAGAAGCCTGAAGGTTTTCTGCCAAAATTGCCCCCTGAAAGATTTCCGTTTATTTTTTCAATTGAATTGTTCACGTTATAGGTCACTTTAAAGGTGGAAAAAGGATTTTTTTATTTTTTTTTATTTGTTTATTGGACACAGTACATATGACAACAGAGAATGACATAAACAGTAGTCCAGGATTTTTTCTTTTAAACAAAAAACAAAAATATAAACCCCCACCTCGCCCAATGGGACCCCAACAAAGTAGGAGAAGTAAAATATGTCAATAGGGCTCCCATCAGCCGAAGCGCACAACACTAAACGGACATGAAGGACAGACAAAACCAACAACAAGAGACAGACACAGAGCAGCTAAATACAAAGAGAGCAGACGGTCGGCACGATAACGGCCAGTGGGACAGAGCATTTACACTAATCTGAGGGCAGTCTCACAAGTCCCTCAAAGTGGGAGATAAAGGGCTGCCATTTCCTGGAGAAGCCGGAGCTGGAGCCCCTAAGAGCGAACTTTACCTTCTCCAGCCGTAGGAAGTGCATGACGTCCCTCAGCCAGCACGAGGCGGATGGAGGGCGGGCAGACTTCCAATTCAGGAGGATTCCTGCGACGGGCCAGCAGGGACGTAAAGGCAACTATATCAGCATGTTTGCGGGAAAGGAGAGACACACCCCCAGGCAGAGCAAAGACGGCTATCAGCGGGCAAGGGTCCAAAGTGACTTCCAACACATCCGATAAGGTCTTAAAGATGGCGCCCCAGTAGTTCTGAAGAGAGGGGCATCGAGCAAACATGTGAGTCAGATCGCATGGGGAAGCTCCACACCTGTCACACCTGTCCTCGACATCAGGGTATATCTCAGAGAGCCTCGCCTTGGAAAAGTGAACTCTGTGCAGCACCTTAAATTGGATGAGGCCGAGCCTGGCACATGGCGTAGTAGATCGTATCCTGTCGGTGGCCTTGTTCCACCACTCCTGAGTGAACTCCACCCCCATCTCCTGTTCCCAGGCCAGCTTGGCCTTACAGGTGGAGCGTACCTCAAAGGACGCGAGCAAGGAGTAAATGTGCGATGTCAGCCCCGTCGCGAGGGGTGCAAGGGACAGTGTGGCATCCCAGGGTTGAGCGGGGGGTGCGGAGGGAAAGCCAGGAAAAACGGAGGAGACACAGTGCCGCACCTGAAGGTAGCGGAAGAAGTGCGATGCAATGAGTACTTAGCGGCCAGGTCGGTGAAACTTAAGAAGCTCTCCTCTGCGAACAGATACCTGAATGTCCTGACCCCATTCCGCGTCCAGACTGCAAAAGCAGCTTCCAAGGAAGGAGGGAGGAAGACATGATTACCAGTGATAGGGCCTGAGGCAGATGCTGAGGTGAACTTGAAGTGGCGACGGAACTGAAACCAAATCTTAAGAGTGGAGCGCACTAGCGGGTTGGCGGTGTGACGAGCAGGAGACGTCGGGAGGGAGGAGCAGAGCAGTGCAGGGAGAGAGGTGGACACGCAGGAGCGTGACTCAAGTTGACACTATGCAGAGTCAGAGGAGTGTATCCAAAAAGGCAGTTTCTGAAAGTTGGCTGCCCAATAGTAGTGCAAGAAGTTAGGCAGGGCCAGCCCACCATTGAGCCTGCAGGTCTGAAGCAGGGATCTGCTGACCCTAGGGACCTTGCCATCCCATAGGAAAGAGGTTACGGCCTGGTTGATCGCCTTGAAAAAGGATTTTGGCAGGAATACGGGCACAGAGTGAAAGAGGTAGAGGAACTTAGGCAGAGTGTTCATCTTGACCGCATTAATCCGCCCCACCAGAGTCAGAGGCAGGCTGCCCCATCTTTGGAAGTCAGCCCTCATCTGGGTCAAAAGTGGAGCAAAATTGGCAGCAAAAAGAGTGGGGAACGACCGGGTTACGTTCACGCCCAGATATTTGAAACCACTGCGGCTCAGGTGAAAAGGTAAATCGGCTTGCCTTAACTCAAGCGCTGGCGAGTTGATCGGAAAGCACTCACTCTTCTGTAGGTTTAATTTTTACCCTGAGAATGAGCCAAAGTTGTCCAAAATAGAGAGGATCGAGGGCAGGCAGGTCGCAGGATCACTGATATACAGCAGCAGGTCGTCCGCGTATAGTGAGAGCCTGTGTTTGACACTTCCCCGAAATACACCCTTGAAGGAAGTGGAGGAGCGCAGAGCAATTGAAATGGGCTCAATGGCGAGGGTGAAGAGCAGAGGGGACAGAGGGCAACCCTGTCGGGTGCCACGCCCCAGAGGAAAATAACTAGAGCGGTAACCATTGGTGCAGACACTGGTTTTCGGGGAGGTATATAAGAGACGGACCCAGGAGCAAAACGCGTCCCCAAACCCAAATTTCTTAAGAACGGCAAAGAGGTAGTCCCATTCGATCCTGTCAAATGCTTTCTCCGCATCTAGCGAAATCACCAGTTCAGGAGATTTGGAGGGCGACCGGGAGTAGGCAACATTAAATAAGGTCAGGGTGTTGAAAAAGGAGTGTCTGCCCTTAATAAAACCGGTTTGCTCCTCCGAGATAATCCCAGGCAGAACAGCCTCGAGGCGCCCTGCCAGCAGTTTAGCCAAAACCTTGTAATCTGCGTTGAGAAGGCTCAGAGGCCTGTACGAGGAACAAGAGGTGGGATCTTTCCCCTTCTTGAGGACTGAGGCGCAATAGAAGCCTCAGTCAGCGTAGGAGGGAGGGAGTCAGATGTAAGTGACTCGTCATACACAGCCAGCAGCAGGGGTGCAAGTTTGGCATGAAATCTCTTGAAGAACTCAATCGGGAAGCCATCAGGACCCGGGGCCTTGCCGCTCTGCATAGCCCTGATGGATTGGACGACTTCCTCAAGTGTGAGAGGAGAGTCAAGGTCAGACACCGATTCAACATCAAGAGCGGGGGCCGCCATCACATCCAGAAAATGAGACATACGCCCTGTGTCTGACGGGAATTCAGAGGAGTACAGAGAGGAGTAAAAGGAAGTAAAAGTGACATTGATATCCCTGGGGTCGGAGAGTAAAGTCTGAGAAGAGTCCGCAATACGGGGGATCAGCCGGGTCGCTGCGCGTCGTTTCAGTGGGTGAGCCAGAAGACGGCTGGCCTTGTCCCCATGTTCGAAGTATGTCGCGCGAGCATGCAGCAGTAACCTCTCAGCGTCCCCTGTGGACAACAGGTCAAAGTCTGACTGAAGGTTTAGCCGCTTTTTATATAGCTCAGGGGAGGGCGTCTGCGCATACTGTCGGTCCAGGTCCAAGATGGCGGCAGCAAGCCCGTCTAGTTTGGTGTTCCAGGACACAAACCTAACGGTGGCAAGGCTGCCTGTCCCGGCCCACAATAATTAGCTCCTCCCACCATTGTCAAAGGTGAGAGGGAAAGAGAGAGAGAAACTGGTGAGACCGCCCAGGAATACCGAAAACAGAGAAATAGCATTGCTGCTCCAATACACACGAGCACACGGAGACATAACAAGAGAAGGACAGACAAAAACAAATACAGACACACATTTATACAGATCACCCCGCCCACCCCACCCCCCAGACCAATAGGCGTCCCCTAAGTGGGAGACCCCGAAACAACATTTTAACCAGCTTCGGTGCATCCAAACAGAACGACAGCATACTAGGTGGGGGGGGGGGTCCCGCACAGCACAGCTAGAAAAACACAAAAAACAATCCAATAGCATTCGTACCCCATAAGACAGAGCAGTAAAAACAGTCCCAACATTAAATAGAGAAACATGGAAAACAAGTTGGGTAAGACACTCTAGAACAGCATATTAAACTTCCAAGCATAACAATGTTGGCTCCTAAACGAGTGTAACCAGAAGCCAGGAGAGCCAGTCATATAGGGAGAAAATAGAAATAAATACCTAAACAAGGGTAAACCAGCATATAGTACACAGACAGAACGACAGTTCGGTAAATGGGGCAATTGTATACAAAGAGACTAAAATAAATAAACAAGGGTAAATCAAATAATACACCGTTATTAGGACAGCTCGGTGAAAAAATTTGCCGTCCTCAACGACCGAGATCAGAAAAATAACATTCTACACAGAATATTCTACCGTAATTAAAATAATAATTAAAAATGGCGACACCGGGTGTCTGCCAGCAAACATTCGACCAGCAAACCAAGTAATAGTGAATATAGTAAGTGAATATAGTAGGGATGCACCGAAATAAATTATGCCAATTATTAGTACCATTGCATTTATGGATATGAGGCACCAAGGGCGTAGGTTTGGTCTCAGCTTTGGTGGGGACATCTCCCCCCCCCCCCTCCGGCAAGTGAACTTTTACTGAGAATAATGTGATTATTTTTGCGTTTAGTTGAGACAATAGCCTGTTGCTTTTATACTACACTAAAGTTTAACTAGCATAGGCCTATCCATGTGCAGACAAAAATCATTATGTAGTACCTGGCGTTCAACTTTTAGATGGTAATGCTGTTTGTCAGATTCAATATATTGTAGCGACCCTGGTGGTGCCACTACTCCGCCCCTACTAATGGGATATCCCAAATAGGCCACATTACATAAGCAAAATATACACAGGAAACATTTCCACTGTTTATTGTGACTGCAAGATTCTAACATATGGGGTATGTATTAACAGAAAGCACTGGTAACTTTACCGTTGTCTTCAGTCACTATCCTGTGTACTTATAGCGTGTCAGATAACTCCCCTCCCCTAGGTTTTTTAGCCAATCAAATTACAGCGTTAAAATGTTGTTGAGGACATGTCCCCAGCGTCCCCCCCTAAACCTACGCCCATGTGAGGCACATTCTTGCATGATTTCACTGAACATATCAGACAACGAGGGTGCATGCCCCTCATCTAGTGCAGAGAGACGAGTCTTTTTTTCTGCGCTCTAATCTCCGTGCCCTACTGCTCCGTGCGCTGCTGCTCCGTGCCCTACTGCTCCGTGCGCTATTGCTCCGTCTCCACGCGGGTTCTCCGCATCCATCGCCGCCTGGATCATTTCTCGTGCGCGCTGCTTTATTTCTGCATCCAAGTAATGGTCTTTATAACGCGGATCAAGTACAGTCGCGATGAAGTGCAGAGGATCCGAATAGATCACAACATATTTCGGCCGTATTGTTTCGTTGATAAAAGTATTTTCGAAAACCGAAAATGCCCTTTTGGGTCATTTTCGCCCGGAAATTTTCGGTGGCCGAATATTCGTTGCATCCCTAGAATATAGTAATGGTGAATATATTAATAGTGAATATAGTAACAGTGAATGGCATGAACCAACTGGACAGCAGTGGAAGAGACAGAACAAATGTTTTACTGTCCGGATAAACAATACCGTAACACATTCCCTTACTGTCCGGTTTAATAATAGCAGAGTGCCACAATACCTCCGCGCCACTAGTTAGTGGGCCTGCTGAAAGGTCGAGTCGTACCATTTCTGTGCTTCGCCCGCAGAGTCGAATACCAGCCGTTCACCGGAGTGTTCAACATGAAGACGAGCTGGGTGCCTTAGGGAGAAGCGGACTTTCCGGTCATAAAGTTGGCGCTTGACGCCCAGGAACGTGGCACGCTTCTCAGACACAGAAGAGATCATGTCCGGGAAAATAAATATCTTTCCGCCACGGAAAAACAGCTGGGCCTTGTCGCGTCGGCGCAGAATCCTCTCCCGGTCCTGGAAGTCATGGAGGCAACAGATTAGCGGCCTGGGTCTGGCGTTGGTTGGGTCGTCAGGGAGACGGCCGAGCCTGTGTGCACGGTCGAGTTTGGGCGCAGAGGATAGCACGCCACTAGGCCCCAGGACCTCCAGGAGGAGCGAAGAGACAAACGTGAGCGCGTCATCTAGCTCCATTTTCTCCAGCACATTCAGGATCCGAACATTGTTTCGGCGTGATCTGAATTCCAGGTCGTCCAACTTGTCTCGGAGCCTGCTATTATCTTTGACCAAATGGGAAACCGTATCCTCCAGCCGAACTAGACGGTCAGAATATTCCGACAGGCCCGACTCCACATCCTTCAGGCGGCCACCCTGGGCCTCAACTGTCGCACGGAGCGCATCAATGGAGGAGGAGAGGGGGACAATGGCGTCAGTGACTGCGGTCCGGACCGTGTCAGCAATAGAGGCCCGAACAGATGCCCCCACGCTAGCCTCAATGGAGGAACACAGGGCCCGAAACTCAGCAGAGGTGAGTGAGTCAGGGAGGTTAGAGGTGGGGTCCTGGGGGCTAGCTTCATGAGTGTCTGGGGCAGACATCTTAGCAGGCGTGCGAGGAGGCCGTTTGGTTTTCTGACCGTGTGACATGAGACACGACACAAATATATATAAAATATATAGAAAACTGGGTCACAGAAATGAAACTGAAAGTAAATTAAAGTAGTAAATTAAAAATAGGGTTTGAATGCCATCAATAAACGTGGAAAAGATAGCTAGCTAGCGGGAGCCTCCCCAGTCTGTAACTACTCCGCAAGCATGCTCAAACCGGAAGCCAAAAGGTGGAAAAAGTTCGGACCTAATTTATCTTTGTCTAATTTTTTCACATCGCAAAAACCTGGCATTTCAACAGGGGGGTGTAGACCTTCTATATCCAATGTATGTATCTATATAACCCCCATATATATAACCTGGTATCTTAACAGTAGACCTTTTATATCCACTGTATACACAGTATCGCTGATGTGAGGAACGAGCTTATCCAGTCCCTTGATCTGGGGTTGAGGTCTGGGTATGGGGAGCTTGATTTGGGGTTGAGGTCTGGGTATGTGGAGCTTGATCTGGGGTTGAGGTCTGGGTATGTGGAACTTGATCTGGGGTTGAGGTCTGTGTATGTGGAGCTTGATCTGGGGTTGAGGTCTGGGGATGTGGATGTGGAGCTTGATCTGGGGTTGAGGTCTGGGTATGTGGAGCTTGATCTTGGGTTGAGGTCTGGGTATGTGGAGCTTGATCTGGGGTTGAGGTCTGGGTATGTGGAGCTTGATCTGGGGTTGAGGTCTGGGGAGCTTGATCTGGGGTCTACAGTCGCAATGGGAAAAAGGGACATTTTGACGTTAAAATCTGCATTCGTTTTGTTGTTAAAAAAACAAGAAAAAAAGTAAATGTTGTCTGCGTTACGTTGTTGTTGTTGTTTAGTTTTTTTTGTCGCAAGCAGATGAAAATTTGCTCCACGAGTCGAGGTTATTAACACTTATTAAACTGATTAATTGCACGGTTATGTTTTTGAATTCTCACTTAACCGACAATAGCGCACATAATAAATAACACGCTGTAAGATCAAACCAGACTTTCTCATTACACACACAGACACTGAACAACTGCTCCCATTACCTTACAAAGTCACTGTTTGATGTTCTGTTACATATTATGTGACTGTTTATATTATTATCCTCTTCAAAAACATGTGTCACAGAATAGAATGAATAGCGTCTGCATGTTTATAACTGGGCAGAGGTAATCACTGTCACATGTCATTGGAGACATATACACATCTGAACGTCAAACTGAAACCATTTATTTGGGACAGTAGTTGCTTGCAATGTATATATATATATATAATTGTAATTACAGATGTTCATTTAGCCATCCTGACTCATGTGGGAATCAAACCCACAACCCTGGCATTGCAGGTCACTCGCTCTTATCACATAAGCTACAGGAGACTGTTTGGACAATTTATCTGAGTAGCCTATAGGCCTAAATCTGTCTTTGATAATAATAGCCAGTGCCTATGCAGCCACAGTCCTCACACCACAGGACTCACTGTATTATTTAGTTCTAATAGATGGGTGTCCAGACTCTGAATCTGCAGGGGAGCCAGACAAACTGACCTACACCACGGAAAATATAGACCGAGGTGGAGTTCTTATAGACCCTCAATTACAACATGTATGTAAGTGTGTAGAACAATTACAACATGTATGTGAGTGAGTAGAACAATTACAACATATATGTGAGTAGAACAATTACAACATGTATGTGAGTAGAACAATTACAACATGTATGTGAGTAGAACAATTACAACATGTATGTGATTGAGTAGAACAATTACAACATGTATGTGTGTAGAACAATTACAACATGTATGTGAGTGAGTAGAACAATTACAACATGTATGTGAGTGAGTAGAACAATTACAACATGTATGTGAGTGAGTAGAACAATTACAACATGTATGAGAGTGAGTAGAACAATTACAACATGTATGTGAGTGAATAGAACAATTACAACATGTATGTGAGTGAGTAGAACAATTACAACATGTATGTGAGTGAGTAGAACAATTACAACATGTATGTGAGTGAGTAGAACAATTACAACATGTATGTGAGTGAGTAGAACAATTACAACATGTATGTGAGTGAGTAGAACAATTACAACATGTATGTGAGTGAGTAGAACAATTACAACATGTATGTGAGTGAGTAGCTAAACTAAACCAGTAAGTCATTAACAATAAGCACAGAGGGATGCTTTTCAGAAACATGTACAGCAATGCAAATTGCACAGTCATTGAAAGGAACCCCACAGCCGACTCTGTGGACGACCTGTGTTGCTTGCTAGTGGGCTGGTTAGCGGATTTAACACGGGCAAGAACAGGCCTGGCAGAGAAGGTGAAAAAGTCTACGTTCATTATTGTGATCTGTTTGATCATGACGAGAACATCTATAAGAAAGAAGAAATATACAAAATTTTATATAAAAAATGCTGTTCTCTCATAACCTGCAGATTTTACAAAAGCCTAGTACTCATTATTCATTTGACAGTAATGCGTAGTTTTGTATATGAACAGTTAAAAACAAAAATGTAGGATACTGAGAAAATGTAATTGAACTATCTGTTTAATTTCTTTTCATTGAAAAGACAAAAAGGCATTTATAAGACACAATAAATCATTATTTAAAATGTCAGGGTTTTGGAAATATGTATTTCGTTTTGTAATATGTCAGGCAGCAGGTTCTCTTTTCACATGAACAACAGAGTTTAGTTTAGTTCTTTCTGATTTGTTGCAATATAACAGCAAATTAATTATTACTGACATGTTAGGGTATGTTATGTTCAATTTGGTCATGTTATTGTGTCACCAAATTCCGTTATTTTTGTTCAAGCTCTTTACCGAGAATCCCGTGAACCAGGCGAGAGAAGCTTTTGGTAAATTCATTACCAGAATGTGTCATTTGCGGTTTTCTTGCAGGGTTGGCTGTCCCAACAAGACGGATGTCACAACGTGTATGTAAATACTGAACCATTTGTGACACATGGAGCTACAAGCTCACAAGTAACTCGCTGGGTTTATTTGTTGCTCTACTTTCAAAGGCCATAATATAAACCAAAAGATAAGCTAAGCAAAAATCCCAAAAGAATCATAAAGGAACTAAAAAATGACAAAACCATGTTTTATATTTATTTATAGAGATAAATAACTAACGGAGCTAGAGTGGTATCATGTAGACTTTGGATTTTGTTGTAAATATGAAAGGACAGCATTGAGTGGGTGTTGCCAGAACAGTCTACTGGTTCATGTAGGGCTCCAATACACCAATATAATCTTAAATAATGCTCAGGGCCGTCGGCGGGGCCATTAGCAGTTATTGGACCTATTCTTAGTATCCCATCATAACCTATACTTAAAACCTTTTTCACTCAAGTGTTTGTTAACAGTCTCTTATGAGGGACTTACAATAAAGATACTTACATTTTGACACTCGCCCCCGTGGAAATCAAACCCCCCTGGCATTGCAGGTTTTTACAATACATATTATGCTTATTTATGCCACAATGTCATCTACCCTACTGTAGCATAACATAAACGTTTGACTGTCACATATTTCTGTATTTTACATAACCCCCTGAGATCAGGTTGTACTCCCCAGTGCATGCCTTGGAAGACAGCATCACACAGTGCTTTAGGGAGCAAGTTCCATCCATGCTAACTAACACACCTTGTACTAGCTGCAGAGCTCGAAAATATTTCCACTTTGGGTTCAGGGGAGAATGCTGTCACCTTTTCTAACAGCGGCCGGTGTCTCTAGTTCTTTGTCTCCGTTTCTGTTTCTGGTGTCTCCGTTTCTGTGTCTCCGTTTCTGTGTCTCCGTTTCTGTGTCTCCGTTTCTGTGTCTCCGTTTCTGTGTCTCCGTTTCTGTGTCTCCGTGTCTCTGTTTCTGGTGTTTCCGTTTCTGTGTCTCCGTTTCTCTGTTTCCGTTTCTCTGTTTCCGTTTCTGGTGTCTCCGTTTCTGGTGTCTCCGTTTCTGTGTCTCCGTTTCTGTGTCTCCGTTTCTGTGTCTCCGTTTCTGTGTCTTCGTTTCTGTGTCTCCGTGTCTCTGTTTCTGTTTCTGGTGTTTCCGTTTCTGTGTCTCCGTTTCTCTGTTTCCGTTTCTGGTGTCTCCGTTTCTGGTGTCTCCGTTTCTGGTGTCTCCGTTTCTGTGTCTCCGTTTCTGTGTCTCCGTTTCTGTGTCTCCGTTTCTGGTGTCTCCGTTTCTGGTGTCTCCGTTTCTGTGTCTCCGTTTCTGTGTCTCAGTTTCTGTGTCTCCGTTTCTCTGTCTCCGTTTCTCTGTCTCCATTTCTGTTTCTGGTGTCTCCGTTTCTGTTTCTGCGTTTATCTGTTTCTTTTTCTGGTGTCTCCGTTTCTCTGTTTCCGTTTCTGGTGTCTCCGTTTCTGTTTCTGCGTTTATCTGTTTCTTTTTCTGGTGTCTCCGTTTCTGGTGTCTCCGTTTCTGGTGTCTCCGTTTCTGGTGTCTCCGTTTCTGTTGTCTCCGTTTCTGTGTCTCCGTTTCTGGTGTCTCCGTTTCTGATGTCTCCGTTTCTGATGTCTCCGTTTCTGGTGTCTCCGTTTCTGGTGTCTCCGTTTCTGGTGTCTCCGTTTCTGGTGTCTCTGTTTCTGTCTCTCCGTTTCTGGTGTCTCCGTTTCTGGTGTCTCCGTTTCTGGTGTCTCCGTTTCTGTGTCTCCGTTTCTGTGTCTTCGTTTCTGGTGTCTCCGTTTCTGTGTCTCCGTTCTGTGTCTCCGTTTCTGTGTCTCCGTTTCTGTGTCTCCGTTTCTGTGTCTTCGTTTCTGTGTCTCCGTTTCTGTGACTCTGTTTCTGTGTCTCCGTTTCTGTGTATCCGTTTCTGTGTCTCTGTTTCTGTGTCTCCGGCTACATCAACACTGTCTTGCTCCTGTCGCTCTCTCTATTCATCTGCATTGACAGGCTCCACACAACTTAGTCCCACAGGCCCTGTACACGGCCTGCGGTGGCACCAGTTTGCAGTAGAGGGACAACGGTACACAGTTTCACTATTGGAGTAGAGTGCCGGTACATTGCTGCTAAGTGGTAAACCAGAAGCTCCTTCAACCAGCGTGTGACTAACCCCTCTGGCTCAATGGAAGACAAGAGCCTATGGAGAACAGCGTGGTCAGTCCTCTTAGTGAAGGGCAGGCCACAGAACGAAAGTACTTGAAGCGTTTGACAGACGACACCAGAGCAAGGAGATCCTGCCGGGTGACAGTGTCGGCACTGTGGTATTTGTACGCCTCTCTCCCCCTCTGGCGCCCCCTGGGGTCAGGGTGGACAGGAATGGAAGCGCCAATCGGTGAGCTTTGGAGGATGTTGAAGAGGACATAGTTTGTCCATGACAAGAGGCAAGTCAGAGGTGTGGCAACAACTGAGAATCCCTGTGAAACCTCCTGTAGTATGAGACCATGCCTAGAAGGGAGGTGTCACAGAGGTAGAAGCTGTCGATTGTTTATTTCTTTCAATATGTTCAGCCTTCCATAAACAACTAGTATGGTATAAAGTGAATAGGGAGTATATACAGGAAGCAACAAGTCTAACAGCGCGACCTTCTGGACAGAAACAAAGAGAGTAAGTTACATAAATATTAAAAATGAAATCTGCAGCAGGTCCCACTCATCAAACAAACAGATGACTTAGGCTACGATCTAATTAAACCAGCCATGCATTTGAACTTTTACTCTTTTTAACAACATTCAGCCTCCATCAACAAGCATTTTTTCCGATAATAGAGCATGAGACATAGAAAGACTATCATCACACAGTAATGGAGGTAATAGAGGAGGTTCTGGGTACCTCAACGTATTGCTGCTTGAGGAGGTTCTGGTACCTCAACGTATTGCTGCTTGAGGAGGTTCTGGTACCTCAACGTACTGCTGCTTGAGGAGGTTCTGGGTACCTCAACGTACTGCTGCTTGAGGAGGTTCTGGGTACCTCAACGTATTGCTGCTTGAGGAGGTTCTGGTACCTCAACATACTGCTGCTTGAGGAGGTTCTGGGTACCTCAACGTACTGCTGCTTGAGGAGGTTCTGGTACCTCAACGTACTGCTGCTTGAGGAGGTTCTGGTACCTCAACGTACTGCTGCTTGAGGAGGTTCTGGTACCTCAACGTACTGCTGCTTGAGGAGGTTCTGGTACCTCAACGTACTGCTGCTTGAGGAGGTTCTGGTAACTTAACGTACAGCTGCTTGATGAGGTTCTGGTACCTCAATGTACAGATGCTTAAGGAGGTTCTGGTACCTCAATGTACAGATGCTTAAGGAGGTTCTGGTACCTTAATGTACAGATGCTTAAGGAGGTTCTGGTACCTCAATGTACAGATGCTTAAGGAGGTTCTGGTACCTCAACGTACTGCTGCTTGAGGAGGTTCTGGGTACCTCAACGTACTGCTGCTTGAGGAGGTTCTGGTACCTCAACGTACTGCTGCTTGAGGAGGTTCTGGTACCTCAACGCACTGCTGCTTGAGGAGGTTCTGGTACCTCAACGTACTGCTGCTTGAGGAGGTTCTGGTAACTCAACGTACAGCTGCTTGATGAGGTTCTGGTACCTCAATGTACAGATGCTTAAGGAGGTTCTGGTACCTCAATGTACAGATGCTTAAGGAGGTTCTGGTACCTCAATGTACAGATGCTTAAGGAGGTTCTGGTATCTCAATGTACAGATGCTTAAGGAGGTTCTGGTACCTCAATGTACAGATGCTTAAGGAGGTTCTGGTACCTCAATGTACAGATGCTTAAGGAGGTTCTGGTATCTCAATGTACAGATGCTTAAGGAGGTTCTGGTACCTCAATGTACAGATGCTTAAGGAGGTTCTGGTACCTCAATGTACAGATGCTTAAGGAGGTTCTGGTACCTCAACGTACTGCTGCTTGAGGAGGTTCTGGTACCTCAACGTACTGCTGCTTGAGGAGGTTCTGGTACCTCAACGTACTGCTGCTTGAGGAGGTTCTGGTACCTCAACGCACTGCTGCTTGAGGAGGTTCTGGTACCTCAACGTACTGCTGCTTGAGGAGGTTCTGGTAACTTAACGTACAGCTGCTTGATGAGGTTCTGGTACCTCAATGTACAGATGCTTAAGGAGGTTCTGGTACCTCAATGTACAGATGCTTAAGGAGGTTCTGGTACCTCAATGTACAGATGCTTAAGGAGGTTCTGGTACCTCAATGTACAGATGCTTAAGGAGGTTCTGGTATCTCAACTTGTAACTGCTTTAACTCCCTTTTCTCTAATAGAATAATAATGTATTTTGAAGTTTTTTTTACAGGCACCTATTTCAGTGTTGAAATACATTTTAATCAGAAAGAGTTTTATTGCCAAGTACATTTAACAAAAAACAAGGAATTTGCATCAGAAATAGACAATAGACAAATACAAACATTAGACTACAAAAAATGAGTAAAATATGTAATATGTAAATATGCAAGGTGCAAATGTCCAAAGGTTCCTGAGGCCTATTGCTGTAAGAAAGAAACAGTTCTGCTGGCGAGAGGTTTTGGTCTTGAAATAACTCAACCTTCTTCTACAGGGAAGAGGACTGCAAAGTCAATTTACAGAGTGAGAAGAATCGGCGTCGATCTTAGCTGCCCACCTCAGTGTCCTGGAGGTGTGTAGGTCGTGCAAAGATGGGAGATAACAGCCAATGACCCACTCTGTAGACCAGATGATGCACTGCAACCTGCTCTTGTTCTTGACAGAGGCTTCAGCGTACGAGACGATAATGGAGGAGGTCAGGATGGACTCAATGATGGCTGTATAAAAGTTCATCATCAAGACTACTTTGACTGTTTGTACAGGAAGTACATTGTCTTTCGCGCTTTTTCTGTGATGTTCAGCTCCCACTTGAAGACCTGGGTGATGGCGTCGCCCAGGAGGCAAAATGAGGAGCCACCCAGTACAATGGGAGTAAGGGCTGCTGGGCTTCTCCTAAAGTCCACTCTCATCTCATCTGTCTTTTGTGCGTCACGCTCCAAGTTCAGACTGCACCAGGACACCTGATGATCAATCTCATCTTAATTATAATTATAAATGAGTCTGATGAGGGCGGTGTCATCTGCAAACTTCAGAAGCTTGACAGAGGGATGACTGGAGGTGCAGCTGTTGGTGTACAGGGAGAATAGTAGGGAGGACAGGACACAGCCTTGAGGTGCTGATGATCAGGGGGTCTGAAAGGTGCTTCCCCATCCTCACATGCTGCATCCTGTTGGAAAGAAAGGCTGTGATCCACCTGCAAGTGGACTTGGCCACTTTCAATTGGGAGAGCTTGTCCTGGAGCAAACCTGATCGATTGTTCTTAGTTCATTCAACTTGATTTTGTAAGCTATGTTCACCAGGCCACCAGGCCATCTTCAATAAAGAGAGACAACTATGAATGTTTAACATGCTAGTGATGCTGCTGAGAGAAATCACAAATGCATAAACACACAAGTGCATTGTATAATGAGTCAAATGCATAAACAGACGACTGCATTGTACAATAAGTCAAATGCATACATAGACGAGTGCATTGTATAATAAGTCAAATGCATACATAGACGACTGCATTGTATAATAAGTCAAATGCATACATAGACGAGTGCATTGTATAATGAGTCAAATGCATACATAGACGAGTGCATTGTATAATAAGTCAAATGCATACATAGACGAGTGCATTGTATAACAAGTCAAATGCATACATAGACGAGTGCATTGTATAACAAGTCAAATGCATACATAGACGAGTGCATTGTATAACAAGTCAAATGCATACATAGACGAGTGCATTGTATAATCAAATGCATACATAGACGAGTGCATTGTATAACAAGTCAAATGCATACATAGACGAGTGCATTGTATAACAAGTCAAATGCATACGTAATTGGGTACAAAGTAATTTCACAGCAATTGGATTGATATCACTTACATTTACATAGCAATTATTATGATTCATTGCAAATCAATAAATAACAAAAACTAACAATCACACCTCACTTGTTTCCATTACTGTGAACACTGCATACTCATCCTCAGATGACTCATCGCTATGCATCCCCATGGGTACAGTAGGATGAGTTCAAAGAAGTTCAGGATTTGTTGGGAGGGAATCTATATCCAGTCTGATCACAGCTTGTCGTTACCTGTAGCAAAACCGTTTTGCTTATCAGACAACATCTACTTAAAGGAGAAATGTCACAAATCCATGGGGACTGTCTCGCCTTAGTCCAGCGGTGGCCGACCTGCGGCTGACATGCGGCTCTTTGTCAGGTTTCATGCGGCTCTTACGTTCATATGGAAGTTTGTGTTTTTTAATGTCGGTTTTCGCTTCGCTTCGCTTGAATTCAATAAAATAGTTTCTGTCAAACACGCATGTGTCACAAACTAGGGGTGATCAGATCATCGGGCTCTCTACCAATCTTCAAAAAACGTCTAAAAACATTCCTCTTCAAACTGTACCTCCAGTAGCTCCATGAATGGAGCTCCACAACACTCGCCTGTTCGAAACTTCACTACCGAATCATTCTTCTACGATTATCACCCATTCCACCTCCTAGCACCCCTTCAATCTCTAGCACTTCCCCCTGCTCCCACCCGGGAACAATGTACTTATTGCCTTTTTGATGTGTGTTTTAGCTATATGTGAAATGCCTGCACTTATTGTAAGTCGCTCTGGATAAGAGCGTCTGCTAAATGCGCAAAATGTAAATGTAAATGTCAAGACCCGCTGCACCATTCCAGTTTACTTCTGTTGACCTGTTTGGACCATATCTGGTGAAGGATGACATCAAAAGGAGAGTGTCCATGAAGGTTTGGGGGGTCGTCTTCTGCTGTATGGCGAGCCGAGCTTTGTACCTAGACCTTGTCAGTAGTATGTCCACAGAGAGCTTCCTAATGACCTACCAAAGGTTTGTTGCCATCAGGGGCCATCCCCTTAAGGTTTGGTCGGACCCTGGAACTAATTTTATTGGTGCAAGGTCTTTCTTGGAGGACTTGTATGCTTTCCTGCGAAGCCAAGATGTAGCAAGCCTGGAGGAGTATGCTGCAAAGAATGGGACAAGCTGGATGTGGAAAGTGCTCCCAGCTGATTCACTGCATCGGAATGGAGCTGCTGAAGCTGCCGTTAAGATTGCTAAAAGAGCTCTTCAAAGTTTGAGCAAGTCGCCAAACTTTACTTACAGTGAGTTCCTGACAGCCCTCCATTTGGCAGCAAATTTGGCTAATGAGCGGCCGATTGATGCAAGAATCCAGAGTCAAGAAGACCGCATTGAGTATGTAACACCAAATTCACTCCTATTAGGACGAGCATCTCTTAGTGGTGACATTAAGTCTTTCAACTTTGACAACTACCCTTACAAGCACCTTCGTGAAGTTCAAACCCAGGTCAACGAGTTTTGGAGGGCGTGGTGCCAGCTTGCCGGCCCAGGTCTATTCATCAGAACCAAATGGCACACCACAGAAAGCAATGTTGCTGTTGGAGATGTTGTTTGGCTTTGTGACCAAAATGCTCTGCCGGGTCAGTTTAGGCTTGGGAGAGTTGTCTCTGTAGCGCCAGACTCAAAGGGCGTAGTGAGAGATGTTGAGATTCTTGTCACACCAGGAAATTGTGGCTCAGTCCAGTATCAAGAGCCAGCGACGCAGACCCCAGTTTCTAGTGACCGGCCAAGGTCGAATGGAGTGAGATTGTGAAGAGATGTCAGACGACTTGTAGTCCTTTTGCCTGTAGAGGAGCAGTCTCCATAGTGTTTCAGTTCGCATTAAAACCATGCAACCTTTCCGTCCAAGGGCAGAAACGTTGAGTGGGAGGTGTCGCGGCGAAACGCCCCTTCTCGTCATTGATCAAGCTGAAACTAATAATCACTTACCGGTGCGCACTCGAGCAGAAAAGGCACGCTCATTTCCGGTTAAATGGGTAAGCTAGAACCGGCGATAACACAGGTACTGTGTGAGGAAGTAAAGGGATCTCCTCATTAAACTTTCCTGGAGCTGCGCGAAGTCTGGTACCAACTCAAAAGACTGAACGGACAGCCGGTAAGATTGGCTTTTAATGAGACTTTGTTGCAAGTTCAATTGTTGGTTGCTGCGCGCTGATGACGCGTTGAGATCCGGGAGGAAAAGAGACGTGTGTGTGTGTGTGTGTGTGTGTGCGTTGCGTCAGTGTTGTAAATATTCACGCAGTACAAAATGCATTGTACAGGTATTGGTTTATGATGGAAATCAAAAGAGTTTAAGTGCTAAGATTGTTCATTGTGATTAAATGGGAAATTAACATGTATTGTAAATATTTATATTGGTAAGAACCTTGGTAGATTCACTGATTGACTATTCAATTGCTGAGCGACTCATTGTGGTTGGTTACTCATGTGATTCATTGGGCCTCCTGGAGTTTAAATTATAGGCTAATTTAAGATCTGTTTGATAACTAATTTGATATCTATTTATGAGTGCATGTTTGTTATCTATATATACCTGTGTGTTTGGAGTTAAAAGTCAGTTTGATAACAATGGGCAAATTGGCAACTTATTGATGAATCTGTTTATTTATGAGTGTATTTGTTATCTATATATACATGTGTGGTTTGGAGGTAAAATTATGTTTGATAACAATGGGCAAGTTGGTAAATGGTTTGTGGTTTCTGGATTTAAGGTTTTTCACCTGTAAATACCTATGCCGAAACAACGAAGATAAATAAAAACGGAAGAAAATATAAAAGAGGCTTGGTTATTGAGTGGAACCCATATGAATGTTCAGGATTGGTGCCTCCCTATCAAGTGAGGATTAAGAAGCGCAGCTAAGAAAAGGAAAACACTTGACAGGTGTAGTGCAGTCAAAAGCCATTTGCAGAGCAAGTCTTTACGTTTGTGGTGTTTATTTTAAATACCATCTAAACCCAACGCGTAACAACGAACGGAAATAAAACTAAATTGCCCAGTCGCGACTTATAACAAATAGCTGCTACTCGCCGCCCAATAGGGATATCCCTGTTTGGAGTAGTGGTTTGGAGTAGTGGTCGCCTGGTGAGCCAGAGGACCCTGGTTCAATTCCGCCCACCAGGTTTCACAATATATATTTTGAAATTGTTATTAAGCTTTTATTTTATTTTATTTTTTTGCCCATTTGTATGATGTGGCTCTTTGTGGTAACACAGTAAAACATGTGTCTCTTAGCCTCTGACTGGTTGGCCACCCCTGACATAGTCGTCGGGCAGACTTTAGCATTCATCGTCACTTATAGCCCTCATGCTCCATTTGTTTGCCTTGTCAACCTGTGTACCTGGTTCCCATCCCCTCATCAGTACTGCATATATATTCCCACTGCTCGCCCTGTGTCTTTATGCATTATAACATGTCAGCCTATTACCGAAAACTGAATTGATCATTAGGATCTTTTGTTGAGTTTCACTCAGCCAACTGTGGCTATGTTAAAAGTTTGAAAAAATGCCTCCAGTGCCAGACATGGTTTATCTCTCTACTTGTGACAAGGATGGTGTGCTGGTCATAGAAATAGTGACTTGTAGACAGTCAAATGGGCCGATTGGCCATCTGGCAATTCTGTCAAATGCCAGATGGGTTGGACAATTATTTTGCTCTGTTTACTGATAAAAGTTGACACAAAAATATGTTTTAATAAATACAAAAATTAGGTCACGGCAAGCAGCCCAGAGGCCTGTTGAAGATGGACATGTGCAGAAACATGAGATGATTCTTATGTGTGTCGAAAACGTAAATGTGTCCAAATAAGTAAATATTGTCACCTCGCTCAAATCGGCTTCTTTTTTTGGCGGCTGAAACCATGATGTAATGAAGTGTATAATAGCCACGAGTCCTGTAAGTGTGTGTCCTCTGGTGACTATTTCAACAAGGCTGTAATCAGTGAGCATCTCTTTTATACACTCGAGTGAAGTTAGATGATTTTGCAGTACAACGTTTAAAAACGTAACTAAAGTAAAACATGTGATATGGAGTGGTGTGTGTGTGTGTGTGTGTGGTGTGTCTGTGTCTGTGTGTCTGTGTGTCTGTATGTCTGTGTGTGTGTGTGTGTGTGTGTGTGTGTGTGTGTGTGTGTGTGTGTGTGTGTGTGTGTGTGTGTGTGTGTGTGTGTGTGTGTGTGTGTGTGTGTGTGTGTGAGAAGCACTTCGGCCATTGTAAGAACAAACACATTTCGCAGAGCATTCTGAACTTTTTTAAATATTTTGATTGGAAATGAAATGTTGCTATCAGCAAATACTGCAGACATCGATCCCTCCTTAACTCACGATTGAAAATCAAGTGAACTAGAACAAAAATAATTCCTGCATATTCAGCTAAAGCCTATTAGGTGTCTTTGTTAGGATCATATAACGTGTTATTTTAGCAAGGCTTCCGTATAGCAACTATAGTATAATTGCAAACACAAATGCCTTAACCGAATTCATTTCCCAAACGAAACAAGATACCCATTCATCCCAACGCAAATCTCCCTCTCACAATGTCTCTGTGTTTTTGTGTTTCTCTGTT
The DNA here is from genome assembly GCA_029465975.1 of Dallia pectoralis. NCBI lineage: Eukaryota > Metazoa > Chordata > Actinopteri > Esociformes > Umbridae > Dallia > Dallia pectoralis. The sequence goes on along the minus strand of CM055729.1, from coordinate 10,981,053 downwards.
TCTGTGTCTCTATTACCCATCACTATAATTGGTAAACTATTAAGTAAAATCTTACTTAAACCCTTATTTTCAGCTGCATGAAGACTTTTGAATGTACTTGAAAACATGCTGTTAAACCATAAGTGACGCTTGCGGTGAATGAGAACAAACATTTTGTCAGGGCAGAAGATGTGCCAAGTGCCTGCATCTCTCTCCAACGCAGTTTAATTGACCCACTCCTAACGGCTCATTTGGTAAAGTGTGGCACTCGCAACGCTGACATTGTTGCTTTCATTCCCATGGGGGGTCAGTGTGAAAATATATGCACTCAATACAGTTTCTCTGGGTCAAAGTCTGGCATTCAACAGAACTTGTTTAGGACTTAACCAGCAATCTAGGTGTGTCATAGCAAAGGGCGTTTATATTTGCAATTGATTTAGAGCAATTACTGTCCAAATTCCGGTATGTTCATGTTTCAAACAAAACTCACAGAAGCCATTGAGACAAGCACAATATGCAGGAGAAACAATTCACTACAGGAACAGATAGATAAAATGACCTAGTTTCAGCCAGTATAGTTCAGTATAGATTGAATACAGTAAATAAACAGCAGTGCATTAGTTTGATAGCCAAGGTCATAGGCTAAGGTTGGCAGTAGAACATGTTCATAAATACATCATTTCTCTGAGCTTCTTTTAGCAAACTAAACTCAAAGCATTTAGGTCCACAGAGTCGTTTGTCTACAGTCCATTAATCATTATGCAGTAAGCAAAAAGCACCATCTGACAGAAGCAAACATGTGATGTGATCCGACAGCAGACACTGGTGATTCGCTCACCTCATCTGTGGCACTTGTGTTCCTGTCTTATTCTCCTCCTGACAATCTCAGCGGGGAACAGATACGTGAAATGAGTCGTTTACTGTGATGTCGACATACTGGAAGATATAGATGGAATGGGTTAAAAGCAACCACCCCCCCCCCCTCCCCTCGTCCCGGCCCTATACTACGGAGTTATCTGAAAGTCAGAGTGATGTATAATGTCCTCCCCAGCCCCACCCCCACCACCTCACCTCCACCCCCACCCCCAACCCCACCACCCCCACCACCTCACCTCCACCCCCACCCCCAACCCCACCACCCCCAGCCCCAGCCCCACCACCTCACCTCCACCCCCACCCCCAACCCCACCACCCCCACCCCCAACCCCCCACCTCCATCTCCCAGTTGTGATGGAGCAGAGCAGGACTGGTCATATCAGACTGCTCATATCAGCGTGATCTCATTAGTCTGCACTTAGACTCCTACCAACCAGCCAGTGGTCTTCTGTCCTAACGACAGGATACACTGATACACCGCCCTAATGCCTCAGTCTATCAGCGTTTGTTTGTGTGTGTGCACGTGTGTGTGTTGGTGCGCGTGTCAGTGTTTGTGCGTGTGTGTTGGTGCGTGTGTGAGTGTTTGTGCGTGTGTGTTGGTGCGCGTGTGAGCGTTTGTCCGTGTGTGTGTTGGTGCGCGTGTGTGTTAGTGCGTGTGTGTTGGTGCGCATGTGTGTGTTGGTGCGCGTGTGTGTGTTTGTGCGTGTGTGTGTTGGTGCGCGTGTGAGTGTTTGTCCGTGTGTGTGTTGGTGCACGTGTATGTTGGTGCGCCTGTGTGTGTTGGTGCACGTGTGTGCGTGTGTGTTGGTGCGCGTGTGAGCGTTTGTGTGTGTGTGTTGGTGCGTGTGTGTGTTGGTGCGTGTGTGTGTTCGTGCGGGTGTGTTGGTGCGCGTGTGCGCGTGTGTGTTCATTTGCGTGTGTGTTGGTGCTCACGTGTGTGTTTGTTTGCGTGTGTGTTGTTGCGCGGGCGTGACCTTCCATTGTAATGGCTTTCCCCCGCACTACTCGATATGATATCTAATGACTGGTTTACTCCCCAGCTGTCATCTCTCTGCCGTCGTGTTTCTTTCTCCTTAGCCCCTACTTGAGATCTAATCGTATCTCAGACTCAGCCCGGTTCTACCTTAATGCCCGGGGAAGGGACAGAGTGCCTCCTTTTCACATCATTCAATCAGGTAATGCAGGTCTCATGTCTCTCAATCTATCTGCCTCTTTAAATAGTCCTCTCCTTTTCTCTGTCCTCGCTATCTGCCAACCCCCCCCCCCACCCCCCGCTTCCATCTGAGCCTCAGGGGCCTGTATTTTGTTCATCATGTTAACCCCCTCACCCTGTTTTATCTCCCTCCCCACCACCCACTCTGTCTGTCCCTCTCCCATTACACACACACACACACACACACACACACACACACACACACACACACACACACACACACACACACACACACACACACACACACACACACACACACACACACTCTCTGTGTGCGTATTCTCTCACTTACTGCCTCCCATCTCTTCCTTCATTCCATTCACCCTCTTCCCATGAGACTGTGTTGCTCTTCCACTCTCATTCTCCCTCTACCCTTGTTCTCACTCCCTCTCACCCTCCCCCTCTTCCTCTCCCCCCCATATCTATCTCCCTCTCTCCTCCTTCCTCTCCCCCTTCCCTCTCTCCCCATCCCTCTCTCCCTCTATCCCCCTTCCTCCCTCTCTCTCCCTCTCCCCCTTCCCTCTCCCCCCCCCTCTCTCCCCCTTCCTCTCTCCCCATCCTTCTCTACCTCTCTCCCCCTTCCTCTCTCTCCTTCCTCTCTCCCCCTTCCTCTCCCCCTCCCTCTCTCCCTGTCTACTCTTCCCTTCCCCCCCTCCCCATCCTGTCTACTCTTCCCTCACTCCCCATCCTTCTCTCCCTCTCTCCCCTTCCTCTCTCCCCTCCCTCTCTCCCTGTCTACTCTTCCCTCTCTCCCCCTCCCTCTCTCCCTCTCTCCCTGTCTACTCTTCCCTGTCTCCCCTCCCTCTCTCCCTCTCTCCCTGTCTACTCTTCCCTGTCTCCTCATTGTTAATCTGAGAGATGGAGTTCTGTCAAAAAGACAACTTAGACCATTACGGTTCATTTCCTGACTTGATGTGAATAGGGAGCATCCATAATTTATCTTAGCCTGACTCATTATCTCACATAGTGTAATATCCTGATAACCTATCATTATAATACACCTCTATCTCCAGACCCGTCCTACAGAAAATAGTGGGAACACGGTGACAACGTCCACTTGAACCAGGCCTTAACAAGCGACGGTCCGGTGTGTCGAGAACAGGGCAACTGTTGATATGGAGACAATATATGCACACAGGGATGTTTCCACTTGAACCCTAATTCCCACTCTTACCATTGTACATGTCGCTCTATAAATAGACGCGCCACAGAGGCTCATTGAAAAGACACCAACATGCCGCTGACCACTTCAACCCCAGAACGCTTTGAAGTCAAATCCTCACCTCTCCCGCAACATGTTCATTATGCTACAATAACGAGTTGTAATGAGATATTAATTGGCTGTCTGATGACGTTAAATGAAAACAGCACACACATGACCCCTCTTGGCATTGAGATGAATTACAATTCTGCACTCTGTTTATCACTCTATAACTCTCCCTCTCTCTCTCTCTCTCTCTCTCTCTGTATCACCCTTACATCCGCTTTGTCATTATTAATCTCTTTCTTTCTGAACAGGCTGGACAAACACCAATACATCATTGTAGGGAACTATGTAGAATCCTGCCTTTACTTTTGAAAGTAATTTTTTAAATGACTTGTTTGCATCTCTCCACCCTTACCAAACCAGACCGGGACTGTATTAGCTGGTCAATAGGACCAATACGTGGGCTTAGAGTGTAGGGAGAGTTATGAAATGTGATCAATGTGAGGAGATTAGAAGTCTAAGCAATCTAATAGACAACGTTTTGATGGGGAATATTACGGGAACACTTGTGTTAACAAAGTACCTTGGACAGAAATATTCCCCATAGTAGTTAAACCTAAAACAGAATCTGCATGTGTCTTCTAGAAATGTACTGTATATTCATAACTTGTACAATAATAAACATGTGCAAATAGCATCTTTTAAGTGTAAGCTTAGCATGCCAGAAATACAGCAGAGAAAAGGTAAAGGGGAAAGAGGTGGATGAAAAAATAGGTAACTGATAAAGGGAATTGACTGCAGATACATGGAGTGAGAGAGAAAGAGATACAGGGAGAGAGAGAGAAAGAGATACAGGGAGAGAGAGAGAGAGGGGAAGAGAAAGAGGGAGAGAGAGAGGGGGGGGGGAGGGAGAGAACCGAATGAGATTTACATCACCGGTGAAATGTTCGGACACATGGACTCGACCATATATTTTTCTAATGTAGTATAATAGTGAAGACTGAATAATACAAATGACACGTGTAGAACCATGTAGAAACCAAAATGTGCTAAATCCATTTATTGTAGATCTTTCAATGTAGCCAATCTTTGCCGGAACAAAACTGCAATTCAAGTAATCCAATAACAGACATTTATTCATTATTGATATGTGAGAGACTGACATTAAACAGGTAGAAATATATCCGGATCTCATGAGTCCAGGTTAGGACATTTGGTTCCAACCGCTGTGTCGTCGTGAGTGGGTGAACAAATTATCTCTGCGTGTGTGGTTCTCGTGAAGAATGGTGGAGGAGGTTTGACGGTGTGGGGGTGCTTTGCTAGTGACACTGTCGGTGACTTAATTATAATTCAAGGCACAATCAACCAGCTTGATTACCACAGCAATCTGCATAGATATGCCATTTAATCTAGTTTGCCCCTACTGAGAATAGCATTTTTTTCTCTCAAAAGGATAATGACCTAAAACACGCCCCTAGGCTGTGTTTGGACTATTTGACCATGAAGGAGAGTGATTAGTGCTGCATCAGATATCCTGGCCTCCACAATTAGCTGACCTCAAACCAATTTAGCTTGTTTTAGGGTGAGTGAGACCACAGCATGAAAGAAAAGCAACAAGAATATGTGGGAACTCCCTCCAGACCATCGCAAAAGCGTTCCAGGTGATCACCTCATGAATTTGTTTGAGGGAATGGCAAGAGCACGGCACAGCTGCCAAGATAATGGCTGGCTACTGAAGAATATGAAACAATACCTGCAGAAAGTGAGATCAGGTAAAACGAGTAGGGATGCACCGAATATTCGGCCACCGAAAATTTTCGGACGAAAATGGCCCAAAAGGGCATTTTCGGTTTTCGGCCGAAATACTTTTATCACCGAAACAATACGGCCGAAATATGTTGTGATCTATTCGGATCCTCTGCACTTCATCGCGACTGTACTTGATCCGCGTTATAAAGACCATTACTTGGATGCAGAAATAAAGCAGCGCGCACGAGAAATGATCCAGGCGGCGATGGATGCGGAGAACCCGCGTGGAGACGGAGAAATAGCGCACGGAGCAGCCTGCGCACGGAGATCAGAGCGCAGAAAAAAAGACTCGTCTCTCTGCACTAGATGAGGGGCATGCACCCTCGTTGTCTGATATGTTCAGTGAAATCCTGCAAGAAAGTGCCTCACATGGGCGTAGGTTTAGGGGGGGGCGCTGGGGACATGTCCCCAACAACATATTAACATGACTAAATTGTCCCCACTAATATTTTAGCGAACTCCGTTATGAGTTTGTGAAGCGATTTGGGTCAATTCCGACCGCAGAGCCAGAAACGCAGAAACGCCGTAATTTGATTGGCTAAAAAACCTAGGGGAGGGGAGTTATCTGACAAGCTATAAGTACACAGGATAGTGACTGAAGACAACGGTAAAGTTACCAGTGCTTTCTGTTAATACATACCCCATATGTTAGAATTGCAGTCACAATAAACAGTGGAAATGTTTCCTGTGTATATTTTGCTTATGTAATGTGGCCTATTTGGGATATCCCATTAGTAGGGGCGGAGTAGTGGCACCACCAGGGTCGCTACAATATATTGAATCTGACCAACAGCATTACCATCTAAAAGCAACAGGCTATTGTCTCAACTAAACGCAAAAATAATCACATTATTCTCAGTAAAAGTTCACTTGCCGGAGGGGGGGGGGGGAGATGTCCCCACCGAAGCTGAGACCAAACCTACGCCCTTGGTGCCTCATATCCATAAATGCAATGGTACTAATAATTGGCATAATTTATTTCGGTGTTTCGGTTTTCGGTTTTCGGTCTTGGTTTCCTCTTTTTCGGTTTTCGGTTTCGGCCAAGAATTTTCATTTCGGTGCATCCCTAAAAACGAGTATACAGTATATGACAGAGAAACCGGGAGACAAATAGCCAAAAAAGGAGAAAAACACAACTGGAGAGAGAAAGCCTAATGAAGGAGAAAAGAGTATACAGATATGGAGCAGATAATGAGACAGATGAAGTGACCTCCTGTGACCTTTTCCTTCCTCGTCTAATCATCCTCAAGTCATTATGGCCGGTTTATTCAATGTTTACTATTCTCAATTACGCTCACACAAACATACTGTATACACAAACATACTGTATACACAAACATATAGTATACACAAACATACATATAGTATACACAAACATACATATACTATACACAAACATACATAAAGCATACACAAACATACAGTATACACAAACATACATATACACAAACATACAGTATGCACAAACACACAGTATACACATACATACCGTATACACACACATACATATAGTATACACAAACATAGATATAGTATACACACACATACATACATACAGTATACACATACATACAGTATTCACATACATATAGTATACACATACATACAGTATTCACATACATACAGTATAAACAAACATATAGTATACACATACATATAGTATTCACATACATACAGTATAAACAAGCATACAGTATACACAAACGTGCAGTCTTCTTTATTGATATCGATACCCAAATGTCGTACCATAACACAGCTGTCATAAATGTACATACTGCAGATGATATATATGGTGCCTTATACTGATCAATGTTATATTGCTGCAGTTAGAATTTTTCTACCAAAATTAAATATCATGGAAATGTTTGGTGAGCTGACATCATTAAGCTGCCATAGATGTGGATAGAGCTGTCCTGAGATAGAGCTGTTACAGATCTGGGATTGGAATTGAGCCGAGTTAGAGCTGTGTCAGGTCACATACATGTTGGGGTTTCTGGTCGACAGCAAAACACCAACTAGATGCAAAGAAAGGTTTCAGCGCAACAACAAAAGGTCTAATAAGTTCAACGTTAATTTTTTACAGGAATGAATTCATTTTTTTGTGTGGAACATGGACCCAAAGGTGTTTTGGAACAGGAGATATGGGGGAGGAGGGCCTGGGTGGAGGTGGGTAATTGAGTGTGCTGCCATGTACGTAGTTCCACATTACTTTGCATGTTTCATTAACAGTGTTCCACGCAGCTGAGGAGTCTCTACGGAGAGGGGTCCCAGTTAAAACATGCAAGTAAAACTAGAAACTGCCAGATGTATGAGCCAACCGGAGTCATTCCCGCTCCAGAGACCGCCAACAGAACCAAAGGAACCAATTACTATTCCGACTGGGAATACTCAATTCCGACACAAGCTGGTTCTTTTACAAGAAAAACTGCTTCAGCCATCACTAATCTATTGCAATTATTCCCTGGGTTATTATCTAACTGTGAGAAGATTCTAGATAATATCATTAGTTAGGCAGCGATATATATGCCTTTCTCTGCACTAAATAGCTGCTGTTCTGTGGAAATTGTGTTGAGGACATTGTGATAGTGAGACTCTGAAAAAGGATGTTAGTGTAGTGATAGTGTACGGAAAATGATGTTAGTCTACTGATAGTGTACGGAAAAGGATGTTAGTGTACTGATAGTGTACGGAAAAGGATGTTAGTCTACTGATAGTGTACGGAAAAGGATGTTAGTGTACTGATAGTGTACGGAAAAGGATGTTAGTCTACTGATAGTGTACGGAAAAGGATGTTAGTCTACTGATAGTGTACGGAAAAGGATGTTAGTGTACTGATAGTGTACGGAAAAGGATGTTAGTCTACTGATAGTGTACGGAAAAGGATGTTAGTGTAGTGATAGTGTACGGAAAAGGATGTTAGTGTACTGATAGTGTACGGAAAAGGATGTTAGTGTACTGATAGTGTACGGAAAAGGATGTTAGTGTACTAAAAGAAGGATGTTAGTGTACTGATAGTGTACGGAAAATGATGTTAGTCTACTGGTAGTGTACGGAAAAGGATGTTAGTGTACTGATAGTGTACGGAAAAGGATGTTAGTGTACTGAAAGAAGGATGTTAGTGTACTGATAGTGTACGGAAAAATATTTTTTTAAGGTGGTGTTATGAAGTTTTTATGGTGGATGTTATGATATGAATCAGAGCTGTGCTCGAGACCACCTAAAGCGAGACCGAGACGAGACCGAGACCGAAGGGGGCCGAGACCGAGACGAGACCAAGACCGAAGGGGGCCGAGACCGAGACGAGACCAAGACCGAAGGGGGCCGAGACCGAGACCGAGACCGAAGGGGGCCGAGACCGAGACGAGACCAAGACCGAAGGGGGCCGAGACCGAGACCAGTCATATCAACACTAAATAATATTACATGTTTTTGGTTCAGTGACCAATGTAAAAAAACACTTGACCAACAGCATCAGATCATCTACTCTGTTGTCATCCTGAATGAAATGAATTACATTATATTAAAAGAGTATGTAGGCCTATTTATTGTCTTATGTAAACATAAAATACGAAAATAAAACCATGATTTTAAAATGCACAGGCTATGATATTAAAATTTCTAAAAATCGAATAAATGAAAATCCATCAAACTGTATGTCCTATGTTGATGTAGTAAATGCTAACACATTTTAGATCACAAGCGACTTGCAATCAAATGATGTGCGCATGATTGGCCGATAAACAAATCTATTTATAATTATTTGTCGGTCCACAGTCGGCACGCAGCTTCAGTTGTTTGTCTGCTTGAGCAGGACACGCAAACGAACCGGTTGCACTGCGCACAGTGTTCATTAGTCTTGTTACGAGTGCACATGAGACAGCAGCAAACTAACCCGGTTGAACTGCGCACAGTGTTCATATAGATCAGACCAAAACCCGTCCAGTTTAATAAAGATTGGACCAAAACGGGTCCAGTTTCATATAGATCGGACCATAACCGTTCCAGTTCTATGCTCTTTCTGCCGTATGCCCCCCGGACTTATGTATGTCCCACGTCCTTCTGTGTGCATGAGTAATTTCATTTATCGCCCATTTGTAGTAAGCCTATTAATAATTATTGTTTATATTCGTTTAATTTCGATACAAAACAATATTTTGTTGAAGTCTCTTGTAGGCTATATGAATACACTGTGGTTCATTCGTTATTATTGAGTGCAATAGGCGCATGACACATGAATGGGGCTTTATGTATTTGGAGGAATTTGTTCTGTTTATTTAGTGAAACATATTTCTTTATAAACTTACCTCTTTTTTTCTAGTTCAACCAAGCCAATCAGACTATTGTCTATATGTGTTTTCGTAGTATTTGTCTGTGTATCGCCCATTCAACGATTGCCATCATAGGCTCAGTGAAGTGTGATCGGTGTCTGGGTACCGCAATTAGGGTACCCACGCCCAGCGGCGTGGAATTCTGGCGACAGGAAGGCAGTTTAGGTATCGAAAAACATGTAAATAGTAGTTTTATATATTGTTCGGTTTGTGATTTTGCAATTCTGAAAACGGGACAAGGTAAAATGCACGTATTTAGAAAAAGTCATGGAAGGACGTCGGCTGTAGATTTTCAACATTATATATGTATTTTAATTACTAACCGCTGTGTGTTTTCGGACAAATTATTTATTTGTGCTCAATGTGCTGAATTTAGGCAAAACGAATATAATGGCAGATTGTGCAGACATGATCGAGCATATGTTTAAGATTGAAGTATTTACGTGAATGGGTGCACGCTCTAGCGACGCTGGGGGTGGGCTTTTCTTCAAAAGTAGATAGCCATTGGCGGGAGAAGCCACATCAGAAAAAAACAGTCTGACTCTGGACGAAATACAGCCAATGGAAATACAGCCTCTACATGTCATACTTAAATATTTTGCTAGAAAAATTGTGGGCGTTAATTTCTCCGTGGTAAGAATTTCCTCCGTCCGAGGCCGAGTGAGACCGAGTCCAAATGTAACCGAGACCGAGACGAGACCGAGACCTGGTCTAGAGGCTATATTGATATGAATGCTGTTGTGATATAGAGGCTATATTGTAGACGGTGTGATATGGATGGTGTATTTTAGATGTTGTGATATGGATGGTGTATTTTAGATGTTGTGATATGGATGGTGTATTTTATATGTTGTGATATGGATGGTGTATTTTTGATGTTGTGATATGTATGGTGTATTTTATATGTTGTGATATGGATGGTGTATTTTAGATATTGTGATATGGATGGTGTATTTCGGATGTTGTAATTTGGAGGCGCTACTCTGCTCTTCCTAGATAAAGATAACAAGTTTATCTTCTATCAGAGGATTTTAAAGTAGTACAAATTGAGACACATATTTATAAAGTGAGGACCCTTTCCCTTTCCTGTAAATCTCATTCAATACCACAATGTCAGCCAAGGAAAACAACTAGCATAGCAACACATTAGATAAACAGAACAGGACAACCAAATAATGTCCTTCTCAGGCAATAAAAAATAGACATTATCTGAACTAAGAGTTAGTGATGGATAAACCAAAGGATAAAGGATATTGATGTAATGTCACAATTGGCACCCTAACTCCGGCCGGTAGGGAAGATTTTTGGACAAAACATAGAATAAGCAGCCATTAGAATAACATAGTTATTATTTTAGGAGGTAGAAGTGTGTGGTAGCACTGAGATGATGATTGCATATCTTTCAAAAACATTTATTGTGAAACCAAACTTTTGAACGGTACTGTCGTTTGTACAATAAGTCTGAGTAAACGGTAATGTATTCACAGCTCTGTTATTAAAAATAACCACCGCCAACAAAGTACACACATACACACACTCACACTCATACCTCTAATTCACGCTAATACACACTTACAAATGGGTAAATTGGTTCTGTAATCCACTGCAAATACAGATATTGCACAATTACAAAACATTTAGGAAACATGCATACAGTCTACCTGTTGTGAATCAATGATCCGTTCCTAATGTGTTTATTTAAATTATCCAGTTGCTTGAATAGCACACCTTTATAATAACACATGTTTCGGAGAATTAAGGAATTAAAAAAAATGGTTCCTTTTGACTAATCCTTTATCTTGCTAAATGCTTACTGGTTAAATTGACAGCAATTAAGTGAGCAGGAGAGAGAGAGAGAGAGCGAGCAGACTTAACTCAGCTCTGGGGCCCAGGGAGAGGCTCCATGCTTGTGCGAAAAACAATTACACTGACAATTAGAGTGGCGAAGAGAGGAACAGTAAATAGCCTTAATACCTTGATGCATTTCAGAAAAGCTTAGAGAGCGGGTGAGAGGAAACAGAGGGATACGGAGAAACACTATAGTGCTTTTTCTTTTTGCTCTTTTGTCCTTTCCCAGTCTTTACATCCTCTCTCTCTCTCTCTCTCTCTATTTCTCTCTCTATCTCCGCTCTCCGTCATATAGCAGTCCCTTTGATCCGGCCACTGTAGGAAAATTATTGAAAATTCAGCGCATGAGAAGGGAGAGAGGAAGACATAAATTAAGAAAGAGAGAGCGATATAGAGCGATAAAACGATTGAAGAAAGATCCAGACCCCTGAGAAAACAATGGCCTTCATTGAACCTGGGTGTGTCATCTGACTCATTGAACCTGGGTGTGTCACCAGACTCATTGAACCTGGGTGTGTCACCAGACTCATTGAACCTGGGTGTGTCACCAGTCTCATTGAACCTGGGTGTGTCACCAGACTCATTGAACCTGGGTGTGTCACCAGACTCATTGAACCTGGGTGTGTCACCAGACTCATTGAACCTGGGTGTGTCAGTCTCATTGAACCTGGGTGTGTCATCTGACTCATTGAACCTGGGTGTGTCATCAGACTCATTGAACCTTGGTGTGTCACCAGCCTCATTGAACCTGGGTGTGTCACCAGCCTCATTGAACCTGGGTGTGTCAGTCTCATTGAACCTGGGTGTGTCATCAGTCTCATTGAACCTGGGTGTGTCACCAGTCTCATTGAACCTGGGTGTGTCAGTCTCATTGAACCTGGGTGTGTCATCAGACTCATTGAACCTGGGTGTGTCATCAGTCTCATTGAACCTGGGTGTGTCACCAGTCTCATTGAACCTGGGTGTGTCATCAGACTCATTGAACCTGGGTGTGTCAGACTCATTGAACCTGGGTGTGTCAGACTCATTGAACCTGGGTGTGTCACCAGTCTCATTGAACCTGGGTGTGTCACCAGTCTCATTGAACCTGGGTGTGTCAGTCTCATTGAACCTGGGTGTGTCACCAGACTCAGAACTGGGTGTGTCACCAGACTCATTGAACCTGGGTGTGTCATCAGTCTCATTGAACCTGGGTGTGTCACCAGTCTCATTGAACCTGGGTGTGTCATCAGACTCATTGAACCTGGGTGTGTCACCAGACTCATTGAACCTGGGTGTGTCACCAGTCTCCATTCGTCTGTCTCATTGAACCTGGGTGTGTCATCAGTCTCCAGTCTGAGTTGTCGTGGACCGGGCATTCGAGTTTGTTTGAGGAAAGACTGTGGTGGATTTATTGAACCACCAGTGAGCAGTAGATCATAACACAGGAGCGTACAGAGAGGTGGCCAATGGCATGGAAGCACAGAGGTGGCCAATGGCATGGAAGCACAGAGGTGGCCAATGGCATGGAAGCACAGAGGTGGCCAATGGCATGGAAGCACAGAGGTGGCCAATGGCATGGAAGCACAGAGGTGGCCAATGGCATGGAAGCACAGAGGTGGCCAATGGCATGGAAGCACAGAGGTGGCCAATGGCATGGAAGCACAGAGGTGGCCAATGGCATGGAAGCACAGAGGTGGCCAATGGCATGGAAGCACAGAGGTGGCCAATGGCATGGAAGCACAGAGGTGGCCAATGGCATGGAAGCACAGAGGTGGCCAATGGCATGGAAGCACAGAGGTGGCCAATGGCATGGAAGCACAGAGGTGGCCAATGGCATGGAAGCACAGAGGTGGCCAATGGCATGGAAGCACAGAGGTGGCCAATGGCATGGAAGCACAGAGGTGGCCAATGGCATGGAAGCACAGAGGTGGCCAATGGCATGGAAGCACAGAGGTGGCCAATGGCATGGAAGCACAGAGGTGGCCAATGGCATGGAAGCACAGAGGTGGCCAATGGCATGGAAGCACAGAGGTGGCCAATGGCATGGAAGCACAGAGGTGGCCAATGGCATGGAAGCATGGGAGACGACAAGGGAGGTGGGAGACGACAAGGGAGGACAAAAGTCATTAAAAAAGACATATTCATAAAATGATGTGCCACGATTAGATGTGAAAGAAGACCATAATGCTGTATCCTGCATCAATGACAACTGTTCTCAACTTTCTTTGAAGGACTATATCACTGCGCTGTAAGTAAAGACGAAAGCAGGGTTCCAATAACAGAACATCAAGCTAAGCAAGGCAGAGACTAAAATACACAGAGTGTCCTTACAAGTTCTTTGTTCCACTGGCACCAGTAGCGTCTAAAGCATTAACTCGCTCTCTCTCTCTCTCTCTCTCTCTCTTTTTTTTCTTTTCAGGAGAAAACAGCAAATGGTATCTTTGAACAACCAATTATATTTTGAAATGCATTATATTTCATATTGGCATTAGGCTTTGCTGCCAAGGCAACTATAGCTATTAATGAGATAATACAATACTCCAAAATGTAAGCTCTGTTTTCATCCACAGCCCTGACTAATATCAATGCTGAGCCAAACAGGTGGAGGCAGGAGTGGCAGCGTTGGGCAGGAACAGCACTTGAGGCATGGTACCACGAACACAGGATGTGTGAGATGAAATTCTCCATTTAATTAGGCCTGTGAAGGTGCAATTATATGTCTAATTGGTGTATTATCATCCCATGATATCATGTGATGGAAAATAAACGTTTCCTGTCTACACTGGCTTTATAAATCTCTGTTAGCTAAATGGCCCCCGTTACTCACATTGTTTTCTTAGCATAACAGAAAATACATAAGATTAAGATGGGCAAAAGAAGACACTGAACAGAGCTAAAATGCCATTATCCACTTTACTGTTGGTAGTGAGACTAATGTTTTGCGAGGATTATTTTATTCTTTAAACTACACATTCATTTACTTGTCCTCTTACTCAGTTGAGCACCGGATCCTCCCACTCCTCTTTCTGTTGGTTCAGGGCAGTTTGCACTGTTCTGCGAAGTGACAAGTGGAGGCAGGACAAGAGGAGGGTGAACGCAGGATATTCAATAAAAACAAAACTGAGACTTGATCAAAATCAGAAAACCAGGCAAGAAGTAAGACAAGGAAACGAAAAACAATTGTTACACAAACAAGGACTAACAGGATACCCTAGGAAGTCGAGAACCTTAAATAGGGTTCGTGGTCTGGGGATGCAGGTGTTGGCAGTACAAAACAGGTGTCTGTGATGAAATGAGGGAGAGATGGCGTTGGAATCACCGACACGATTGGTTGCTTTGACATCCAGCACGTGACATCCAGAGGAATATTAAGTGGCTCAGGCCTGTTTGAGCCAACGACTTGTGACCTTAGTATTTAACCCACTGAACTTGGGACACACTTGAGAATGCCCATTATTACTTGAGACTTGACTGAAGACGTCTAAGGTTAAGACATGCTTAGGACTTGCAAAGATGTCATTTGGACCCATGTCTGCTTAAGGAACAAATCATACTCATATATCCCCATTGGTTCCACTGGTTCTTAGCAAGCAGTGACTAAAGTTAAAGTTTGAAGAGAACCAAATCATGCTGTGACAAACTGGGAGGACATTTCTGTCCTCCGTTTAGCATTTTCTGTTTAACACCAAACAACTCAGCGAAGGTTGACACATCTTTGGTCTAATTAAGTAATTAGCATAGTCACCTGTACCTTGTTTGATCTCATTAGTAAGTGTGTTTAAGTTCCTCCTTTTCGCTGGGTTTTGTGGATCATTCTTTTGCTGTGTTACCTGAGTGCTGCTAATTTGTTATTTGTTGCTTTGATTCTCAAGAAAAGGTAAAGATGAGATTGAAAGAAAAGCTGCTTGTTTCACCGGCACCGTGACACATGCATTATTGTTTTCTTGGCCCACAGATTACATTTAAGGTGAGGAAACACCTAACAAGTTGTATACAAGTGAAATATCCTGCTGCATCTTGAACTCCGGGAAAAGTGTTATTTTCCAGGAGGGTCCTTGTATTGGCTAAACCTATATGCAGCGATATACATGGTTGAAATTAAATATCCAGGCTTCATTACTAACAGTGTTTCGACACTGTCTGCTATTTGTCTCCTCCATTGTCTCACCTTTTTCTTTTTTGTCTGTGTATTTCCTCTTGTGTTTTTAATGCCTTTGCAGAATGTAGATTGGTTTTGCTTTTATCTTTTCAGATTTCTTCTGTTCAAGTCGAGGATATCCAGGGTCAATCGATGAATTCCTAAATGCATGTCTCAACATGTATTAATCTACCCGTGCAATTCACAGCAATTCACAGTCAACAGTCAAGATTTCACATAATGGAGCTATTTAAGTTAGTGATGCACCGATCCGAAATGTAGTATTGTAATCGGAAACCCTGGATCAGATATCGCCTATGAAATAATAATAATCCGATTCCATCCATTAGCCTATGATGTGAATGCATTGAACGACATGCCGTAAAGAGAGGTTTTGTTGTGAGACAAACCACACGTGAGGTAAGGTAACTGTGCTAGAATGTGAGATCAGATGGTAAGGTTAAGAAAAAGGCATCTAAATCAATGTAGTCGCTTAGCTGTTTAAAACATAGGAAAAGATGATATCGGATTAGTATTGATATTGGTAGATAGTGAAGGTTGATATATAGGGATGGTTTAATATCACTTTATATGTTCGATAACGTTACTGCAACCTTGAGTGTTACATGTGTGTTACATGTGTGTTACATGTGTATATATATGTGTGTTATATGTGTGTATATATGTGTGTTATATATGTATATATGTTTATATATATATGTGTTACATGTGTGTTACATGTGTGTTACATGTGTGTTACATGTGTATATATATGTGTGTTATATGTGTGTTATATCTGTGTATATATGTGTGTTATATGTGTATATATGTTTATATATATATGTGTTACATGTGTATATATATGTGTGTTATATCTGTGTATATATGTGTGTTATATGTGTATATATGTTTATATATATATATGTGTTACATGTGTATATATATGTGTGTTATATGTGTGTTATATCTGTGTATATATGTGTGTTATATGTGTATATATGTTTATATATATATGTGTTACATGTGTATATATATGTGTGTTATATGTGTGTTATATCTGTGTATATATGTGTGTTATATGTGTATATATGTTTATATATATATGTGTTACATGTGTGTATATATGTGTGTTATATCTGTGTATATATGTGTGTTATATGTGTATATATGTTTATATATATATGTGTTACATGTGTGTTATATCTGTGTATATATGTGTGTTATATGTGTATATATGTTTATATATATATGTGTTATATCTGTGTATATATGTGTGTTATATGTGTATATATGTTTATATATATATGTGTTACATGTGTGTATATATGTGTGTTATATCTGTGTATATATGTGTGTTATATGTGTATATATGTTTATATATATATATGTGTTACATGTGTATATATATGTGTGTTATATGTGTGTTATATCTGTGTATATATGTGTGTTATATGTGTGTATATATGTGTGTTATATGTGTGTTACATGTGTGTATATATGTGTGTTATATCTGTGTATATATGTGTGTTATATGTGTATATATGTTTATATATATATGTGTTACATGTGTGTATATATGTGTGTTATATCTGTGTATATATGTGTGTTATATGTGTATATATGTTTATATATATATGTGTTACATGTGTGTATATATGTGTGTTATATGTGTGTTATATGTGTGTATATATATGTGTGTTATATGTGTATATATGTTTATATATATATGTGTTACATGTGTGTATATATGTGTGTTATATGTGTGTTATATGTGTGTATATATGTGTGTTATATGTGTATATATGTTTATATATATATGTGTTACATGTGTGTATATATGTGTGTTATATCTGTGTATATATGTGTGTTATATGTGTATATATGTTTATATATATATGTGTTACATGTGTATATATATGTGTGTTATATGTGTGTTATATGTGTGTATATATGTGTGTTATATGTGTATATATGTTTATATATATATGTGTTACATGTGTGTATATATGTGTGTTATATCTGTGTATATATGTGTGTTATATGTGTATATATGTTTATATATATATGTGTTACATGTGTGTATATATGTGTGTAATTATCATCAGGGAATCAGTGGAGCAACAACAGTTTTTACCCATCTCTCTCTCCCTCACCCTCTTCCTTCCTCTCTTTCCCTCTTTTGTTCTCTCATTCGTCTGTTTGAAAGGACTTAGTTATCTTCTATGAATGAAGGATTAGTTTCTTTCTGTTTCTTCTCGCCGGCGGTGTGTGTGTGTGTTTTAAGTGTGTGTGATAGAAGGGACTCAGCTGGCTTTTACTCAGTGTCTTTAGACAGGGGAAAGGTAACATGAGAGGAAGGAAGAAACACCTGCAGCGTTAAAGCAGAAAGGTACCCAGAACACATTGATTCTCCACATATTTAGCATGCCATTTTTCTTACCAGAGAAAAATGACCTGGCGTTCAACTGGACAAATAGAACGTGATTCACTTGGTCCAGACAAAAGTAGCTAGAAAATTCCGTTCCGAAAAGTTTAAAGGGCCACTTCACCAAAAAAAATATTTTTCCTCACTTATCGTGGTCACTTATGTAGTAGACATTTGAAAGAATTTTTGAAATTGGTGCCTTCTAGGCAGAGAAAAAGATTAACATGTGTTTTTGGCTCATGTGGATGAAATGCACCAAATCCCAGAATGCACTTGTTTCGCTGCTCTACGAGTCCACTCCCAAGCCACGCCTACCGGCTCGAGAGGGCAGGCAGAAGGGAAGGCTAGCTACTAATCAGAGGTGGGACAAAGTCATTGTTATGCAAGTCACAAGTAAGTCTCAAGTCTTTGCCCTCGAGTCCCGAGTCAAGTCGAGTCAAAGATGAGGCAAGTCCCGAGTCGAGTCACAAGTCAAAGCCAACAAGTCTCAAGTCGAGTCCAAAGTCCTACCATTTTAGTTTCGAGTCATTTCAAGTCATCTTACCACAGAATTTAAACAAATCATGTATGTCTGTAAGATTTGTATTTATTTAAACCTCTTTTTATACAATGACATTAATACAGTAAAAAACAGAACATTTTATTTCACAAAAAATGCTTGTATTTCAACAGCATATTGCACTAGAACAATGCACAGCAACTTCAGTCCTGTATTGTATTGACCTTAGGGCTGGAAGATGTGGAAAAAAATTATATCACGATATATATCTTAATTTCGGTCGATACGACATAATTCCGATATCGATATGAACAATATAAAAGCCTCAGAAAAAATGCCATGAACACCCACAATGGATGTCTGTATACAATCTTCTGAAAAATACATTTGCCAAGTCTTTTGAGTCTCCTCCTATAAAACTAAATAATATTTGAGAAATAAATTTTTGATTTTAACCTTTATACAAACAAGAAAAGTCAAATAAGCAATTTGACTCTGAGACTGACCTTATTAATATATTTAACTTTAAACAATAACATAGGCTGATTATATTATTCTTTACACAAAACTTCCTGCAACAAAACTTGTTCTTATAAACATATCGTTTAAAGTTAGTGAACATGTTAGACAATGAAGAGGTGAGTGCATGAGTTCGCTACGTGACCGTGGATTTAAGAGACACCACAGAGAAGCTCATGAACGCGCATGTCGCAACATGCTCGGAGAATGAGAGTGCTCAAAAGCGCATGTCCATCATGACGTCATGGGCCAGTCAACGCGGAAGATCCAAGCTCCTATGTTGGCTTTATGCGCTTTTGAGCCTCTCATTCTCCGGCACATTTAGCATCACGCTGAAACCTGAAGTTTATCAGATCTCAGAAAGCTGAACCACTTCCCTACCACTGAATTAGTCTTTCCTCTCATATCAACTGTCTGCTTTCTCCTCACTTATGGAAGCTCGTTCAGTCACGTTTGAATTGCGGTCATGGGCGCTCATTTTGTAGCTTAAACTTGCCGTGTTGGAGATCAGCAAAAATATTGAAATATCGAAAATGTGTTTAGAAATCATATCACCATTATTGATTTTTTTTACCGCGATATATATTGATATTGAATTATTGTCCAGCCCTAACCTCATAATGCAAAACAGTTTAACTTTCAAATAGACATGGGTCCTTTTAGCCTGAACTTTTTTAAACATGTCATTAATAAAATCCTCACTCCTCAAAATGATCACTTCTGAAAAAATGGACCAACCTGATAATATAATTGGAATGACTCCATAGAGACGTGTGTGCGTGTGAGCGTGCCCGTGCGCAGCTCCGTCTGTAATCTTCGACCAGCATGTTTTGCAAATTGCAACTCTTTTTTGTCGACTACCTCGTAATTTTTATAGCCAAACGAAACTATATTCGGTATCATTTTGCCAACTGGCGCGTTGTTGCTTGTGCTTCATTGGTTGTCTTGCAATGTGCCTGCTTGGATGCTGTCTAATCAAAACAACGTGGGACTACAGTGATTGGATGTCGTGCAGGCAGCGCGCGTGCCCTCTGCATGCATTTTTTTCACAGATGCAGATAAACTGAGAGCGGCGCGGCCGTGTGAACATTTTCTTCCCCAGTTTTCATGGGAAGTAGCAAGTCTTCTCGAGTCAAAAGGCGCAAGTCCAAGTGAAGTCACGAGTCATTGATGTTCAAGTCCAAGTCGAGTTGCAAGTCTTTGTACATTTTGTCGAGTCGAGTCTGAAGTCATCAAATTCATGACTCGAGTCTGACTCAAGTCCAAGTCACATGACTCGAGTCCTCTGCTACTAATTGACTGGAAAACAGAAGACACCGGTTAACATGAGTCTCCGTGACGAGTTTCTTGATAACGTCATTTAAATACTAGCCTTGCGTTGTACCGGGATGTACATCCAACACAAGGAAAGGACATGTAGTTAGTTTCCATCGTTTTCCCGTTGAACATTTAGAGCGGTGCAAACAGTGGCTGCGGGCTATCAACCACCCCAAGTTCCGAGAATATTTGTAATTAATAAAAGTATATACATTTCTTCCAATTCTCTCCTTGCAGGACCCATTCCACGAAATGACGGTAGGCTGTTAGGCGATATTGTCTGAAAACAATAAGCACAACGTTAGCAACCCAAGCTATTTGCACCTACAATAGGCTAGCTAGCATATATGTAAATATAACCGATAGCTCAGCTAACTGACGTGAACAACAAATAAATACTCACTTATACTAAAGCGTCCGTTTGTCCCTGCGGGCTTTGGCTGGCGTTTCCAATTGACCTTCGGAATCCTGAAATAAGTTTCCAAAACTTGTGTGGATCAAAGCTGGGGTGCTCTATTACGCATGCTGGCGGTCCTGTTTCTAATGCAGATTCAGTTATTTCTTCAAAAAGAAAATGGCATCGCTGAAATTCGCAACAGCAGCGGGACTCTATCTGTGTCCATAGGCGCACAGCGAGAGCACTGGCACCACCAGTCCGCCCCAGCTCGACTCTGTACGGGCTCTTCCTCATGACCGCCAGGCAAGCTTCACTCCTCTGCAGCAGCAGCCTCTTGTTCCACAACAAGCAAGATCGGGTTAGCTTAGCTACAAGATGGCTGACACTGTTTTGAGAATCTGTGACGAGGACCCACCCCATATGGGCGGGTTAAAAAAAAGCGGAAGTAGCATCTACTTCTGTCTGTAGTTTGTAGCCTCTTTTAAAAAATCCTCCAATGGCGTAAAAATCGTCATTTTACGTCATTGGAGGATTTTTTTCCTGACTTAAAATCAAGATATCTCTCTTATCAGATGGAGTTGAGAGGTGGGAGTAAGGTCATTGGAAAATACTACCATTTGTCTACTGATACAAAGCTAAATGCAAAATCGCTGAAGTTGCCCTTTAAGTTCTTGAATCAGTCGTTGAAACTCTCCAATCTGTTTTCAGGATATCAGCCATTGCACGAACAAGACAGATCCGCTAAAAAAGTGTTTCAACATAAATGTGACATTCACTGTTTGCTGCAAGCCAGTTGCAACATTCCCCTGAAAATGTATGTATTTTTGGTGTATCACAGTGCGTTGAGCTTTTCTGAAGTGTATGTGTAAACTAGTAAAAATAAATTTGGTCTGAAAAAGTCAGTGAGTAGAGAACTTTAAGAAAAAATGTGAGAGGTGCAAACTCTATTAGCTGGGATTCCATAACTAATTTTAATGAACGTTTCAACGGACAAGCTGTCTTAATCCAGAAATCACATGAAGAGATGGCGTGTGTAACAGTGGGGTGAGGTGCGTTGGAACTATGAAGCCTGGTGAATGACCAATAGCGGTTGGGGGAGACGGCACCAGGCCTATTCACACCTCAGACATGACCAATAGCGGTTGAGGGAGACAGCACCGGGCCTATTCACACCTCGGACATGACCAATAGCGGTTGGGGGAGACGGCACCGGGCCTATTCACACCTCAGACATGACCAATAGCGGTTGAGGGAGACAGCACCGGGCCTATTCACACCTCGGACATGACCAATAGCGGTTGAGGGAGACAGCACCGGGCCTATTCACACCTCGGACATGACCAATAGCGGTTGAGGGAGACGGCACCGGGCCTATTCACACCTCGGACATGACCAATAGCGGTTGAGGGAGACGGCACCGGGCCTATTCCCCCATCCACCTCCACTACGAACGGTAGCGACAGATCGGGAGGAGCCAGGATCTGTGCAGATGTAATCCTCGGTCAACCAGCGAATCTGAGACCTCCTAATTCCGCAAATTCAACAAATTACCAACAAATGACCATTTTCAGTTCTGAACAACCTATGCAATGTTTTGATACTCTGTTGTGCATACTAATTTGGAACAGTGCATTTGGAAATTTGTATTTTGTTCAACAAAAACATGAAAATTATGCTGACTATCATTTGCATCAATTATTTAGGAAAATCTGTTTAAAATATAATTTGCATAATAATGTGTAACAGGATTTGTTCAGTATGTGTGTGCTGCGTAATCATGGTAACTTGTACCGTGACCTGCTTAACAACACTCGAAGCCAACGGTCTACGGTCTGAGGCGGTAATGGGTCGAGGACAGGCCAACGACACCAGAGGAATACGTAGTTTATGGGGTACACTGCGCCAGAATTTACTAGTGCCTTACACTGAGAACCTGAGTGAAAACCTAACTGAAAACTGAAATAGTGACAGGTGTGTCATAGGGCTGTGA
The DNA here is from genome assembly GCA_029465975.1 of Dallia pectoralis. Taxonomy (NCBI): domain Eukaryota; kingdom Metazoa; phylum Chordata; class Actinopteri; order Esociformes; family Umbridae; genus Dallia; species Dallia pectoralis. Next base: position 10,958,526 of record CM055729.1, on the reverse strand, counting down.
CTGTGTGGATTGTGCTCTCGCCTGAGATGTGTCAAAACCTCCGTTGGTGACAGTGTGAGGCGGAGTTACCTTTTCTGCCCCAAAAATACACACCGGTGGCCGCGCCGTCTTATGCGCGGCGCCTCGTCCTTCATCAGGCAAATTCCATTGGACGTCAGATCTCAGGTGGCATCGGAAGAATTTGTTTTAGGCCCGCTAGTTCATTCAGCTGCTGCCACCAGGGTCCAGAACTCCAGCACGTACTCCTGCACACTCCTCATCCCTGCCTTAGGTGGGTGAGACACTCCCCCGCTTCTCTTCCCTTGGGAGGATGGTCACCACGTTTCATCCTTAGAATCGGCCGTCCCTCAGACCAGGTGGCGTTAGTCCAATAAGGGCCTTTCCTGAGAGACAGGTGACAATGGCGGCGAAGGTGAAGGAGGGCTCTGCAGTGGTACCTCAGGTGGAGGAGGGCTCTGGAGTGGTACCAGAGGTGGAGGAGGGCTCTGCAGTGGTACCACAGGTGGAGGAGGGCTCTGCAGTGGTACCACAGGTGGAGGAGGGCTCTGCAGTGGTACCACAGGTGAAGGAGGGCTCTGCAGTGGTACCACAGGTGGAGGAGGGCTCTGCAGTGGTACCACAGGTGGAGGAGGGCTCTGCAGTGGTACCACAGGTGGAGGAGGGCTCTGCAGTGGTACCACAGGTGGAGGAGGGCTCTGCAGTGGTACCACAGGTGGAGGAGGGCTCTGCAGTGGTACCACAGGTGGAGGAGGGCTCTGCAGTGGTACCACAGGTGGAGGAGGGCTCTGCAGTGGTACCACAGGTGGAGGAGGGCTCTGCAGTGGTACCACAGGTGGAGGAGGGCTCTGCAGTGGTACCACAGGTGGAGGGGGCTCTGCAGTGGTACCACAGGTGGAGGGGGGCTCTGCAGTGGTACAACAGGTGGAGGAGGGCTCTGCAGTGGTACCACAGGTGGAGGAGGGCTCTGCAGTGGTACCACAGGTGGAGGAGGGCTCTGGAGTGGTATCACAGCCGGACTCACAGGCCAGGACATCTTGGTCTCCAGACGCTGGACAGACACAGACATCTGCTCAGACTACATTAGCTGAGAGCTAACATACATATGTTGCTGAACACAGACATCCGCTCAGACTACATTAGCTGAGAGCTAACATACATATGTTGCTGAACACAGACATCCGCTCAGACTACATTAGATGAGAGCTAACATACATATGTTGCTAAACACAGACACGACAACATTAGAGTAAAGAGTGAGGAAAGAGTGACTTATTTATTAACTACAACATGACAAGAGTATGGCGGCATGATGCGACTCACTTGAAAAATGCATTCAACATACAATTACAAATGTCAAAAACCACGAATACAATCCAAAAAAAATCAAAATAAGCAAGTCATGTGTGTCCCAGTCATGTGTGTCCCAGTCATGTGTGTCCCAGGCATGTGTGTCTCAGTCATGTGTGTCCCAGTCATGTGTGTCTCAGTCATGTGTGTCTCAGTCATGTGTGTCCAGGCATGTGTGTCCCAGGCATGTGTGTCTCAGTCATGTGTGTCCCAGGCATGTGTGTCTCAGTCATGTGTGTCCCAGTCATGTGTGTCTCAGTCATGTGTGTCTCAGTCATGTGTGTCCCAGTCATGTGTGTCTCAGTCATGTGTGTCCAGGCATGTGTGTCCAGGCATGTGTGTCCAGGCATGTGTACTCACCAACATTGCTTCCATATGGCCTGCATAAGTCTACCATGTCTCCAGGCTGAGTCACATCCAGTGGGTGGCTGCATAGAATGCAAACAAAGGTTTAAATACCCCCTTCTGAAATCACTTAACACAATTAACCAATTTACTTCAAGTCGGCAATTAACAAATTGTTCACACCTGAGTACTGCACATGCAATTAAACACTAAAAATTGACACTAAGGATTTTTTTTAAAAACTGGCATTTTAGCATCTGTCGTTTCTAAACACTTTAGACGAGAGGACATGGTTTCAGAGATCATTGTGTAGGTCTACTCTGGTTACTCTCCAGCCCAACACTTATGTTGCTCTTTCACTGGGGCTTCCTTTTGATTTGAGGTCTCAATTTGAACCACCAGCAATACAAAATACCTAAAAAATCACCCTAACACAGAGGATCTCCCATAACCAACGAACAACCATAGAAATTGAGCTCTCTATCGTGCACCCACAGACTCACCACAGCCAGTAGGCCACAGCAAGCAGGCCACAGACAGTAGGCCACAGACAGTAGGCCACAGCAAGCAGGCCACAGACAGTAGGCCACAGACAGTAGGCCACAGCAAGCAGGCCACAGACAGTAGGCCACAGCAAGCAGGCCACAGACAGTAAGCCACAGACAGTAGGCCACAGACAGTAGGCCACAGCTAATAGGACACAGCCAATAGGCCACAGCCAGTAAGCCACAGCCAATAGGCCACAGCCAGTAAGCCACAGTCAGTAAGCCACAATCAGTAAGCCACAGCTAGTAGGCCACAGTCAGTAAGCTACAGCCAGTAGGCCACAGCCAGTAGCCCACAGTCGGTAGGCCACAGACAGTAAGCCACAGTCAGTAAGCTACAGACAGTAGGCCACAGCCAGTAAGCCACAGCCAGTAAGCCACAGTCAGTAAGCTACAGACAGTAGGCCACAGCCAGTAAGCCACAGCCAGTAAGCAACAGTCAGTAAGCTACAGACAGTAGGCCACAGCCAGTAAGCCACAGCCAGTAAGCCACAGTCAGTAAGCTACAGACAGTAGGCCACAGCTAGTAGCCCACAGTCGGTAGGCCACAGCTAGTAGCCCACAGTCGGTAGGCCACAGACAGTAAGCCACAGTCAGTAAGCTACAGACAGTAGGCCACAGCCAGTAAGCCACAGCCAGTAAGCAACAGTCAGTAAGCTACAGACAGTAGGCCACAGCCAGTAAGCCACAGCCAGTAAGCAACAGTCAGTAAGCTACAGACAGTAGGCCACAGCCAGTAAGCCACAGCCAGTAAGCCACAGTCAGTAAGCTACAGACAGTAGGCCACAGCTAGTAGCCCACAGTCGGTAGGCCACAGCTAGTAGCCCACAGTCGGTAGGCCACAGACAGTAAGCCACAGTCAGTAAGCTACAGACAGTAGGCCACAGCCAGTAAGCCACAGCCAGTAAGCAACAGTCAGTAAGCTACAGACAGTAGGCCACAGCCAGTAAGCCACAGCCAGTAAGCCACAGACAGTAGGCCACAGCCAGTAAGCCACAGTCAGTAAGCTACAGACAGTAGGCCACAGCCAGTAAGCCACAGCCAGTAAGCCACAGCCAGTAAGCCACAGCCAGTAAACCACAGACAGTAGGCCACAGCCAGTAAGCCACAGTCAATAGGCCACAGCCAGTAAGCTACAGACAGTAGGCCACAGCCAGTCTCCATGGCTCAACACTGCACTGTTGTACATGTAACCCATGTTAAAATATGACATAAAAATAAATAGTTTATAAAGCTGCATAAATAATTTAGAAGTTAAGGTATTAATTTAATGTAAGTTAATTAAAAATGTTAATACAACAATTTGATGTTTAATATTAAAAGTATGCCGACGGAAAATTCATGTCACTGCCCCTTTAAGGGACCAGTGACGCTAGACGGCGTGTCTCAGTGACGCTAGACGGCGTGTCTCAGTGACATTGCAGCAGAAGACCGAAGGAGAGAACAAGTGTGTTAGTAAGCAGAAAAGAGTGAGAAAGTTGATTCTTATTTTGAAAAACATAAATTACCTGGTCGAGAACTGACAAGGATTTTATGTTTACTAAGCCACACCGGTTTTGGTCAGGTTTTTTTGCTTTGTTTGAAGCTCGGTCGGAGCAAGGATTGGTCTGCACGTGTGGGTGTGCACGTGGTCAGACGGGATCAAGATGGCGAGCCAGACCCAGACTGTCAACTAACCTTCCACATCGCATCAGTGAGAACCTCGTGCGCATGGTGACTCCCTACCAGAGTGGTAGGAGTATCAGGAACTGGTTTTGAATAGATTCTGAACTGGAAATTGATTGACATTCTTTTTGGACTGAATCAAACTGAATCTTTTTATTTAATTGAATAATTGAACTCATACTTGAACGTGAACTTGAATTTAAGTTGTTATACTTTTATTTTCATATTAAGTTCATATAGTTGAATGTGTTTTAAAATACTTGTGTTCCACATTGGTTGATTTGGTGTGAATTGAGGGTATTTTCTTGCCGTAAACGAAAGGAAAAGAGTTACCTCAGAATGGAAAATAGCAATTCTAAAATAGGTCCAAATTAGGTAAAAAGACTGGTCTAACTTAGATTAGCCTTGCTAAAATTACTTAAGTGAACTAAAGAATAAATAGAGTGAAATACCTTTTCATTCATTACTTCAACATTCAGAACCTGCAGTGTATGTTTGCGTACTGTATATTCTATGTTTGTTTTGCATTCAGTAAATTGCCGGCCTTTTGTATTTAAAGAACGGTCTCTGGTGTAATTATTTTGCTCCCACTCCTTAGAACCTAGAACTGGTCCAGTGGCGCAGTAAGTGGTGTGACACCGGTGCTACAACTTGGCGAGCCAGCCAGGAGTGGCTTAAAGCATTTTAAAAATAGAAACCAGAGACCGTATAGTATTGTTATCAGTAATTCATTATGGATGTTATTCAAACAAGCAGAGTGAAAATCCCTAACTCAGTCATAGTTAGTGGTATAGCCGGTACAGAAACTGATGAAGAACTATATGACTTCCTGAAACAATATGGTTCCATTCAAAGGGTAATCCCAGTTGATTTCGCTGAGCCAGCGTCAGACAAACAGGTTGTAGTAGAGTATGTTTATGGTACAGCTATACAGTCTCTCTTACCTTCATTGCCACACAGACTCAACAGTAAGACTCAGACTGATGTCACTTATCACATTACAGCCTTAGCCAGTGTCTACACACCTGTAGCTAGCAAAACAGCTACACAGACTTACCTTTCAGAGTTAGAGGACATTGCAAAACTGACTGGCAGAGACTTAGCAGCTGTCCTCAGAGAAGAGCTCTCTGTCATCAGTGAGAAAGTCGATCTAAATCAATCAGAAACCCAAGATGAAGATGTGGAACAGAACTCACCTGATACCCCAGGGAAACATGGGCCTGAAAATGCTGCACAGGTAAGCCCCCTGCCCAGTACGGCCCCGGAGCAGCATGTTCAACATCATTGGTCTCGACCACCATCTAATGAAAGGACACAGCCTGCTCTGAAACTTTCTGACGTCAACCCACCTGACATACAAAAAGTAATAGTCGAGCACATAGTGAGAAATGAAGATTCTGCTCTGCAGGTGCACACTTCCTTGAGACTCAGACCCTTCTCTGGGCATTTCCCCAAATCCAACAATGAGGTGGATTATGAGACATGGCGTTCCAATGTGGAACTTCTCCTTAAAGACACAACACAGTCTGATCTTTACAAGTCACGGAAGCTCCTTGAAAGTCTCTTATCACCTGCTATTGATATCGTGAAGCACCTGACACCTGAATCTCCCCTTAATGCATACTTGGAGATCTTGGACTCTGCTTTTAGCACTGTTGAGGACGGAGATGACCTTTTTGCAAAGTATCTTAACACGATGCAAGATAACGGTGAGAAACCCTCAGCTTATCTACAACGGCTGCAGGTGATGCTGAACACCACCCTCAGGAGGGGTGGTGTAACCGCAAGTGACCTTGACCGGCATCTTCTCAGACAGTTTGTCAGAGGCTGCTGGGACAACATCTTGATAGCTGAACTCCAGCTAGAACAGAAGAAACAGAACCCACCTACCTTTGCTGAACTTCTCTTGTCACTCCGCATAGCAGAAGATAAGCGTACTTCCAAAGCATCCCGCATGAAACATCATCTCAATATTTCAAAACCAAGAGTGTCTTCTTATTATCAAAGTACTTATGTGCAGAGTGAAGAAGACTGCAACCCATCTCAGCCAGCTCTTGATCACAGGTCAGAAATCCAAAACCTAAAGAAACAAATAGCTGATTTACAGTCCCAGCTCACACGTATCACGCAGAAAGACAGTAGAAAGGTTCAATCAGCTGCCAGACCTGTAGCTCCCCAAACAGCTATCACTCCAACATCTCAAAGGCTGCACCACAGCCGAGATGTAAACAACAACACAAGCAATAGACCAAAGCCCTGGTATTGCTTTAGATGTGGAGAGAACGGACACATTAAGCCTCAGTGTGAAAGTGAGCCGAACCCATCTCTTGTAGCTGAGAAGAGGAAGCAGCTAAGAGAAAATCAGTTAACATGGGACATTGAAAATGGTGCTTCAAAGTCTGGTCATTTAAACTAGACCCAGTTTCCGTTGTGGGACAAACGGGGACTGGAACACAGACAAAGTGTCCCAAAAAGAAGCTGCACAGAGCCCATGTGTACGCTCACACACAAAAACAGACAGTGACGCTTCCAAAAGGGCTGATTGGAGCCAAGTGCACTGCACAAGTGATCATAGGTAACAAAGACTGTAGGTGTTTGTTGGATTCAGGCTCTCAAGTAACGACGATCCCAAACTCTTTCTATTTAGAGAACCTGTCTCACTTACCTATGAATTCCTTGAATGATCTGCTTAAGGTGGAAGGTGCCAACGGCCAAAGCGTTCCCTACCTTGGCTATGTTGAGACCACCATCTGATTCCCAAAGAGCTTGCTTGGGGCGGACGTTGAGGTGCCCACGCTAGGTTTGGTTGTACCTGACATGCGCTCCACCATGTCATCAGTGCTTATAGGCACAAATACTTTGGATGTTCTCTATGAAAAGTATGCAGATATCGCAACTCAGAACTATGAGTCTCTTCCTTACGGCTACAAAATTGTCTTAAAGACCCTTGAAATCAGGAAAAGACAGTCTGTTGATTCCAGTCTGGGAGAGGTGAGGCTTCATAGTAGGGACCTTGAGACTATTGCAGCTGGACAGACCAAAGTCCTTGAAGGATCAGTGTGCTGCAGGACAACTGATGTTGGAAAGTGGGTGATGGTGGAGTCACCAAAGTCATCTTCCTGCCAGGTGGCATCCTGGTGACAGATGGCTTGGTAAGCCTACCACTGAAACTACCACGCTGCATACCAGTCATGCTCAAGAATGAGTCACATCATGACATCACCCTATCTCCAAGGGCTGTAATAGCAGAGATGCACGCTGTGAAGAGTGTCCAATCAGTTAAGACCCCTGACTCAGACCTTCCCACAAAACCTGACCAAAAATTTGATCTCAACATTGACTTCACTGACTCTCCTGTACCCAATGAGTGGAAAGAGAGGATAACAGAGAAATTAAGTTCCATGCCGGAGGTGTTTGCACAGCACGAGCTTGATTTTGGTCGAACTGACAAAATAAAACACCACATAACCCTCAGTGATATGACAACATTCAAGCATAGACCAAGACCTATACACCCCCAAGATATAGAGGCTGTGCGTAACCATCTCCAGCAACTCCTTGATGCAGAAGTCATCCGTGAATCGGAGTCGCCCTTCTCCTCGCCGATCGTCGTCGTCAGGAAAAAGAATGGTGATGTCAGACTCTGCATAGACTACAGAAGGTTGAACACCCAAACGGTTAAGGATTCATATGCCTTGCCTAATCTTGAGGAGTCATTCTCGGCGTTGACTGGATCCAAGTGGTTCTCAGTGCTTGATCTCAAATCAGGCTTCTATCAGATAGAGATGGAGGAAGCAGACAAACAGAAAACCGCATTCGTCTGCCCACTAGGATTCTTCGAGTTCAACAGGATGCCTCAGGGGATAACTAATGCCCCTAGCACGTTCCAGAGGCTAATGGAGCGGTGTATGGGAGAGTTGAACTTGAAGCAAGTCCTAGTTTTCCTCGATGATCTCATCATCTTCTCCTCAACACTGGAGGAACATGAGGAAAGGTTGATGCGCGTGCTCAACCAATTGAAAGAGTTTGGCTTGAAACTGTCACCAGGGAAGTGCAGGTTCTTCCAAACCTCTGTAAAGTACCTCGGCCACATCGTGTCTGAAAAGGGCATCGAGACGGATCCAGACAAAGTAGCAGCATTAAAAACCTGGCCAAAACCAAACAACCTGAAAGAGTTTAGAACCTTCCTGGGATTCTGCGGTTATTACCGTCGGTTCATAAAAGACTACTCAAAGATTGTGAAGCCACTCAACGAGCTCACTGCTGGCTATCCACCGCTGAGAAAGCACACTAAAACCACAGTGAACTCTGAGAAGTACTACAACCCAAAGGATCTCTTTGGCGACAGATGGACGTCTGCTTGCCAGGCATCGTTCGACACCATAATCAGAAAACTGACAACAGCACCCATCCTCGGGTTTGCTGACCCCAAGCTCCCCTACATTTTACATACAGATGCGAGCACCTCGGGACTCGGTGCTGCCCTCTACCAGGAGCAACAGGGACAGAAGCGAGTTGTTGCCTATGCAAGTCGAGGTCTGTCGAAATGTGAATCCAGGTATCCTGCGCATAAATTAGAATTCCTTGCCCTTAAATGGGCAGTGACAGAGAAATTCCAGGACTACCTATACGGGAACATGTTCTTTGCTGTCACCGATAGCAATCCCTTAACATACATTCTTACTTCTGCTAAGCTCGACGCCACGAACTACAGATGGTTAGCCGCTCTGTCGACATTTGATTTCCAGCTACAATACAGAGCTGGTAAGCAAAATCAAGACGCGGACGGGCTGTCCAGGCGTCCCCACGTCAGATTGCCTGATGACACATCCTCACAAAAGGAGTTGGAGAGGATACAACAATTCACAAAAAGACACTTGTCAGTGGCTGATTATGCACACCTGGATGAAGACACCATCAAAGCTATCTGTGAGAAGCACTTGGTTCGTGAAGTGATCAACAATCACTCTGGGGAAACATCACCAAGCAACACCTTGGTTTTGTCGCTTGCTCATCATCCAAAAGCTCTCCCACAAAGCTTTGAAGAAGAGGATCAGCTTGGTGGCTTACCGGTCATCCCCTCATTAGGACCAGCTGAAATAAGAGACAAGCAAAATGCTGATCCCTGCATCCGTGAGGTACTCAGGCAAGTGGAGTTAGAGGAGAAACCCCCACCATCCTTGAGGAAAGAACTTCCTGAGCTTGGTCTCTTGTTAAGAGAGTGGAACAAACTTACCGTCTTAGGTGGTGTATTGTATCGCAAGCGGAAAGAGGATGCTCAGACTCACTACCAGCTTGTGCTCCCTGAAGCCCTGAGATCCTTAGTCCTCAAGAGCCTCCATGACGACATGGGCCACATGGGCGCAGAGCGCACCCTAGATCTCATCAGGAAGCGTTTCTATTGGCCCAAAATGTCAGCCGAGGTGGAAACAAAGGTCAAAACCTGCAACCGCTGCATACGACGTAAGACTATGCCTGAGAAAGCCGCTCCACTCGTCAACATCATCGCAACAAGACCACTCGAACTTGTGTGCATGGATTTTCTCAGTGTGGAGCCGGACTCTAGTAACACCAAAGACATTCTGGTCATTACCGACCATTTTACGAAATATGCAGTGGCTGTCCCCACCCCGAATCAGAAAGCCAGGACAGTGGCCAAGAGTCTGTGGGACCACTTTTTCGTCCATTATGGCATCCCTGAAAAACTCCACAGTGACCAAGGTCCTGACTTTGAGTCCCGAACAATAAAAGAACTGTGTGAGCTCATTGGCACTCAAAAGATAAGAACCACCCCTTACCATCCGAGAGGGAACCCTGTAGAACGCTTCAACAGGACCCTGCTCAACATGTTGGGAACCCTCGAGAATCAGAAAAAGAGTCACTGGCGGGATTACGTCAAACCATTAGTACACGCTTATAATTGTACTAAAAACGAGACAACTGGTTTTACCCCTTACGAGTTAATGTTCGGGCGTCAGCCGAGGTTGCCAGTTGACTTAGCCTTTGGCCTACCAGTCAATCACCAGTCAGGCTCACACTCGCAATATGTTCGCAACCTGAAATCTCAACTTGAGAACAGTTACAAAGTAGCAACTGAAAATGCTAAAAAGACAGCCAGTCGCAACAAAACGAGGTTTGACAAGCATGTTGTTGACTCCACCTTGAAGGAAGGCGACAGAGTCTTGGTTCGGAACGTCCGCCTTCGAGGCAAGCACAAGTTGGCCGATAGGTGGGAGTCTGATGTGTATGTTGTCCAGAGACAGTCTGGAGACGTGCCAGTGTATGTTGTGAAGCCTGAGACAAGAGATGGCCCACAAAGAACTCTTCATCGTGACCTCTTGCTGCCATGTGGTTTTCTTCCTATGACCTCAACCGAAAGTAAAACTAACCCGTCAAAGGCAGTGAGACGACCAAGAACTCGACAACATCCTAAAAATGACGGTTCGGATGGAGCTGATGGGGATGAATCCCAATCGGACTCTGAGGAATATCACTATGATGGACACAGAAACCTAAGAGTAGAAACACTAGATTTTGACCCGACCCCAGAACCCATAGAACACTTACCAGAAAGGATTGAACTGGAACCCTCCAAAGAATTGACTGCTGCTAAGCAAGACGTAGCCAAAGCTTTTCCAGAGGATGTTCCAGTAGAGACTTGTGACCTGAACTTACCTGATCCTGCAGACTGTGACTTACCTGATCCTGCAGACTGTGACTTACCTGATCCTGCAGACTGTGACTTATCTGATCCTGAAGAGAGCAGCTCAGCCGCTGGACAGGAAACTGGAAACCTACCTGAGGAAGACCTGGATAATGTCCATCCTTCTACTCAACCTCCTCAGGAGGGCAAGGAAAACACAAGTGTTGTGGACCAGACTGACATCCAGACTGAAGGTGACTGTTCTAGAAGACCTTTCAGAGACAGAAAAGCGACTAAAAGACTGACTTACCCTGAGCTAGGGAACCCGTTGGTTACAATAGTTCAGTCTTTATTTCAAACCTTGAGTGATGTGTTAACAGATTCGATTAAAGAGCCCAGTTTACCAAAATCCCCTAGAATTATGACAGTATAGATTCAGAATGCACAGGGACGTGCATTAGGTAAAGAGGGGAGGATGTAACCCATGTTAAAATATGACATAAAAATAAATAGTTTATAAAGCTGCATAAATAATTTAGAAGTTAAGGTATTAATTTAATGTAAGTTAATTAAAAATGTTAATACAACAATTTGATGTTTAATATTAAAAGTATGCCGACGGAAAATTCATGTCACTGCCCCTTTAAGGGACCAGTGACGCTAGACGGCGTGTCTCAGTGACGCTAGACGGCGTGTCTCAGTGACATTGCAGCAGAAGACCGAAGGAGAGAACAAGTGTGTTAGTAAGCAGAAAAGAGTGAGAAAGTTGATTCTTATTTTGAAAAACATAAATTACCTGGTCGAGAACTGACAAGGATTTTATGTTTACTAAGCCACACCGGTTTTGGTCAGGTTTTTTTGCTTTGTTTGAAGCTCGGTCGGAGCAAGGATTGGTCTGCACGTGTGGGTGTGCACGTGGTCAGACGGGATCAACTAACCTTCCACATCGCATCAGTGAGAACCTCGTGCGCATGGTGACTCCCTACCAGAGTGGTAGGAGTATCAGGAACTGGTTTTGAATAGATTCTGAACTGGAAATTGATTGACATTCTTTTTGGACTGAATCAAACTGAATCTTTTTATTTAATTGAATAATTGAACTCATACTTGAACGTGAACTTGAATTTAAGTTGTTATACTTTTATTTTCATATTAAGTTCATATAGTTGAATATGTTTTAAAATACTTGTGTTCCACATTGGTTGATTTGGTGTGAATTGAGGGTATTTTCTTGCCGTAAACGAAAGGAAAAGAGTTACCTCAGAATGGAAAATAGCAATTCTAAAATAGGTCCAAATTAGGTAAAAAGACTGGTCTAACTTAGATTAGCCTTGCTAAAATTACTTAAGTGAACTAAAGAATAAATAGAGTGAAATACCTTTTCATTCATTACTTCAACATTCAGAACCTGCAGTGTATGTTTGCGTACTGTATATTCTATGTTTGTTTTGCATTCAGTAAATTGCCGGCCTTTTGTATTTAAAGAACGGTCTCTGGTGTAATTATTTTGCTCCCCACTCCTTAGAACCTAGAACTGGTCCAGTGGCGCAGTAAGTGGTGTGACACCGGTGCTACATACAGCCTAATAAAGCCAGGCTACCAGGGACTGTTGTTTATTGTTTCCCAACCCAAATGGCAGTTAATTTAATAACCAAAAGATTTGCCCTTTTAGAGATAGTTAATAGGTAGAAAAATATACAAATTGATATATATATATATATATATATTCAGGGATTGAGTGGGGGGGAGAAAGAACGAGAGATTGTATAGGGATGTTTTACTCCTACGTTCCAGAGATCGTCTTCCCCCTGCATCTGCCGTTGAGGGATTGGCAACCAAATCCACGGCTGTATTACAGGCATCAGGGAAAGAAGGTTTGCAGTTTCACTGTCACAGAAAAATGTGTGTGTGTTCAACTGGGACCGCGTTAGGCAATCACTGGTGCTCATCTCTACCTTCTGGCTTCAATCGTTTATAGGAGGATGCTGCTCTCCATCTCTCTCCCTCCCCCCCTCTCTCTCTCTCCTCTCTCTCTCTCTCTCTCTCTCTCTCTCTGCTGTCAGGTTTTAGGTAACCATGACAACTAGGGCAGTGCCATTTATTGTTTTGCAGTGTGTGCCCCCGTCATCCCCTCTACCCTCTCCTCCGAGCCCCGTTCTTCTCCTCTTTTCCCCCCTCCCTGTTGCTCCCCCCCCTTGTAAATTGCCCTCCCCTACTCTTCAATCCACCGTCCTCTCCTCGCCTCACATCTCTTTCTCTCCTCTCTTGCCCATCTTGTCTTCTCCTCCTACGCCCACCTCCCTGCTCTTTCCTCCCCAGTCCTTCAGCGGAGGCATAGGTCTTCTATTCTTTCCTTGTCTTTTCTCCTCCACACGGAGCAGACCAGAGCTACGTGACATGACATGACAGGGTCATAAACCCCTGAGGTTTCACTTAACGCATCGATCAACTAATTGAAGGCGGCTTAGATAGTGACAAAGCCAGAGGACACAGCACCATGCAAAGCAGGCATGCACACCCAGACACACACACACACACACGCACGCACACACACACACACACATACCAACAGCTAGCTGGAGAACACATCACTGTCCTGCGTGTGGGAAACCAGGGGGTTTTGGACATAAAGAAGTGTATTTAAATGTGCTGCTGCTTTGCAATCATCAGCGTCTGATGTGGTTTGACGCCAGTGAAGCGAAGGAGGATAATGTGTATTCTTCACATCATTACACTGAATCAACCCAGATTCATCACAAATCGTCTCAGTCTCACACACACACACACACACACACACACACACACACACACAGCCCGCAGCTAAATCTATTGTATTTATATCACATCCGAGTGGGGGCTTTTCTGTGCGTGTGTTTGTGTGTGCGTTGTATATGTGTGTGTGTAGTATATGTGCAGTGTCTTCGTGTGTATGATGTATATGTGTGAGTGTAGTATATGTGCAGTGTCTTCGTGTGTATGGTGTATATGTGTGAGTGTAGTATATGTGCAGTGTCTTAGTGTGTATGGTGTATATGTGTGAGTGTAGTATATGTGCAGTGTCTTCATGTGTATGGTGTATATGTGTGAGTGTAGTATATGTGCAGTGTCTTAGTGTGTATATGTGTGAGTGTAGTATATGTGTGTGTCTTAGTGTGTAGTATATGTGCAGTGTCTTCATGTCTATGGTGTATATGTGTGAGTGTAGTATATGTGCAGTGTCTTCATGTGTATGGTGTATATGTGTGAGTGTAGTATATGTGCAGTGTCTTAGTGTGTATGGTGTATATGTGTGAGTGTAGTATATGTGCAGTGTCTTCATGTCTATGGTGTATATGTGTGAGTGTAGTATATGTGCAGTGTCTTCATGTGTATGGTGTATATGTGTGTGTGTAGTATATGTGCAGTGTCTTCATGTGTATGGTGTATATGTGTGAGTGTAGTATATGTGCAGTGTCTTCATGTCTATGGTGTATATGTGTGAGTGTAGTATATGTGCAGTGTCTTCGTGTGTATGGTGTACAAGTAGAGAATTTCCCAGGCCGCTAATAGATTCACCGGAATCGGGGATTTTCTTGAAAAAATTCAGATAGAGTCATCATGATGATGTTATTACAGAAAGACTATTACTCTGCCAGCCTGGTGAGGGCCTAGTGAGGGGGAGGACGCTTGTGTCCCAAACAGCACCATATACTCTGTCATACTGAAAAGCACATACTGCATTTGCTGAAATAGGACACTATGTAGGGAATGTAGTGGCATTTAGGACTCGAGGCTAGGATAAATCTATGGGATGGGGTGGTAAAGAGCTCTGAGATAAATTGGATTTAGAATTTAGCGGTCTCATCTTATATTCTTTAATATTGATGTATTATCCAATAGCACCCACTCTATTTGGTCGTCAAGCGGGATTAAACTGAGGATAAATGACAATCTGGGGATTCAAGAAATGGTTTTAGATTGACCATTTCCAAGATCACGGTTTCTTGACTATTGTTGACGTACAATTTACTCTCTATCTGTATCCTTGACCAAGGTTTTTCTTATCGACGTCCCCCTACCAGCTTCTTCCGCGATGGCAGCCGACCTCACAGCTGTATTACAGACATCAGGGAAAGAAGCTTTACTGTTTTAATGTCATTTAAAAATGTTGTTCAGTGTGTGTGTGTGTGTGTGTGTGTGTGTGTGTGTGTGTGTGTGTGTGTGTGTGTGTGTGTGTGTGTATGTGTGTGTATGTGTGTGTATGTGTGTGTATGTGTGTGTGTGTCCTCTAGGGTCAGTGTGTCCCTAGGCGCCATACTGTTGGCAGGATTATGGCCTGGACAAGATGTCCACTGAAAGCCCCCCCCAGTTAGCTTTGCCAGGCGTTGCATAATGCCCATTTAGTATGGTACCAATTTGGGGATTATCCTCAGCCCCTGACCCCTACACTGGCCCCTTACTGGAGGCATAAACATTATGACGCGCTTCAGCAGATGGATAATGACGCTGCTCAATTTCGGTGGCTTACTGAGAGAAATATGCTTTATGGGTTTTATTCCATCTACCTCTCCGTTCCTTCACTTCCCTCACTCTCTTTAAATCCGTCCCACTTCAACTCTTCACCTCACTCTGTATTTATTTATCGCAGACACGGCCAGTCACCACTAGACACTATCGGACACCGTCACTCATCTGCACAAAGAAGTGACATCCATCTCCCCCTAATCTTTTTTCCCGGTATTTTATTCACTTGTTTTTGTGCTTATTTTCCCTCCGTTTTTCATTTTCTTTTTCACTCTGTTTTCACTCTGTTTTTCACTCTGTTGCCCTGTTCCCTCTATAATGACCTTCCCTACCTCCTCTGTTCACCTCCTTCCCCCGTCCATATTATGTCTTTGTTTTCCTTTGTTCGGTTCCTCTGGTCTGTTAGCGGCTGATGTACCAGATACCTCACCTTTTACCACCTCTCTCACACAGAATGTCTCCAGTCAGACACACAGATACTCAGCCACCTTAAGGTCAAACCCGCATTAAGCTGTGTTGAGTTGGAATCTGGAATACTGGCAGAGCTATTTATTAATCTGTGAATGTTTTACTCAATAATACTGCATCTAAGTTAAATATATTTGTATATTCAGAACCATGACCCTGTCATTGATTGTAGTATACATCTTTAGCTTTTCTATATCCACTCTTTATTTCCAGTTAAATCCATGTCAGAATATAGATGCAGTGAAGAGATGAATGGAAGCAGACTGTGGGACATCGGAGAAAGACGCTGTCATTGGCTCACAGTCGAAAACTCGGATCAAACTAAGTGGATATCTGTCAAATCAAGTGATTCTTTCATTTCAACAGACTATGTAGAATTCAAATCCAATTTTCGCTGCACAACATTTAGACATTGACCTTTTAAGATTTCCCAAAAAAAAACACCTCCTTGATGCTACAAAAATTGCAAGTTGTGATAGAAAAGAATCAATATGACATTCTGTAGAATGAGGATGATGATGTTAACGTAGCTGGTTTGCCTTGAAGCATCTTCTCCACTCCACTTTCACATGTTGTGAAATGCACCCAATAAATACAGCGTTTGCAGTGTAACTTCTTCCGACAACTTGTTTCCCCCTCACGCATTTCCAATATGTCGCTTGAGTTCCATTAACCTCTTTATGGTCTTAGACGGATTGTACGGACGCCTGCTGAATGAAGGATGACGTCAGGCAACAGCACAGAAGGATGACGTCGAGGCAACGAACACTTTTGTGACAGCTTTATTTCCCTGGAGGCCAGGCAGAGACAGGAAATACTGTAGGAGGTTAAATTAACATGTCACTCTACCGGCAACCTATCAGATTCCTAGCTGTTGATACGACCCAAATCAAACAGATACATGCAAACATAAACACACACACACACACACACACACATACATACATAGAGATACACGCATGGTTTATAGAACCTCTAAGACTATTTCCCTTGATGAATATACTTTTTTTAGAAGGCCTCTTTTATAGCCAGTGTCTGTATCAGATGGGAGGAGGTGCTATTGCAGGGACCTGTTACCATTCGTTTCAACCTCCGTTAAACCAAATCAATTAAATCCTAGCTTGGGACCCATCTCATCCCATGTCTGGGCAGAGTGATAATCAAAGAATTGCCCCTATTTCTCTGTCCTTCAGTTCCTCCTGTATTTCTAGCTAGCTCTTTTCCTCCCCCACTCTCTCTCTATCTCCCTACCTACATTTTCGTCATTTCCTTCTATCTTTCACCATTTATCTCTCTGGGTCTGAACATGTTTCATTTGTGATTAAGGAGGCCGTCAAAGCACCAATTTAACACAGCACCCCACATCTTCTATCTCTAATTAATGGGATTGCCTTGGAGACCCAGAGGGACCACAGAACAATCTCTCTGTCATTGTTACAGTAGTGAACATGGCCAAGGAATGGCAAGGACAGGAGACAAAAAGGTATTCCCATTGCATCTCTTAGCCCCGGGTTAACCATAGGTTCACACTTAAATAAAAATAAATACAGAGGACTAGTATTATCCCTGGCTAGCGGGTCCTGTTCTGAAGCCTACAAATCGTTGTTCCAAATGACAAGTTCCACGTACATTTATCCGTGCACACGTGCTCACCACATTCCACGCTGTTGTTCCGTGTACAATGTGAACATTGATCACGTCTTTTATTCTTATCCCGGGGAACCTTGACAATAGAGCAGAGCGAAGACAGGTCGCTGGCGTGGAACCAACTGGCGAGCATCCCTATCCAATTCCACGCTGGGGCTTTTTGCCGTATAGCCCCCCAGCCCCCCTCCACCCTCACCGCCACAGTGTCCTCCCGGCAGAGCTTCAACCAGAGTCTCCACCTGCTTCCCTAAACCAGACTCTGCAGGTGTTCCTACTGGCCTCCTGAATACGCAACCTGGCCTCATTTCACGGGCACAGGCACAAGTGCAATAATTACAGGTGGAATCGATTGGTCTCTGCCCGAACACCAGCCGGGCCGGGCGAATCCGCGCAATCCCAAGGTTGCCAGGATGCCCAAACGCCCACTTGTCGGAGACAGAAAGCAAAATTCTGCCAGAGACGGTAACATTGATTGTGTGTCAGAGACAGAGTGTAGCATCGGTCAAGTGGTGTCTTTGTACTTCAGCAAATACAGGACAGAATCGCTTAGCTCAGGGTTAACAAATGCCGATGTGAAGCAAGCCTTGGTTGGCCCGGCACCTGTCTTACCTTTGGAGCAAGAACAATACAGGGTGAAAAGGTCTAAAGAGATATTAGAAAGGAGAAATATAGCAAAACAAGATACATGCGTGAATGCCTACAACAGCCAGATACCGAGGTATAAAAAATGTAAGATATAACAGTCTTTCTGACGATCTTTCTGTAAACAGTTCCAGATTCCAGGGCCCCCTACATTGTACGTTTATTTTTCTAATAGGTATTTCACAGCGATAGATTATTCACTTCACCATGTGTCAGGCTTAAAAGGTTATTTATTGGAGAGCAATAGTGGAAATGTCTGTGTAGATCAGAACGTGATGTCAACAGTTAGATTTGGGTTAAGCGCTAGTCGACTAGGCTCGGTATACACAACGCTAAACATGCTAGCTCAGAATCATTATAAACACGTACTGTCTTTCGTCATTTACTGAACCCACAGGTGCCTAGAACATACCCAGAAACCCATGAAATTCTGATTTCTGCAAGCTATGGGATAAGCACTAGTACTAGTACGAGTACAGAGTATATTTTCCACACAGTTTAATGTCTAAAGTTCTGTCCAAAAGTGGAACCGCTGTACTGAGAAGTTTAAGAATATATTTTGGAGTATTCTTTTTTTTCTTAATCCCTACAACTTTGTTCTCCTCTGGGCTCTGTACCTTCTGACTCAGTCAGACTCCAGAAGCACTCTGCAGGGGAGGTCAGGTCTGATCTTATGGTGTTACTGTAGCTGGACAGGAAGAGACTAACTGTGTGGTATTAATGTGGGCAGACAGGACCCCCGGTGCACGAGTCAGAAGAGGAAAATGTTCTGGTAGTGGGAGGTTGAGGTGAGGCTCTCGGCTCTGCGCCCAAAACTGTCTCTTCCTCGTGCCCTCTTGCTCGTCCTTCTCTCTTTCTCTCCTTGATCTCTCTCTACTCTTGAAGATTACACTTCCAAATGTGCATAGCTGGCATTGTTCCTGACATCTTCTCGGTTCCTTTCCCGTTTTCCCAGTCTCTCTCCATCCCGCTTCTCCATCTCTCGCCTCCCATGTATCTATCCACTCCGTTCGTCTCTCACCCTCTCCCTCAGGGCATGGTGAAAGTAGTCTTGTTAATTAGCTGACTATCTTTACCCCCAGGGGAACCATGGACACTGATCTGGACTAGGTGCTGTCACAGGCCAGGCCAACCCAGGTGAATAGTGTGACACCTGGGGAACATTAGCTCATCTCCCCATACTCCTTGGAGAACCAGCCCCAGGGCCTGGACGTGGCTCAGAGCAGCATCCATCTTGTTTGTCAGACTGCGTTCTGAATGGCACAACGTTATCTTTGCAGTGCACTACAGCTGTTAGTTCCCAGTTGATAATAGCACACTTCCTAGGGACGGGGTGTCATTATGGCCAGTATAAGCGGAGCCCTATCAGACACAGTAATGACTGTATAATGGTCCACTCTAACCCCGGCACATCCCCATAATCAGGAAATGTGCCAGCACAACACGATCTCAACACGTTCTCCCTCACAATCTCACTGTCTTCACTCTCGCTCTCTCGACTATCTGTCCTGCTTACTTACGGTCTCTCTCTTCTTTGCACTGACTGTTTATCTGTCTGTCTCTCAATCTCACTCTACCTTTCGACTCACTCTCTCTCTTCCTGTCTGTCTCCCTTTCTGTTTTATAATTTCCGTCCACTCCACAGACTCTCCTTTCTGTACGTCCGTCTGTCACCTTTCTCTGTCTCGACTGACTGTTTCTTCCGTTGTCTCCCGCCCTTTTCTCTGTTTTATATAATGACTGTCTGTCCCTCTGTCTGCCCACAAAGCCACTCGGCATCACCTGCGTGAGATCAGCTGGAGGGACAGGATAAAAAACAGCCCTGCTAATCACCAATCTGTGGGAGTCACCTCCAACTCGGTTCAGATTATTAGCTTTTTAGCATGCCTGACCGTCTGATGCTCTGGCATGTCCTTCTCATTTAAGTTATGTCATTTTAATTTCATCTTCCATCCATTAGACTGATATCCCCCACTAATTGTCACACAGAAGATTCTGCGTTAATTTAGTTTAGTACAAGTGTCCTTTAGTTGCGTCTGGACGATATGAATAAGCTACACATGCCAGTTAATTTATGACTTTGTCATAAATTAAACCATGCCTATTTAAATGTTATAGAATGTGTCATTTCATCGCAAAAATATATCTAGATTTATCTATTTGGTTACAAGCCAAGTAGCTACTAATACTAATACTAAACCATAATAAACCCATGTTCCACATCTCTGAGATTTACACCTGTCAATCACGTTTTCTGTTAAACAAATCTACAGCAGTGCCAGCCAGAGGAGAAGCTTGGCATCCAATGAGCTAGGTACATATCATGTACATATAAGGTACATATATATATTACATAACCGACATAAATTATTCGTTGTTTTTTACAGTTCATTCATATGGACAGTTATGTCCCGGCAAGTTCTCCAAACTTGACTCAAATGTCCCCGTCATTTCGGAGAGACGCAAACAGGACCGGTCAGAGCCCTGTCACCCAGCCTACCTCAACTCCTAACACCTGGAACTCAATAGACGCATATATCCTGACCCGCAGTGCCATATTAATGCAGGAATGTCAATCCAGGTCGCCGGTGCAAATGAGTATTTGTTCTCAATCGGCCTACCTGGTAAAATAAAGGTTAAATTAAAAACAATCCTCTCTGACATTTTCTGTCTGTTTTTTCTCTTTCTTCTCCTTTTCTGGTATTCATTCATCTCACTCACCCCTTCTGTCTCTCTTTCTCCAGCCCTCTCTCCCCTCATCTTCCTCACACTCACCCCTTCTCTCTCTCTCTTTTTCTCCAGCCCTCTCTCCCCTCATCTTTCTCTCACTCACCCCTTCTCTCTCTCTTTTTCTCCAGCCCTCTCACCCCTCATTTTTCCTTCACTCACCCGTCCCTCGTATCTGTCTTCATTGGCATCACAGTCATGGTAATAAGGTGTTTATTATTCTGCAGTAGGATCACCATTATCCCAGAGGGTTTGTGTGATGGAGACACCTGCCAGCTGACACACACACACACGCGCACACACACGCGCGCGCACACACACAGGTGAGAAGGTTAGTCTACTAAAGTATGAGGTTACAATAACAAGCTTAGACTGTATGTTTGACCTCACACGTCCGTACACCTCTTCTGCATTGTCGTGATCAGCTACAGCTGAGCTTTGAAGCAGACAACTTGAGATACTACTAGTGTTTACCCAGAGTCAGAAAGAGGGGGCGTGGAAGTAAATGGACTGGAGGCTAGAAGTGAATGGAGAGGGGTTAAGATAGGAGAGTCTGGGAGAGTGATGTGGTGAGAGAGGTTAGCATGAGTAGTAACGAATCAGTGTGCCTTATTACACCAGTTTGCCTTATTACGCCTGTGGGCCTTATTACACCTGTGGGCCTTATTACACCTGTGGGCCTTATTACACCTGTGGGCCTTATTACACCTGTGGGCATTATTACACATGTAGGCCTTATTGCACATGTGGGCATTATTGCACCTGTAGGCCTTATAACACCTGTTGGCCTTATTACACCTGTTGGCCTTATAACACCTGTGGGCCTTATAACACCTGTTATCCTTATAACACCTGTGGGCCTTATAACACCTGTGGGCCTTATAACACCTGTGGGCCTTATAACACCTGTGGGCCTTATTACACCTGTTGGCCTTATTACACCTGTTGGCCTTATTACACCTGTGGGCCGTATTAC
Source organism: Dallia pectoralis (assembly GCA_029465975.1). Lineage (NCBI taxonomy): Eukaryota > Metazoa > Chordata > Actinopteri > Esociformes > Umbridae > Dallia > Dallia pectoralis. The sequence continues at coordinate 10,937,018 of CM055729.1, read as the reverse complement.
ACCTGTGGGCCTTATTACACCTGTTGGCCGTATTACACCTGTGGGCCTTATTACACCTGTGGGCCTTATTACACCTGTGGGCCTTATTACACATGTTGGCCTTATTACACCTGTGGACCTTATAACACATGTGGGCCTTATTACACCTGTGGAACTTAATACACCTGTGGACCTTAATACACCTGTGGACCTTAATACACCTGTGGACCTTAATATACCTTTTGGCCTTATTACGCCTGTGTGCCTTATAACACATGTGCATATCCTACCAGCATATCCTACGAGCATATCCTACGAGCATATCCTACGAGCATATCCTACCAGCATATCCTACCAGCATATCCTACCAGCATATCCTACCAGCATATCTACCAGCATATTATACCAGCATATTCTACCAGCGTATCTACCAGCGTATCTACAAGCGTATCTACCAGCATATTCTACCAGCTTATTCTACCAGCATATTCTACCAGCATATTCTACCAGCTTATTCTACCAGCATATTCTACCAGCTTATTCTACCAGCATATTCTACCAGCATATTCTACTAGCATATTCTACCAGCATATTCTACCAGCATATTCTACCAGCATATTCTACCAGCTTATTCTACCGGCATATTCTACCAGCTTATTCTACCAGCATATTCTACCAGCATATTCTACCAGCATTTTCTACCAGCATATTCTACCAGCTTATTCTACCAGCATATTCTACCAGCATATTCTACCAGCATATTCTACCAGCTTATTCTACCAGCATATTCTACCAGCATATTCTACCAGCATATTCTACCAGCATATTCTACCAGCATATTCAACCAGCATATTCTACCAGCTTATTCTACCAGCATATTCTACCAGCATATTCTACCAGCATATTCTACCAGCATATTTTACCATCTTATTCTACCAGCATATTCTACCAGCATATTCTACCAGCATATTCTACCAGCATATTCTACCAGCATATTCTACCAGCATATTCTACCAGCTTATTCTACCAGCTTATTCTACCAGCATATTCTACCAGCTTATTCTACCAGCATATTCTACCAGCTTATCCTACCAGCATATCCTACCAGCATATTCTACCAGCATATTCTACCAGCTTATTCTACCAGCATATTCTACCAGCATATTCTACCAGCATATTCTACCAGCATATTCTACCAGCTTATTCTACCAGCATATTCTACCAGCATATTCTACCAGCATATTCTACCAGCATATTCTACCAGCATATTCCAGCTTATTCTACCAGCATATTCTACCAGCATATTCTACCAGCATATTCTACCAGCTTATTCTACCAGCATATTCTACCAGCTTATCCTACCAGCATATTCTACCAGCATATTCTACTTCTACTACAGCATATTCTATATCTACCAGCATATTCTACCAGCATATTCTACCAGCATATTCTACCAGCATATTCTACCAGCATATTCTACCAGCATATTCTACCAGCATATTCTACCAGCATATTCTACCAGCTTATTCTACCAGCATATTCTACCAGCATATTCTACCAGCATATTCTACCAGCATATTCTACCAGCTTATTCTACCAGCATATTCTACCAGCATATTCTACCAGCATATTCTACCAGCATATTCTACCAGCATATCTACCAGCATATCCTACCAGCATATTCTACCAGCATCAACCAGCACACAAGTTACACATGTTGACTTGTGTCACACATGCTCAAATGTTAAATCCTTACCTACTACAATTCTTTCTGCCCCACATGCGAAAAAGACAACTTTTTTACTTTACATTAATGTATCTAACTTTACTACTGGTGTAACACATCAGAGTGGTTAACTGCCAATTCATAACTATGAAGTGCATTTCTATATTTGGTGTAGAAATGGGAAAACGACACAATTTGACATATAGCGAATTTTTGATGAGCTTAAAGCAATAAAATGAATGTGCAGTAGACATGTTCTGTGTATTTCATTAACCTTTAGAAATGTAGGGACCTTGGATCAGTAATCAACATCAGTCAACGTTCAAGTTCCCATGAGCGGCTTTATTGCATACTAGGAGATCAGACTCTAGACAAGGTTTATTGCAATATGGAGCTGAAGCTGCTATTTTCATTCTAATCTCAATATTCAATATATGGTTTTGCTAATTATTTATAAATTGTCTATCACACGATACAGTAATATGAGCTAAATGTATTCTCATGAAAAACATTAAGCTCAAAATACACTCACATTTTCAGTACAGTAAGCATACACATGTTGACTTAGTAATTGTCTGCAATTAAGTGTTAGATCATAGATCTAACACTTAATTAGATCATTAATTAGATTAACTAGATCATTAGATTAGGGTGATCTTGCCCTACTGGATCAAATGTCTAGGTGGGAATCTACCTGCTCCACTTTATGACATTAGATTAGGGTGATCTTGTCCTACTGGATCACATGTCTGGGTGGGAATCTACCTGCTCCACTTAATCACATTAGATCAGGGTGATCTTGCTCTACTGGATCACATGTCTGGGTGGGAATCTACCTGCTCCACTTAATCACATTAGATTAGGGTGATCTTGCCCTTCTGGTCACATGGACATAATACATGCATAATACATACATAAACATTCTGACATATCGTCTGGGATATCAACGTACTTGAGTGCAACATGTTGTAAACATGTTGTATAATTTCCTCTTAAGACAGCAAAACAATTTCCTTCTAATAAAGGAAGAGCTACAATACCTTTGACTCTTAAACCAACCTGCCATTACTGTGTTTCTCAATTCCAATGATCAGGTTCAGCCAACACGTTTTCTCTGACAAGCACTGCGGATTCAACGTGTCACCTAATCTTACAAACTAGAAGTCAATGTCTCGAATCAGGTGAATTTGTCTGCTGCTACAGCGACCACACGTTTACGAACGGGGGCTACTCACACACTGTGATTGGTTAGGGGGAGTGCTATGTTACTCCAATGTCTCCCCAATCTCACACACAGAGTGCCAGAGACAGAGAAAGGAAGAGAGAAGAACGTGAGGAACAAAAAGGCAGCGAGAAATACAATATTCGATCTCAACACAAATGTCACCGCTGCCACCAATAAAGAGCGATGTAGTGATTTGATAACTGGGATACGGATGATGACACATGATTGGTGGATTATGATGTGCTGGAGTCATCCTCGGGGGATTTCGGTTCTGTTCCTCATTAGGAACCGCAGGAGCTCTCTGTCATATTGATCTAAATATGCCAGTGCTCTACAGGGCACTCGTTTTACTAGTTAACATGTGTGACAGAATATATTCAACATAACCACACATTTCTGATAACGGGTAACATGGAGCGCTGAATGTAGTGTGATGTGTGGGATGATGTGATGTGTGGGATGATGTGATGTGTGGGATGAGGTGATGTGTGGGATGATGTGATGTGTGGGATGATGTGTGGGATGATGTGATGTGTGGGATGATGTGTGGGATGATGTGATGTGTGGGATGATGTGATGTGTGGGATGATGTGATGTGTGGGATGATGTGATGTGTGGGATGATGTGATGTGTGGGATGATGTGGTGTGTGGGATGATGTGATGTGTGGGATGATGTGATGTGTGGGATGATGTGATGTGTGGGATGATGATGTGTGGGATGATGTGATGTGTGGGATGAGGTGATGTGTGGGATGATGTGATGTGTGGGATGATGTGATGATGTGATGTGTGGGATGATGTGATGTGTGGGATGATGTGATGTGTGGGATGATGTGATGTGTGGGATGATGTGATGTGTGGGATGATGTGATGTGTGGGATGATGTGATGATGTGATGTGGGGATGATGTGATGTGTGGGATGATGTGATGTGTGGGATGAGGTGATGTGTGGGATGATGTGATGTGTGGGATGAGGTGATGTGTGGGATGATGTGATGTGTGGGATGAGGTGATGTGTGGGATGAGGTGATGTGTGGGATGATGTGTGGGATGATGTGATTTGTGGGATGATGTGATGTGTGGGATGATGTGATGTGTGGGATGATGTGATGTTTGGGATGAGGTGATGTGTGGGATGATGTGATGTGCGGGATGACGTGATAATGTGGGATGACGTGATGTTTGGGATGAGGTGATGTGTGGGATGATGTGATGTGTGGGATGATGTGATGTGTGGGATGATGTGATGTGTGGGATGATGTGATGTGTGGGATGATGTGATGTGTGGGATGATGTGATGTGTGGGATGATGTGATGTGTGGGATGATGTGATGTGTGGGATGATGTGATGTGTGGGAGACGTTAGCGGCGTCTTAAATAACATGACGTTCTACAGAGCTGTGAAAATAGAACATAGCCTTTAACTTTAAAATCAGAACGCAATCTTTCACAGTAAGAAAGGACAACAGCTTCATCCGAGCCTGCCGTCTAGACGGTTTTGCTGCTGTCTGTGCCAAGGTGGTGGTGGCTCAATCTCCGAGCTCAATCTTGGTAATCATCTTGACAGGCTGTCTCACAATGCATCAACTGGCCAAGCTAAATTTGATGTGAGTACACAGTGTGAGGATAAAAATGTAATCCATACGTGAAGTGCATCCTCTGACAGCAATTGCATTAATATGACAACATGATATTCACGGATAGAGTCACGTACGGTTCAGAATAACGCCGCGCGGCAGAAATGGTGGAAGCTGCGCCGGTGAGTTTCTGATGGGTTCACAGCTCAGTCCCAGAGGTCAACTATCTCGTCCGTTTGTTATGTTTTAAATAGCTCAGTGATTTCTTTTCCGCTGTAGGCTTGCTGTTTTCATTTCATGTCTGTTGGGACCTAGCAAATTTGCCTTGTGCCATGTGATGTTTGAGAAAAGGTTCTGTAAACCCCCAGATTTTTTGCAAATCATACAGGGTTGGTAGTGTTTTTTTTCTATTGTCTTAAGGTTGAGTTTAATACCACGGCTAAACGGCTAACCATCACACACACTCACACATCCACCCGCTTCTGTATACAGCTGACACCACAGATCCCCTGAAATCTGATCACCTGTGCCCCAATACCTGTGCCAATTCAGCTCCTCCCCCAATGCACCACACCTTGTGAGGGGATGTTTTGTACGCATAAAAAATCAACCTGTTGGAAAATGGATATTTAGTTCATCATCTTCCTTTGCTGAGTTTCGGACCGCCTGTTTGACTGACCACCTTGACTGACCACCTTGACTGACCACTTTGACTGACCACCTTGACTTACCGCCTTGACAGAACACCTTGACTGACCGCCTTGACTGACCGCCTTGACTGACTGCCTTGAATGACCACCTTGACTGACTGACTACCTTGCTGACTGACCACCTTGACTGACTGACTGACTACCTTGACTGACTGACCACCTTGACTGACTACCTTCGCTCATATTCAGTGATCTTGACCCAATCCGCTTGTCTTCCGGACCTCCCTGCCTGCCAAACCTCTTGTACCTTCTCCTGGATCTGAACTTCCTGAATTCCGAACCCTATACTTTGGGACAATTCCCGTGTTTGTTTTTGTCATTGTATTGCCTGCTTCTGTATGAAATGAAGGAGCGCTCGGCGTACATCAATGGACTTGTTCCTAGTATTCCTTTCAACCACAACTCCTCCAATCAATATTTTAAGCTAAGTCACAGGGACATTACATGCACATAGCTGAGTGAATAATGTGTAATCGTGGTCAGAAACTGGTTTTCCATCTATATGTTGTCTGAAATTAAAGCACAAAATATGCTGCACTGATTTCTACACAACACAAAATTCAGGCCATGCTCTCATTTACCCCGTACACACACCCACCCACCCACCCACACACACACCAACCCACACACACACACACACACACACACAAGCACACGATCAAAGACACAATTAGGCCACTCGCTCACAGAAACAAACGAGGCGTCAGAAAAGCAAGACCAAACTAATTGGATCCTGGATAGAAGAGAAGTAGCCCTTTATCGCTTGGTCAATACTAACATCATGGAATGGGAGTTTCACATACAAACTACTTAGGACTCTGACAACAGCTGTTTGATGTGTCCTGCGGGGTGCGGGGGGG
>CM055729.1:10875939-10925939 GCA_029465975.1 Dallia pectoralis | reverse complement strand
GACATGTTATGACATGTTATGTCCATCCACCAGCCCAGTTGGACATGTTATGACATGTTATGTCCATCCACCACCCCAGTTGGACATGTTATGACATGTTATGTCCATCCACCAGCCCAGTTGGACATGTTATGACATGTTATGTCCATCCACCAGCCCAGTTGGACATGTTATGACCTTAGTAGAACACATATATGTCTACATTGTCAAATATGTTTTTTCTGTTGAATGTGAAGATTGATATGGGAGGAGCAATCAGGTGAAAAACTAAATGACCTCTGCTGAATGATGATTGATATGTGTCATCATACAATCTCATCAGCTTGGCCTCTGCACACGCTCAGATGCTATTTTAATCCCCACATTGATATAATGTCAGTTTGGGGACGACAGTTTGGTCTAGTCAAGAGCATTGGGTTGGTAAACAACATTTAGCTGGTTCTAAAACCCAAGATCAAAAGACAAATACCCTGCTCCACTGTCCCTGAGCGAACAGTTACCCGTTTGGTAAATAAATAATAAATCACTGAAATAAATCTTATAGAAGAGCAACAAAAATATATTCCGGTGAAAACAAACTCAACAGCTGATATGCACAGCATTTGAGTTCAATGGATGTACATATGTGTAAGATTTATTGTTCGTTTACCTCACAAAACACACAGCTTGTTACTAAGCAACACACAACACCAGAATAGGTAGCCAGTCATAACACAAGAATGACAGCAATGCCAATCAGTATTTAGCATGCTGAGGTATTATTGCGTTCCTGCACGTGTGCTAAGAAAAACGTTTTCTCATTTTTTTATGTAATACACTCACACAGTCTATACACTGGTAATTTAACACTGACACAATCTGTTTTCAACCTATATTAATACTCACATGTATGTTATCTTCATACTTTTAAACACCCGCACTGGTCTTTACATCTATTCACACACACACACTCACACTGCACTTTAATTTTAATCACACACACACACACACATACATACAGGCACACTCACACCTATTCACACACACAAGCTTCCCTACCTCATTCACACGCTTACACCATTCTCTATATTCATTCACACACTCACACTGCTCTTTACTGTCAATCACACGCACAATCACACACACACGTTCCCTACTTCCATTCAGCATAACATTTCATAATAATACCAGAGTACAATAGAATACCCTAAGCTCTCCCTTGAGAAATTAATATCCATTTCTCCTTCATTCACTCTCCCTCATTCTCCATCTCTTCTAGGATAGTTTTTTAGTTAGTTCCATAGAGGCCATTACATATATTTCCTGTCTTCCTGTTTTTGTCCACACATATGTGACAAAACATTATGACCACTTACAGGTGAAGCGACTGACTATGGAGCATCAATGTCTAGGTAGATTAAATGACCCGGGATCAGTTCTCCCAGTCAACAACGCAGAAGAAATGGCCACAATTAAAGACCTGAGCGACATTGGCAAGGGCCACACTGTTATGGCCTGACAACTGGGTCTAAACGTCTCAGAAACAACAAGGCTTCTGGGATTCTATCAGTCAGCAGTGGTGAGTACCTACTGACAGTGGTGAGTACCTACAGACAGTGGTGAGTACCTACAGACAGTGGTGAGTACCTACAGACAGTGGTGAGTACCAACAGACAGTGGTGAGTACCTACTGACAGTGGTGAGTACCTACTGACAGTGGTGAGTACCTACAGACAGTGGTGAGTACCAACTGACAGTGGTGAGTACCTACTGACAGTGGTGAGTACCTACAGACAGTGGTGAGTACCTACTGACAGTGGTCCCGGTCAGCAGTGGTGAGTACCTACGGACAATGGTGAGTACCTACAGACAGTGGTCCCTGTCAGCAGTGGTGAGTACCTACTGACAGTGCTCCTGGTCAGCAGTGGTGAGTACCTACTGACAGTGGTCCTGGTCAGCAGTGGTGAGTACCTACTGACAGTGCTCCTGGTCAGTAGTGGTGAGTACCTACAGACAGTGGTGAGTACCTACTGACAGTGCTCCTGGTCAGTAGTGGTGAGTACCTACAGACAGTGGTGAGTACCTACTGACAGTGGTCCCTGTCAGCAGTGGTGAGTACCTACTGACAGTGCTCCTGGTCAGCAGTGGTGAGTACCTACTGACAGTGGTCCTGGTCAGCAGTGGTGAGTACCTACAGACAGTGGTCCCTGTCAGCAGTGGTGAGTACCTAATGACAGTGGTCCTGGTCAGCAGTGGTGAGTACCTACTGACAGTGGTCCCAGTCAGCAGTGGTGAGTACCTACTGACAGTGCTCCTGGTCAGTAGTGGTGAGTACCTACAGACAGTGGTGAGTACCTACTGACAGTGCTCCTGGTCAGTAGTGGTGAGTACCTACAGACAGTGGTGAGTACCTACTGACAGTGGTCCCTGTCAGCAGTGGTGAGTACCTACTGACAGTGGTCCTGGTCAGTAGTGGTGAGTACCTACTGACAGTGGTCTCAGTTATCAGTAGTGAGTACCTACTGACAGTGGTCCTGGTCAGTAGTGGAAAGGTAGTAAAGGGAAAGGTAGGCTGTCCGGTATGGTACGAACCGACAGAAGGTCTGTTGAAACACAAGTAACAGAAGTTGCTTAATGATGGTCACAGGTGGAATGTGTCACAACACACAGTACATCACACCCTGCTGCATATGGTTCTGCGAAGATGCAGACCAGAGGTCAGAGTGTCTGTATTGACCCCTGTGTGTAGCTGCAGACCAGAGGTCAGAGTGTCTGTATTGACCCCTTTGTATAGCTACAGACCAGAGGTCAGAGTGTCTGTATTGACCCCTGTGTGTAGCTGCAGACCAGAGGTCAGAGTGTCTGTATTGACCCCTTTGTATAGCTACAGACCAGAGGTCAGAGTGTCTGTATTGACCCCTGTGTGTAGCTGCAGACCAGAGGTCAGAGTGTCTGTATTGACCCCTGTGTGTAGCTGCAGACCAGTCAGAGTGTCTGTATTGACCCCTGTGTATAGCTACAGACCAGAGGTCAGAGTGTCTGTATTGACCCCTGTGTGTAGCTGCAGACCAGTCAGAGTGTCTGTATTGACCTCTGTGTGTAGCAGCAGACCAGAGGTCAGAGTGTCTGTATTGACCCCTGTGTGTAGCTGCAGACCAGTCAGAGTGTCTGCATTGACCCCTGTGTATAGCTACAGACCAGAGGTCTGAGTGTCTGTATTGACCCCTGTGTGTAGCTGCAGACCAGAGGTCAGAGTGTCTGTATTGACCCCTGTGTGTAGCTGCAGACCAGTCAGAGTGTCTGTATTGACCCCTGTGTATAGCTACAGACCAGAGGTCAGAGTGTCTGTATTGACCCCTGTGTATAGCTACAGACCAGAGGTCAGAGTGTCTGTATTGACCCCTGTGTATATCTACAGACCAGAGGTCAGAGTGTCTGTATTGACCCCTGTGTGTAGCTACAGACCAGAGATCAGAGTGTCTGTATTGACCCCTGTGTGTAGCTGCAGACCAGTCAGAGTGTCTGTATTGACCTCTGTGTGTAGCAGCAGACCAGAGGTCAGAGTGTCTGTATTGACCCCTGTGTATAGCTACAGACCAGAGGTCAGAGTGTCTGTATTGACCTCTGTGTGTAGCAGCAGACCAGAGGTCAGAGTGTCTGTATTGACCCCTTTGTATAGCTACAGACCAGAGGTCAGAGTGTCTGTATTGACCCCTGTGTGTAGCTGCAGACCAGTCAGAGTGTCTGTATTGCCCTAGGGGCAGTGGAAGAAAGTTTCCTGGTCCAATGATGTTTTGCATCATGTGAGTGGCCGTGTACACAGATAGGAGAACACAGCAAGTAGAACACAACCAATAAAATGCAGCCAGTAAAATGGTTAACACAGACAGTAGAACGTAACCAGAAGAATGAAGCTGATTCTGCAACAGACACTCAGTGACCTTTTGAGACCATCTCCAACGTTTTGTTGCAAAATCGAAGGAAGAACCAGGAATTTCTGGGATTTCCTGGTGAAGAAATGTGATTTCACTGCTAACTTCACCGTATAATGCCAGCGCTTTGTGCAGAAGTTTAGAGGATAATACAGAAAAACCAAAACAAATCTTCTGACATCTGAACCATAAAAAGAAAAGATAAGAGGGGGTGAGAGAGGTGAGGACATCAGATAAGAGGTCTGGGCAGGACGGCCGCAGGTTCACAGTGGGAGAGCAGCACTGATATTCACAGCAGATGCTGACTGGGGTTTGTCAGGGATGCATAGATGTGAAGGATTACAGCTCAGATGGACAGGGAAGGAGAGGATCGAATGAGGGAACGAGAAAGGTAGAGTGAGTGAGGGATAAATAGTAAGAGGGAGGTAGAGCGAGAAGGAGCGCTAAAAAGGGAAGATGAGATAAGAGCACTCCTGTAAATCCCGATCTCCCATTGGGTTGATGGGAGAGGACGAAACGACCGTCAGGACACTTGATGGGTGTTGGTGAGGACGTTGGGTCGTGTGCTGCTGGTGTGGTCCATCCCTGTCCCATGAGAAAAGCCCTTGCAGGTGGACTTTAATTGCGGTGGTATTAGCATATATTCAATCAGGTCGAGTAACTGGATGAGCGCCGCGCACACACACACACGTGCACACACACACACACCCCACCCGTTGGTCTGCCTCTGAGCTGGTGGGACTGTAGAAAAAGCAGCTGGAGACGTGTTGATGACACAGATAATCCTGACAATGACTGATGGTTCTAATCACTAAAAGTATCTCCGAGATCAATTGTCCTTCCTCTCCCCTGTCCCTCCCGGAAGCTTCAGTCAGTGACGTCTGTGTGTGTGTGTGTGAGGTATCTCTCCCTGGAAACATCAAATAACCCCTCTAGTTCAGCATGTGATATGTCCATCTTTTAAGTGGGTTTGAAGGTCTGAATGATTTAACAACCTTGACAAACAGTGGTGAATCAAGGACCACCTGCTGCTACAAATGTGTCCGGACAAACTTTGTTTCAACATTGACTCAAATTTGACAACACACACCTTCCACACATCCCCACCGTATAGATAGTGACATTGGACTACCCAATGGGTGGCAGGCAAATAAATATGAATAAACATCACACAGCATGTCACAAGTGGGAACCTTTTGTTTCCACTCTGGGCTTTCAGTGGGGTGCACGCCTTATTTCCAGTGGGTCTGTTTTCATTGAGCACGGCTGTTATGAGTTCAGGTGAGTTAGCTAATCAGTGCTTAGTATTTCAATGTCATATTTTCATTTCGCTGGTGAATGTTATCTTTTGAGGTTTGCACTCTTTTGAGTTCTTTAGCAAGCTGTTGTTTAGCACACTTTTATTTTATTTACAGTGTCTAGCTTTTCCGTTAGTCGTTACAGTGTTTGTTTTACCTCACCAAAAGGACTTTGCGACACAACTGATCATTGATATAACAAGTTTAGGAAAAAACAGCACCATAGTGTCAGATTTGGCACAGTTTTTTTCTAGTTTTTATAAGGACCAACCAAATAGCTTGATTTGAATATGCACCAGTACTCCATTGGTTGATTGTATGTAGTTTTATAAAACAGAACAGAGGTAAAAAAGCCTCTTCACTAAAAACACACCATTAACTGGCAAAGCATGAAAACAATGCCAAGTGTGAGTGTCTGTGAAGGATGCAATGAGACCTGATGGTTTTTATTTTCACTCTGGGTCTTTTAGTGGGGTGCACATGGCTAGTTCCGGTTGGGTCATTTTGCTTTGCATGAAGCCACCTTTCGATTTACGGGTTAGTGGTCAGTGTTAGGTTGTTTTGTTAGTGTGTCGCATATGTGCAATGTAATTTCAATGTATGTACCTGTATAATCCGTTCGTTGTGTTTTTTTGTGTTTGAATAAATACCCACGAACGTGATTATCTGGATCTGCGTTTGGCTTTCCCTGCACAACCCCTTGTTGTCTGACAACCTGACGCTATTCTCACGTTTGCTGCGCCAGAAGATAAACATGCCAAGTTAGTGGATAGCCTGTAAAGCAAGACAGAAAATAAATATTTTTGTGGATGGATAGATGAAACCGCAGACCACCGGATCTATATTCTTGTTATCTCTCCCTTCGTTCTCACCTTCTCAGGGTGATGACGAAGCATCACTGCTGCGGCGTATTCTGTTCATGGGAGGGGCAAGAGGGTGAAGGCACTAAACGCTGACAGAGGCCCTCTTCTCTACTCATTCATACGCTACTGCTGCTTGTGTATCGGTGTGTGTCTAGCAAGGTACACACACGCAGACGTGCAGAGCCACACACACACACACACACACACACACACACACACACACACACACACACACACACGAAGACACTAACACACATTTTAACGTTGCCTTGCGTTGCTGTTTTGCTAGTTCAGTGCAGCCGGCAGTGTTTGTGAAATTACACATGAGGATATCCTAATGTTGACATCTCTTCCTGTTATATCTGTCAGTTCACTTGTCGACTCACAGGGAAATAGAAACAACACTTAAAATCAAGCGTAACGCCTCAAGCTGAATCAATGGCTGTGTAGGAGTACAGCATTCTTCAGTACATTCATTTAAATTATCTTCCACTAAAGTGTGGGAAAACCAGTCAATGGATTTGGCTGCAGCAGTAGTCTACTAGTCTGTAATAATTAATGTAAGTGAACACCTGAATGTTTTGAGGGCATATTTTGTAGTGTAGGAAAGCCATGTGCAGAGCCAGGTATCCGTTCGAAACAGGTTTATTTTAAATTGAAACAAACCGTGACCGGCGACAAAAGACTAATTAGTTTGACATAATATTGAGCTAATCACAGCGACTTATAAAATATTCCAACAACAACAGCACGTCTTAAACTTGAAACACTCACCTCTCTATATAACGCCTTTGGAAATAATAATCATCACATGTGAATAACAAACACAGTAACTTTTAAACAAACATAATCACCAAATCCCCAACAGCCGTGATACTCTAATTAAACCCCAATGTAAACCAGCTGTCTTAAACACCCTTGAAACACTCAATTAAACCTCTCTATATAGATGAACGTGGCTGCCGCCCCACGCCAGCGTCCACGGTAAGCGCTTGGCTGTTGCTGTCAAACCCCAATGTGCCTTTGGAAATAATAATCAACACATGTGAATAACAAACACAGTGACTTTTAAACAAACATAATCACCAAATCCCCAACAGCCGTGATACTCTAATTAAACCCCAATGTAAACCAGCTGTGACCGACTACTAACCAACACCCTGCTAGCCCACTAGGAACCGTGATACTCTAATTAAACCCCAATGTAAACCAGCTGTGACCGACTACTAACCAACACCCTGCTAGCCCACTAGGAACCGTGATACTCTAATTAAACCCCAATGTAAACCAGCTGCCCACTGGAACCGTGACTACCCCAATAACCAGCTGTGACACCCAGCCCACTAGGAACCGTGATACTGCTGTGACCGACTAGCCCACTAGGAACCGTGATACTCTAATTAAACCCCAATGTAAAGCAGCTGTGACCGACTACTAACCAACACCCTGCTAGCCCACTAGGAACCATGACACATATTCTACATGGGCCTATTGACCAAGTTAACCAAGTTTAGTTTATCTTGTACGTTCAGACGATCACACAAAATGAATATAGAGTATAATGGACGATGCAAAAGCCATACCTAAACGAAACAATAGTAGTAAAAGAAAGGTAAAACGAACAAATAACTCCCGGTCTGCAGGACTCCACTAATGGCAGCCAACAACAAAAGAACTTGTTTCCATAATAAAATGAGATGCATTGTTACAATCATGAGAATAAATGAGAAATACAAAGGTGTGTCTATATACAGAATGTAAAAAGTTAAAGTGTATAATCTGGTAGGTCATTTTGTGCACAGAGCATGCCTGAGCAAAAATAATATTTCAAGAATGTAAACAGGTATGACAGCAGTGCAGGTGAGAAAGATTCACTGTGCAAAATGGCAAGGCATAAGTGAGAAGAAGTAAAAGACAGTTAACACGTACAGAGATCGGACAAGTGTTCAGACAGGAGTAGTTTAAAGGCAACTGGTGAGATGAGGGTTTCAAGTTTGAGTTTGTTTTTTGTAATTTGTTCCTTGGCGGCTGAAAACTGGAAGGATCGGCGGCCAAATGTTTTGCAGGCTTTCGGGTTGACTAAGGCAATGTACCTGCTTGAGCGCAGACTGCGGATGGGTAGAGCGTTGTAGAGCGGTGACTAGTGAGCTTATGTACAGTGAGACTTTGCCGAGCATAGACTTGTAAATCAGTTGGCACCAATGAGGTTCGCAGTGGGTGGCGTTGTATGGGGCATTGGTAACCAAATGTATAACACTATGGTAAACCACATCCAATTTATTCAGGAGAGAGTGTGAGGGAGTTTTATAAAAATCATTACCAAAGTCAAACATTGGCATAATAGTGAAGGAGGCCCTGTTGCGGAAAAGAAAATCGATTCTGGACTTTTGTAATAGAGTTTGTTTATGTGCGGCTGGAAGGAGAGAGAGCTGTCTAACAAGACACCTACACTGTAAGAAATTTCCCTGTAGAAAAACAGTAATGTGATGGCAGCAGGGTTGCCAGCTATTCTCTGTAATTTCTACAGAAGGGATACTGTAATTACAATTACAGTTGTTTTCTGTAGAAGTACAAAACAGGTCAATCCTGTTTATCCGATATAATACAGTAAAATGCTGGCAGCAGGGTTGCCAGCTCTTTACTGTCTTCCTACAGTAGCCATCCGTGTTTAGGATGACAGTTGTTTACTGTAGAAGTACAAAACAGGACAATCCTGTTTATCCGATATAATACAGTAAAATGCTGGCAGCAGGGTTGCCAGCTTTTTACCGTCTTCCTACAGTAGCCATCCGTGTTTAGGATGACAGTTGTTTACTGTAGAAGGTCAAAACAGCTACATACTGTTATTCTAAGAAATTACGGTAAAGTGCTGCCAGGTTGCCAGCTCCTTACTGTCATTTCTACAGTAACCAAAAGTATTTAGAAGTACAGTTGTCATCTGTTGCAGTACAACACATATACTGTCAATTTAATAAAATATGCTAACATTTTATGTCATTTTACACAATATGCTAATGTACCAGATGAACAAGTTAAAAAAGACATTCCAAACATGTTAAAAAGAGTTTGATATGATATGATCCATTTATTTAGAATATATGTAAATGAAAAGGACAACAAATTAGATCAGGTAGTTCATAATTATAATCGTACAATTGTACAAACATAATTTCCAAAAGGCTAAATGTCTGCGTTCATTCCCATGGAGCACCTGAACACACCAAATATACTAGAGTTCATATCTTCAATTAATTGAGTAGCATCAGTAGCTGGACAATACAAAGAGCAACCTCAACACCTTCACCCCGAGACAGGACAGCCTTGACATTTGTATTGACATGTTAACTCAAATGTAGAAAACAAGCCAAGCCAGCCCTAACATCAGATTAGACTCATATAAGTGTGCAATTTAAAAGATGCAAACTTTTGGATGGTTCTGTTACAATCAGGCAAACCACACTTGCAAGCATGTATTGCCCTTACTGCCAGCGCAACCGCAAGTGCTGGGGGGGGGGATATGCCGATATGCCGATATTATTTCCCGATATAAATATCTTTAGCACTTTTTATGGATGTTTATAAAAAACCGTGCGGAACAAGTATTTAACGAGTATTTAATTGCGCTAGAACGTAACCATGGTGCCCCCCTCCCCCCAAATACTGACGAAGTTTGATAGTAGGCTGTAGATTTTTGGGGAAAGACAGCAGGAGTCAGGAGAAAACGAATGAAGATAAAAACGCGAAAAATAAGTTTTTTTCTCGTGTTGGTTGGGGGGGCATCATAATGGAATCATGCTTAGTGCACCAAAATGGCTAGCAGCGGTACTGGTTATTGTGGAAAGCATTTTGATCTGCCGAGTTTTTGTAGCGCATACTAATTTTAATGTTGTGAAATGTTGACAGCATATCTAAGATGATTTCATAAGAATGTCCCTGATTAAAATAAAGAGTAATTAGTGCAATTACATGACTTGCAGAATTGTTTGCACTCATTTTTCTTCCTTCCAAAACCATCAAACTTCTTATTTCCTGTTTGTGTCTGTGCATCCAATCAGCGACAAGGTGTTGCACCCGCCCTTTCCATACTGAGTTAATGTAATGCCGTTTCACTTATGGGGGAGCGTGTCTTTGTATTTGGGGGAATTGTCATCCTATTTAGGGGGAGTTCACTGAACTTCACTCGTATTCGGGGGGAGTGTGTTCATTTTCGGGGTAATTTGTTCATGTGTGGGGGAAGGTTAGTCGTATTTGAGGGAACGTGTGTTAATTATTGGGGTATTATTTTTTTATATTGGTGGAGCATGTTCATTTGGGGGATGCCATCATATTTTTGTGTGTGTTTTGCACTTGAGGGCCGCCGTACATTTTCCCTCAGTGTGCCTTATGAAAAGAAAAGTGACAAGGGGTGTACTATAACTAAAGCGGTGTCCTATCACATTGCTAAAGATATGGTCCCTGTGGCAACTGTTGAACAAGTCGGAATCAAAATGCTGCTGAAAATGATTGCCCGAGATATGAGCTTCACATTCGCAACTACTTTGCAAGAGAAGCACTGCCACAAATGTACACTAAAGTCAGGCAGAGCGTTCAGGTTTTCTTCCCTTTAATGTTGCGAGAGAAATTATTGGGATATATATCGTATATCGATATCCAGACCAAATATAGCAAAGCCATTGTAAAATATCCCTACATGGCTATAACTACTGCTGTGATGACTAATATTTGTTTACAAGTTACCTATTGCAGCCTATTTTCAATATTTTGATACACATGTCTTTATTTGTCTTTTTCTAGTGAATATCCTGCTTTAGAATTTACAGTAGCAGACTGTTTGGATCATTCATGCATGTCATTCCCTTGCCCCGCCTCACATTCTCAGTTGTTTACAGTACAATATTGTAATTCAGGAAAACAGTGTGTTACTGTGGGAAATCGGCTGTATTTTTACAGCAATTTCTTACAGTGTAGATATTTGTATGTATCAACTTATTCTAGTTCAGACCCATCTAGCGTGGCGATGTTAGTTAGACGGGCAGGTGTGGGCAGAGATCGGTTGATAGCATACACTTAGTTTTACTAGAGTTTAGTAATAATTGAAGGTTTCAGAAGGAATGACATTAAAACTCTCCTGGAGATTTGAGAGGACACACAGTATCTAACGAAGGGCCTGAAGTATACGGGATGGTATCATCTGCATAAAGATGAACTGAGAGTCTCAAACAGCGAGAGACACATCGTTAATGTAGAGAGAAAAAAGAGTCGGCCCGAGAATCGAGCCCTGTGGCATCCCCACGGAGATGGCTATAGGTCCAGACAGCAGGACCTCTGATTTAACACACTGGACCCTGTCTGAAAGATAGTTGGTGAACCAGACGAGTCAGCCCGGGAGAACCCCAGACTATTGAGTTGGTTGATAAGAACACGTGCGAGGACCCGAAACAAAATCCACGGAAAAAGTGAGGTAAAAATTCCAAAAGAAGAGCGTCAAGGGAATAATATCCTCTCTCTTTTTGCTGAGGATTGTGCAGCTGTTGCAGAGTAAGAATTGTGTCTGTGTCACAGGCGTCTTTATCTTGTAGAGACATCAAGGCAGGCAATTGAAGACGGTTTGATGCACGACGCACAAAAGCTTTCGAAGGTAAAGCTAACGTTAGCTAAGCTCTGTCGCCGTATTCATGTCTGGTGAGCATACTGGGTAATTGGTGCCAAGGAGCATAACAATAGGAAAGTGTTGAATAAGTGTTTACCTTGTTCAAAATGGTCAAACTTAAATTGCCATTGCATTTATTTCCCCACTGTTTCATTCTGTAGCAATGGCACTAACAGCACAGTGGCCTCCACTAATAATGGCAACCTTGGTAAATATGAGGAAAAACTGTCTGTGAAATGTATTTCATTCAAAACATGCTTCCTGTTTCACTGGGGAAGGAATATGTGGTGACACCCAGGTTGAATTCCCATAATCATCCTTTACTAAGGAATATAGAGCACTGAGAATGCAGTAATGGTGTGTGACAGGTGGTTGTTGAGCTGCACACATCAGTACTATGAGAAGACTGCTCCACGGTTGAGAATGAATAAGATGAAAGCTACTGGAGATGTTAACAGTCTTGGAGAGGATGTCAGAATCAGAAAAATGTTTAATCGCCATGAATGTGTTAACAGACAAGGAATGTACATTGGCAGGAAGGTGCGTACATACAACATACGAATATAACAATATAAATTAAACTAAAGGGCTGAGGGGATATAGGGATAGTAATATACAAAATGCTAAACACAATATAGGTTAATAACAGTGCAATAGAGCAAATGAGGAGGTGGGTTTGAACGGCCGATATCTCAGGATCCCAACTGGATTTCAGGAGTTAAGTCTTGAGGTCAGAATGTCTCTAAAGCTATGATCAGACTCCTGTCACATAATCACATGTTGTTTTGGGGGGATCACTATGAAATAGTGCAGTCATCGATCAACACATTTAAACCAAAACCCCATAGAAAACCTTTGGGATGAGCTGCCGAATAAGGGGCCCAAGCGAGGACCTCATATTCTGACAGATCTGGGGTGCTTCTCAGATCACTTGCCTTGTGCTCCAACCTCATTTCAAATTATAGGAGAAGGTTTTATATTGGCAAAAAGAAGTTGGACAAAGTATTAAATGATGGCGCACAAATGAAATGAAAACATTTCACCACACATTCTGCTCATATTCTGTAGGGGTGCCAATACAAGAGGAGGGCACGGTATGTTTTTTTCTCTCCAATGGGTTTCTCAGTACTATAGCAGCAAGGCTATTTTACCGTCAATTCAACCAATTTTTACGAACAAAAATTTGCATCCTGTAACGTCAGAGCTCTCGGCAGGTAGCAGGAATCGGACACAAGCGCAGAGGTTTCTATTTAACAAGACTGTCTTTATTTTAAGACCAACTGATAGACGTCAGGCACTGAATTAAAGTAGTGTATCGGGAACATGGATCACACCATACTTAAAACACGGGAAAACAATAAACGTACCTGCACTCATAATGTAACATTTAACAATGCTCCAACCACGACAGATCGACAGGGACTGAACTAAATACTGAACTAAATGAGTCTCAACCCAAAACAGGTGTGCATTACGCGCAGGTGTCACAAATGTCATTGATTGCGCCTCTCCGCTGGCAGGGGGACGGGCCAAACTCTGGCAATAAAGAGGACAGCAAAGTCCGATTGTTACACATCCGCTGCAGTTGGAGACAAGACCAGAACAGTGAGTGTCCCTGTGGACCAGGTGGGTTTGACAGGGACACTATACTGCATTGACTAATTAGCTTTCTCACAACTGTTTTCCTATTGCATTTTCATCATAACACTTTTGGCGGACGTGTTAATATAACAACAAGCGGTGAACGTTTATTAAGACCACTTCTCTTCCGTAATGCCTCAAGCCTGTGCAAAGGCAGATGGGAAATTGTCAATCATATCAAGCCTGTTGGATTACTCCTGGTCATACTTCTCATTCAGCTATATTAGAATACTTAAATTATTGGTCTATGTTAGTGGCTTACCTGTTCAATATTGTTTTCCACAGGGCACACACACACACACAAACACACCTTAACTTGTTTGTTTGGTTTTGTAGGATCCCCTCTGTTTCTGGTTTTTCCAGCTCCTTCCTGCTTTCCATCTTGGCTTCTTGTCTCAGGGCTGGTGTGTTATCTGTCCAGTCGTGTTCTAGTGTGGATGGAACCCAGCTGTCACAGCTGTCAATCAACCGGCCAGGGGATGAGAGAGATGAGGGACGGAGGAAGGAGTGATGGGTGGAGAGATGAGATCTGGGTGTCAATAGGACATTGAGCTGCTCTCTGGCAAACTGGTGATAAGGAATTAGCATTGAGGATGGGCAGAACTGGGGTGATGATGTATGTGTGTATGTGTGTGTGCGTACATTAACTATCTACAGTAACTCACAAAAGTCAGTACACCCCTCACATTTTGTGAATATTTGATTACACCTTTTCACTGAAGAAATGACACTTTGCTACAAGGTAAAGTAATTAGTGTACAGCTTGTATAACATTTGCTGTCCCCTCAAAATAACTCAACACACAGCCATTAATGTCTGAACCGCTGGCAACAAAAGTGAGTACAACCCTAAGTGAAACTGTCAAAATTGGGCCCAAAGTGTCAATATTTTGTTGTGACCACCGTTATTTTCCAACACTGCGTAAACCCTCTTGGGCACCCCTGCTCCACCTTCCATTTGAGGATGCCGCACAGATGCTCAATAGGGTTTAGGTCTGGAGACATGCTTGGCCAGTCCATCACCTTTACCCTCAGCTTTTTTAGCAAGGCGTGGGTTGTCTTGGAGGTGTGTTTGAGGTCGTTATCATGTTGGAATACAGCCCTGCGGCCCAGTCTCTAAAAATAAGGGGATCTTGCTCTAATTCAGTATGTCACATGTCCATACTGTAAACCTCCTTACACACCAACTGTAACCATATCTGTTCACACATCTACTGTAACCCTAACTCATAACACACATCTATTATAACCATATCTGTTTACACATCTACTGTAACCCTAACTCATAACACACATCTATTATAAACATATCTGTTTACACATCTACTGTAACCCTAACTCATAACACACATCTATTATAAACATATCTGTTTACACACCTACTGTAACCCTAACTCATAACACACATCTATTATAAACATATCTGTTTACACACCTACTGTAACCCTAACTCATAACACACATCTATTATAAACATATCTGTTTACACACCTACTGTAACCCTAACTCAACACACATCTATTATAACCATATCTGTTCACACATCTACTGTAACCCTAACTCATAACACACATCTATTATAAACATATCTGTTTACACATCTACTGTAACCCTAACTCATAACACACGTCTATTATAAACATATCTGTTTACACATCTACTGTAACCCTAACTCATAACACACATCTATTATAAACATATCTGTTTACACACCTACTGTAACCCTAACTCATAACACACATCTATTATAACCATATCTGTTTACACATCTATTATAACCATATCTGTTTGCACATCTACTGTAACCCTAACTCATAACACACATCTATTATAAACATATCTGTTTACACATCTACTGTAACCCTAACTCAACACACATCTATTATAACCATATCTGTTTACACATCTACTGTAACCCTAACTCATAACACACATCTATTATAAACATATCTGTTTACACACCTACTGTAACCCTAACTCATAACACACATCTATTATAAACATATCTGTTTACACACCTACTGTAACCCTAACTCAACACACATCTATTATAACCATATCTGTTTACACATCTACTGTAACCCTAACTCATAACACACATCTATTATAAACATATCTGTTTACACACCTACTGTAACCCTAACTCATAACACACATCTATTATAACCATATCTGTTTACACATCTATTATAACCATATCTGTTTGCACATCTACTGTAACCCTAACTCATAACACACATCTATTATAAACATATCTGTTTACACATCTACTGTAACCCTAACTCATAACACACATCTATTATAAACATATCTGTTTACACACCTACTGTAACCCTAACTCATAACACACATCTATTATAAACATATCTGTTTACACATCTACTGTAACCCTAACTCATAACACACATCTATTATAAACATATCTGTTTACACACCTACTGTAACCCTAACTCATAACACACATCTATTATAACCATATCTGTTTACACATCTATTATAACCATATCTGTTTGCACATCTACTGTAACCCTAACTCATAACACACATCTATTATAAACATATCTGTTTACACATCTACTGTAACCCTAACTCATAACACACATCTATTATAACCATATCTGTTTACACATCTACTGTAACCCTAACTCATAACACACATCTATTATAAACATATCTGTTTACACACCTACTGTAACCCTAACTCATAACACACATCTATTATAACCATATCTGTTTACACATCTACTGTAACCCTAACTCATAACACACATCTATTATAACCATATCTGTTTACACATCTACTGTAACCCTAACTCATAACACACATCTATTATAACCATATCTGTTTACACATCTACTGTAACCCTAACTCATAACACACATCTATTATAAACATATCTGTTTACACATCTACTGTAACCCTAACTCATAACACACATCTATTATAAACATATCTGTTTACACACATACTGTAACCCTAACTCATAACACACATCTATTATAAACATATCCGTTTACACATCTACTGTAACCCTAACTCATAACACACATCTATTATAAACATATCTGTTTACACACCTACTGTAACCCTAACTCAACACACATCTATTATAACCATATCTGTTTACACATCTACTGTAACCCTAACTCATAACACACATCTATTATAAACATATCTGTTTACACACCTACTGTAACCCTAACTCATAACACACATCTATTATAACCATATCTGTTTACACATCTATTATAACCATATCTGTTTGCACATCTACTGTAACCCTAACTCATAACACACATCTATTATAAACATATCTGTTTACACATCTACTGTAACCCTAACTCATAACACACATCTATTATAAACATATCTGTTTACACACCTACTGTAACCCTAACTCATAACACACATCTATTATAAACATATCTGTTTACACATCTACTGTAACCCTAACTCATAACACACATCTATTATAAACATATCTGTTTACACACCTACTGTAACCCTAACTCATAACACACATCTATTATAACCATATCTGTTTACACATCTATTATAACCATATCTGTTTGCACATCTACTGTAACCCTAACTCATAACACACATCTATTATAAACATATCTGTTTACACATCTACTGTAACCCTAACTCATAACACACATCTATTATAACCATATCTGTTTACACATCTACTGTAACCCTAACTCATAACACACATCTATTATAAACATATCTGTTTACACACCTACTGTAACCCTAACTCATAACACACATCTATTATAACCATATCTGTTTACACATCTACTGTAACCCTAACTCATAACACACATCTATTATAACCATATCTGTTTACACATCTACTGTAACCCTAACTCATAACACACATCTATTATAACCATATCTGTTTACACATCTACTGTAACCCTAACTCATAACACACATCTATTATAAACATATCTGTTTACACATCTACTGTAACCCTAACTCATAACACACATCTATTATAAACATATCTGTTTACACACATACTGTAACCCTAACTCATAACACACATCTATTATAACCATATCTGTTTACACATCTACTGTAACCCTAACTCATAACACACATCTATTATAACCATATCTGTTTACACACCTACTGTAACCCTAACTCATAACACACATCTATTATAACCATATCTGTTTACACATCTACTGTAACCCTAACTCATAACACACATCTATTATAACCATATCTGTTTACACATCTACTGTAACCCTAACTCATAACACACATCTATTATAACCATATCTGTTTACACATCTACTGTAACCCTAACTCATAACACACATCTATTATAAACATATCTGTTTACACATCTACTGTAACCCTAACTCATAACACACATCTATTATAAACATATCTGTTTACACATCTATTATAACCATATCTGTTTGCACATCTACTGTAACCCTAACTCATAACACACATCTATTATAAACATATCTGTTTACACATCTACTGTAACCCTAACTCATAACACACATCTATTATAAACATATCTGTTTACACATCTACTGTAACCCTAACTCATAACACACATCTATTATAACCATATCTGTTTACACATCTACTGTAACCCTAACTCATAACACACATCTATTATAAACATATCTGTTTACACACCTACTGTAACCCTAACTCATAACACACATCTATTATAACCATATCTGTTTACACATCTACTGTAACCCTAACTCATAACACACATCTATTATAACCATATCTGTTTACACATCTACTGTAACCCTAACTCATAACACACATCTATTATAACCATATCTGTTTACACATCTATTATAACCATATCTGTTTACACATCTACTGTAACCCTAACTCATAACACACATCTATTATAAACATATCTGTTTACACATCTACTGTAACCCTAACTCATAACACACATCTATTATAACCATATCTGTTTACACATCTACTGTAACCCTAACTCATAACACACATCTATTATAACCATATCTGTTTACACATCTACTGTAACCCTAACTCATAACACACATCTATTATAACCATATCTGTTTACACACCTACTGTAACCCTAACTCATAACACACATCTATTATAACCATATCTGTTTACACATCTACTGTAACCCTAACTCATAACACACATCTATTATAACCATATCTGTTTACACATCTACTGTAACCCTAACTCATAACACACATCTATTATAACCATATCTGTTTACACATCTACTGTAACCCTAACTCATAACACACATCTATTATAAACATATCTGTTTACACATCTACTGTAACCCTATCTATCTGTAACCCTAACTCATAACACACATCTATTAACCCTAACTCATATCTGTTTACACATCTACTGTAACCCTAACTCATAACACACATCTATTATAACCATATCTGTTTACACATCTACTGTAACCCTAACTCATAACACACATCTATTATAACCATATCTGTTTACACATCTATTATAACTCTATTATAACTATCTGTTTACACATCTACTTATAACACACATCTATTATAACTGTTTACACATCTACTGTAACCCTAACATAACACACATCTATTATAACCATATCTGTTTACACATCTACTGTAACCCTAACTCATAACACACATCTATTATAAACATATCTGTTTACACATCTACTGTAACCCTAACTCATAACACACATCTATTATAACCATATCTGTTTACACATCTACTGTAACCCTAACTCATAACACACATCTATTATAAACATATCTGTTTACACATCTACTGTAACCCTAACTCATAACACACATCTATTATAAACATATCTGTTTACACATCTACTGTAACCCTAACTCATAACACACATCTATTATAACCATATCTGTTTACACATCTACTGTAACCCTAACTCATAACACACATCTATTATAACCATATCTGTTTACACATCTACTGTAACCCTAACTCATAACACACATCTATTATAAACATATCTGTTTACACATCTACTGTAACCCTAACTCATAACACATCTATTATAACCATATCTATTATAACCATATCTGTTTACACATCTACTGTAACCCTAACTCATAACACACATCTATTATAAACATATCTGTTTACACATCTACTGTAACCCTAACTCATAACACACATCTATTATAACCATATCTGTTTACACATCTACTGTAACCCTAACTCATAACACACATCTATTATAACCATATCTGTTTACACATCTATCTGTTATTATAACACATCTACTGTAACCCTAACTCATAACACACATCTATTATAATCTACATATCTGTTATTATAAACACTGTTTATCTACTGTAACCCTAACTCATAACACACATCTATTATAAACATATCTGTTTACACATCTACTGTAACCCTAACTCATAACACACATCTATTATAAACATATCTGTTTACACATCTACTGTAACCCTAACTCATAACACACATCTATTATAACCATATCTGTTTACACATCTACTGTAACCCTAACTCATAACACACATCTATTATAAACATATCTGTTTACACATCTACTGTAACCCTAACTCATAACACACATCTATTATAAACATATCTGTTTACACATCTACTGTAACCCTAACTCATAACACACATCTATTATAACCATATCTGTTTACACATCTACTGTAACCCTAACTCATAACACACATCTATTATAAACATATCTGTTTACACATCTACTGTAACCCTAACTCATAACACACATCTATTATAAACATATCTGTTTACACATCTACTGTAACCCTAACTCATAACACACATCTATTATAAACATATCTGTTTACACATCTATTATAACCATATCTGTTTACACATCTACTGTAACCCTAACTCATAACACACATCTATTATAAACATATCTGTTTACACATCTATTATAACCATATCTGTTTACACATCTACTGTAACCCTAACTCATAACACACATCTATTATAACCATATCTGTTTGCACATCTACTGTAACCCTAACTCATAACACACATCTATTATAAACATATCTGTTTACACACCTACTGTAACCCTAACTCATAACACACATCTATTATAACCATATCTGTTTACACATCTACTGTAACCCTAACTCATAACACACATCTATTATAACCATATCTGTTTACACATCTACTGTAACCCTAACTCATAACACACATCTATTATAAACATATCTGTTTACACATCTACTGTAACCCTAACTCATAACACACATCTATTATAAACATATCTGTTTACACATCTATTATAACCATATCTGTTTACCCATCTACTGTAACCCTAACTCATAACACACATCTATTATAAACATATCTGTTTACACATCTATTATAACCATATCTGTTTACACATCTACTGTAACCCTAACTCATAACACACATCTATTATAACCATATCTGTTTCTACTGCACATCTCTGTAACCCTAACTCATAACACACATCTATTATAAACATATCTGTTTAACACCTACTGTAACCCTAACTCATAACACACATCTATTATAAACATATCTGTTTACACACCTACTGTAACCCTAACTCATAACACACATCTATTATAACCATATCTGTTTACACATCTACTGTAACCCTAACTCATAACACACATCTATTATAACCATATCTGTTTACACATCTACTGTAACCCTAACTCATAACACACATCTATTATAACCATATCCACCCATATAGCATCATTCCTATGGATGTGGAAAATTAAAAAGCACAGTGAAGATAAGAGGTCTTTGTCACTGATGGGTAGGAATGGGTCGAATGTGCACATATTTTATTTTCCCATTACTGACACAATGTATTTTAAATATTAACAGTAGTACTTGGGTAACAGGACTATGTTCTGGAGAGTCACACTTGTTCTTATTGGTCATTCAACAGACATAGAGTGTTTCAATATCAGTTCATAAATGTCTCCTTGTGAAGTTATTGGTACTCAATGAACAGAGAAACAGCATTTGTGTATAACAGTTAAGGTGAAGTTAAATAATTAATACAGTTAGTGAATTATATGATTTCCTACCCGACCTTGAAGATCATTCACCTGTAGTGTGAATTATTTCTCTTCATAAGATGATAAGTATAAACTTTCTTTTTATTTCTTTACCTTTCATTAATAGATATTTCACTTAAAGCCCTTTTCTTGTCTTCCCTCATTTTACTCTTCACATCACCCTACTGTATATCTCTCATACAACCCCTCTGTCTCAATTTGTCTTTCGTCCCCTCTCTTTCTTGTATCCTTCCCTACCTTTCTTTAGTTTTCCATCTTGTCTAGTACATTTTGTCTCTGCTGTGAGTGTGGGGCTTCTCTATGCCTTACTGCAGTGTGCAGTAGTCTGAGTATGTGAGTCACTTAACCCTGAGATCAAGTCAAGTTCCAAGACCTGAAGGGGAGGTTGGACACAAGTTCGGGGCATAGAGAAGACACCATCAACAGGTTCTGGGTTCAGGCAAGGAGAAGACACCATCAACAGGTTCTGGGTTCAGGCAAGGAGAAGACACCATCAACAGGTTCTGGGTTCAGGCAAGGAGAAGACACCATCAACAGGTTCTGGGTTCAGGCAAGGAGAAGACACCATCAACAGGTTCTAGGTTCAGGCAAGGAGAAGACACCATCAACAGGTTCTGGGTTTAGGCAAAGGGAAGACACCAGAGGTGTGGACTCGAGTCATGTGACTTGGACTCGAGTCAGACTCGAGTCATGAATTTGATGACTTCAGACTCGACTCGACAAAATGTACAAAGACTTGCAACTCGACTTGGACTTGAACATCAATGACTCGTGACTTCACTTGGACTTGTGCCTTTTGACTCGAGAAGACTTGCTACTTACCATGAAAACTGGGGAAGAAAATTTTCACACGGCCGCGCCGCTCTCAGTTTATCTGCATCTGTGAAAAAAATGCATGCAGAGAGCACGCGCGCTGCCTGCACGACATCCAATCACTGTAGTCCCACGTTGTTTTGATTAGACAGCATCCAAGCAGGCACATTGCAAGACAACCAATGAAGCACAAGCAACAACGCGCCAGTTGGCAAAATGATACCGAATATAGTTTCGTTTGGCTATAAAAATTACGAGGTAGTCGACAAAAAAGAGTTGCAATTTGCAAAACATGCTGGTCGAAGATTACAGACGGAGCTGCGCACGGGCACGCTCACACGCACACACGTCTCTATGGAGTCATTCCAATTATATTATCAGGTTGGTCCATTTTTTCAGAAGTGATCATTTTGAGGAGTGAGGATTTTATTAATGACATGTTTAAAAAAGTTCAGGCTAAAAGGACCCATGTCTATTTGAAAGTTAAACTGTTTTGCAATATGAGGTTAGGGCTGGACAATAATTCAATATCAATATATATCGCGGTAAAAAAAATCAATAACGGTGATATGATTTCTAAACACATTTTCGATATTTCAATATTTTTGCTGATCTCCAACACGGCAAGTTTAAGCTACAAAATGAGCGCCCATGACCGCAATTCAAACGTGACTGAACGAGCTTCCATAAGTGAGGAGAAAGCAGACAGTTGATATGAGAGGAAAGACTAATTCAGTGGTAGGGAAGTGGTTCAGCTTTCTGAGATCTGATAAACTTCAGGTTTCAGCGTGATGCTAAATGTGCCGGAGAATGAGAGGCTCAAAAGCGCATAAAGCCAACATAGGAGCTTGGATCTTCCGCGTTGACTGGCCCATGACGTCATGATGGACATGCGCTTTTGAGCACTCTCATTCTCCGAGCATGTTGCGACATGCGCGTTCATGAGCTTCTCTGTCGTGTCTCTTAAATCCACGGTCACGTAGCGACCTCATGAACTCAGCTTGTCACGACCGCTGTATGGTGTAGTGTAGGAAGCCATGTGCAGAGTCGTAGATAATCCGTTCAACAAGGTTTATTAGTGACTAAAACACAAAAAAAAACGAAAACGGCGACAAAAGGCTAAATGGCTAAACTGAAATGAAAGTGCGCATATGTAGCGTCTTATAAATATACAGTTCCCAAAACCATTGCAACCTATTTCCCAAACAAACACTCACCTCTATAATACTGTGTGACATGTAACAATGCGAAGCAACGAGTGCACTGCTCGCGACCCTCTTATATCCCAGATAAAGTGACAGATTACTAACAGCTGTGACCACGTGAAAGAGGAAGTAATCACAGCTAGTGAGAACAAAAACACGGAAGTGGATCACCGAAATGGAAGTGTAGCAACGCCACCAGACCAATCGTGACAGTATCCCCCACTAAAAGGCTAGCTCCCCAGATAGCCGAACGGAAACACAAAACCAAAACAAGGGAGCAACAGGGAGAGAACCCACAGTCAAACCCAAAAGGGTCAGTCCAGGACCGCAGGTCCAGCCCCGAATAGGCCTCGGTGGCTGAGAGGCCGCCATCTAGTGCGGCTGAGAGGCCGCCATTTAGTGCGGCTGAGAGGCCGCTATCTTGTGCGGCTGAGAGGCCGCCATCTTGTGCGGCTGAGAGGCCGCCATCTAGTGTGGCTGAGAGGCCGCCATCTTGTGCGGCTCAGAGTCCGCCGTCGTAGGCGACGTGGTGGCGGAAGCCATCGTGAGCGCCGTCGTGGCGGCGGCCATCGTGGGCGCAGTCGTGGCGGCGGCCATCGTGGGCGGTGTCGTGGCGGCGGCCATCGTGAGCGTAGTCGTGGCGGCGGCCATCGTGAGCGTAGTCGTGGCGGCGGCCATCGTGAGCGTAGTCGTGGCGGCGGCCATCGTGAGCGTAGTCGTGGCGGCGGCCATCGTGAGCGTAGTCGTGGCTGCGGCCATCGTGAGCGTAGTCGTGGCGGCGGCCATCGTGAGCGTAGTCGTGGCGGCGGCCATCGTGAGCGTAGTCGTGGCGGCGGCCATCGTGAGCGTAGTCGTGGCGGCGGCTATCGTGAGCGTAGTCGTGGCGGCGGCCATCGTGAGCGTCGTCGTGGCGGCGGCCATCGTGAGCGTCGTCGTGGCGCGGCCTTCGTGGGCGGCGATGCGGCAGCCATTGTGGGCGGCGATGCGGCAGCCATTGTGGGCGGCGATGCGGCAGCCATTGTGGGCGGCGATGCGGCAGCCATTGTGGGCGGCGATGCGGCAGCCATTGTGGGCGGCGATGCGGCAGCCATCTTGAGCGCCGGCGTGACGGCAACAGCCATCTTGAACGCTGGCGTGACGGCGGGAGCCATCGTGGACGCTGGCGTGACGGCGGGAGCCCTCGTGGGCGCTGGCGTGACGGCGACAGCCATCTTGGGCGCTGGCGTGACGGCAGGAGCCATCGTGGACGCTGGCGTGACGGCGGCAGCCATCTTGGGCGCAGGCGTGGTGGCGACCATCTCAGGCGCAGGCGTGGTGGCGACCATCTCGGGTGCTGGCTCCTGAAAGTCCAGCCATGTCCTCCACCACGTCCTAATAACAGCCGAGGGCTGTTCATCCAACCCCTCCGGGGGTTTTTCTGTCCCTGACGTCGGTGGCCGAAAAGGGTCTTCCCACGGCGGGGGTTGTGGCTGTTGCTCAAGGGGTTTCTCCCCCCCTGTCTGCAGCCCAGGAGTAGTGGGTGGCTGGTCATGCAGCACCAGGACCGTGGGTGTCCTCTCCGCAGTCCTCCCGGAACACCTCCTTAGCTCCCCCCCAAAACCTTTTTTGGGACGCTGTCGGGGTGCCCTCTTGCCTTCCTCCGGGAAGGACCGCGGACCAGATGTACTCAGCCCTGATAGCTGCATTGGTGGCTCATAACCGAAGTAAGCACGGAGGCGCCTATACTCCTCTTTGGGCGTCTCCGGCTTAAGCCAGTCCCACTGCTCCGTGGTGCGACGGTGAGCTTCATCCTTCGGGGCGCTATAGCTTGCCCCCCCGAGGAATCCACTCACCATCAGGCTCTGCTGGCTATCTTGTTGGCTTCGCATTCTGTCCCGACCGCTGTATGGTGTAGTGTAGGAAGCCATGTGCAGAGTCGTAGATAATCCGTTCAACAAGGTTTATTAGTGACTAAAACACAAAAAAAACGAAAACGGCGACAAAAGGCTAAATGGCTAAACTGAAATGAAAGTGCGCATATGTAGCGTCTTATAAATATACAGTTCCCAAAACCATTGCAACCTATTTCCCAAACAAACACTCACCTCTATAATACTGTGTGACATGTAACAATGCGAAGCAACGAGTGCACTGCTCACGACCCTCTTATATCCCAGATAAAGTGACAGATTACTAACAGCTGTGACCACGTGAAAGAGGAAGTAATCACAGCTAGTGAGAACAAAAACACGGAAGTGGATCACCGAAATGGAAGTGTAGCAACGCCACCAGACCAATCGTGACACACCTCTTCATTGTCTAACATGTTCACTAACTTTAAACGATATGTTTATAAGAACAAGTTTTGTTGCAGGAAGTTTTGTGTAAAGACTAATATAATCAGCCTATGTTATTGTTTAAAGTTAAATATATTAATAAGGTCAGTCTCAGAGTCAAATTACTTATTTGACTTTTCTTGTTTGTATAAAGGTTAAAATCAAATAAAAGGTGAACTTTAATTTATTTGTACCGTTTTATTTCTCAAATATTATTTAGTTTTATAGGAAGAGGCTCAAAAGACTTGGCAAATGTATTTTTCAGAAGATTGTATACAGACATCCATTGTGGGTGTTCATGGCATTTTTTCTGAGGCTTTTATATTGTTCATATCGATATCGGAATTATGTCGTATCGACCGAAATTAAGAAATATATCGTGATATAAAATTTTTCCATATCTTCCAGCCCTAAGGTCAATACAATACAGGACTGAAGTTGCTGTGCATTGTTCTAGTGCAATATGCTGTTGAAATACAAGCATTTTTTGTGAAATTAAATTTTCAGTTTTTTACTGTATTAATGTCATTGTATAAAAAGAGGTTTAAATAAATACAAATCTTACAGACATACATGATTTGTATAAATTCTGTGGTAAGATGACTTGAAATGACTCGAAACTAAAATGGTAGGACTTTGGACTCGACTTGAGACTTGTTGGCTTTGACTTGTGACTCGAC
Organism: Dallia pectoralis; assembly: GCA_029465975.1. Taxonomy (NCBI): domain Eukaryota; kingdom Metazoa; phylum Chordata; class Actinopteri; order Esociformes; family Umbridae; genus Dallia; species Dallia pectoralis. Next base: position 10,899,482 of record CM055729.1, on the reverse strand, counting down.
TCAGGACTTGCCTTATCTTTGACTCGACTTGACTTGGGACTCGAGGGCAAAGACTTGAGACTTACTTGTGACTTGCATAACAATGACTTTGTCCCACCTCTGGAAGACACCATCATAAGGTTCTGGGTTTAGGGAAGGAGAAGACACTGTCAACAGGTTCTGGGTTCAGGACCCTGCCCGCAAAAAAGATTACATTTAAAATGCATCCCATCAACAAACTACAGGAAGAAATACAGATGAGTCAGCCTCAACTCCATACAGGTAGACCATATGTGATCCTCAACTCCATACAGGTATGTGATCCTCAACTCCATACAGGTATGTGATCCTCAACTCCATACAGGTATGTGATCTTCAACTCCATTAAAATATGTGGGTAATTGGTTTTAACAATTTTAAATAATTAAAGTTACAATAAAAAATATGGAGTCCTGCATTGATGAAGTAAAATAAAACTTTGTTTCAACTCAAGTGCGAAGTTGAAGCAAGTGATGAAAAGTTTATTGATCTAAATAAACTATGTTGAGAACACTGTTGTTCAATCAACATTATGAACTTTAATTTGAGAGTTGAAACAAAGGCAATCTTCAAGCTGAGTGAACTTGCATTTTCAAGGCAGCAGGTGAACTTGCATTTTCAAGTTTAACTAACATAAAATGTTTTACAGTGTAGGAGATTGGGGTGTAGGTAACATGGGTTTTGGGTTATTGATCCCAACAAAAATGGAATTGTGCTAACAAGTAGTCCCCAGAATGACGGTAAACCACAACCAATCAGTTTGTTCCTAAGGGGGTGCTGAAACACACTAAACCGTGGAATCCATACATTTGCTCATGTTAGTTATGTTTTCCAGTTCCCGTGGTCAGAGGTTGAATAATACACAGAACAATGAAATCACAGGCAGTGATGCTCATTATAGCTCATTTAAATTCAGTGGAATGGAGGAGGAGCTAAAATGTGGAATGGAATAGAGAAATGGAAAACGGGAAAATGCAAATGATGGGAGAATGCACGATGGATGGATAGAGGTGGGAAGTAATGTCTGAGGAAACGGGGAATGAACGAAAAAGAGTAGAGGCAATAAAACAATGGAATGTGTGTGTGTGTGCCATACGAAGGTAGGAAGGTGGTAAAGACAAAGGGAGATACAGTGAAAGTGAAACAAAGAGGCAACGTATAACTGTCATTAGCAGCCCCCTGCTAACCCAATCTCCACTTGCTGAACCCCCATAGAGATGTACTCTGATTATTCATAGAGACGCAGAACAGATACTATACATCACTCACCGCAGGATACTGGGTCTACGTCCCAACCGGGCCCCGTTTTACCTATGTAGCGCCGAACATAGTGTACAACGTAGGGTACAGGTTGCCATTTGTGCCACGACCGTGGGTACCAATTCACTACTGCACTATCACTGTACCAGACCACCCCAGTACCGGCCTCAAACTGCTCCAATCATTAACAGTTCCTTTCATTCCTCAGCAAAAAGATTGAGGTATTTTCTATTTGTAAAAAAAGTCTTCTATGCATTCATGTGCAGTTTATCTGCTCTGTGTGTTTGTCTGATGTGGAAAACATTTAAGAAATCGCCCCTCTATCCTCTGTTGTTCTTGTCTGTTGTTCTCTTACGTGCCCGTTGCAATTCATTGCCAGCTTTTTCTTCGCTTTCGACACCAAAAGAGTTTATCAATATTTTCTCAATCTGTTCACTCCATTGTATTCTTCTAACTTAAGGATCAAGGACCTTCTGCCTTTCTTTTTCTCTTTCTAATATCCAATTCCGCTTGTCCATCCTCTCAATGAATGTGTCTTATTCTCTCTCCGTCCCCATCATCTGAACACAGCAGAGGAATGCTTTTAGTGTGGATGGAAATGATATCTGTAGACATATATAGTCCATACCGTATATACCTAATATCTCACTTTTTCAACTGCTCGAAGTAACACCAGCCGGTATGTCTGTCTATGTACAGAAGAGATAATGACAAGTCTCTATAATACGTGAGTTGATATATAATTCACCTGGTTAAAATGGAGGAATAGTTGTGTTTATATAAAACTCCATGTGCATTTAAATGTATTTAGTGAAAACTGATATGGAGCAACAATATGCAATGTGTTTCACAGGAAGGAACTTACAACGCCTAGTCAGTTGGCAAGTGTGCAAGGAACCTGTTGTCTGCTATAGACCTCAAGTTCTGTCTGTGCTCCAACTGCTGTGAGTAAACTTCTGGAGGATATACTCAAACTGCCAAAATATGTGCATCTCAAATTCGATGCCTTTAACAGTGGTGCACCAGCGTAAATCAGTGACAATAAGTAACATATAAGTAACACATGAGTGACACACAAGTAACACATTAGTAACACACAAGTAACGCACAAGTAACGCACGAGTAACACACGAGTAACACATTAGTAACACATCATCCAACTGAATGCAGTACATGGCAGAGCTATAACAGACCACCCACAGCACTTCCTAACTCACAGAAATGCCACCATATTCACATCCACTTTGTCCACACAGCCTCTATTTTTCTCCAAATATGTCCTCGACCATTCAATTTTAGTCAACTCAGAGTTTTCCCTGACTTGGCCCGTCTTTAATGGTATTAGCCAGTAGGCGGTATTTACAGTCTATTACTGTAACTGACTCAGCAAACTAGGGTTCTCAAAGAACGGTCTAGCCTCGTCTGGAAAATATTTATCTGAGTGTGTAGAATATTTTCAATCTAAGGGGCCTGTTGTCCACACATCTGGCTGTATTCGTGGGTGTTCCTGATGATTCAAATCTTAGTTTTAACCTTTAGTAATTCTCCTCTGGGTATATTAATGATGTTTCACTTGTGGCTAGTAACGCCCACATCCACATTTGAGCCAATAACACCGTCCTGTAAAATATAAACACTTCTTGAATGGATTGACGTACACGCTTATTGTATAGACACGGACATCATTACACTGGAACAGCAGCCAAATAATAATGTATTATGTTTTGAAGAATACATTTTGGAACTGATTTATTTGCCATTCTGGATACAGTGGAAACACTTTCATGACATTCAGTATTCTTCTTCAATACTTTCAGAACACATTTAGACATAAAAGCCTTGGGCTGGAAGCCTGAATGACTGTTTCACTGATAGATGTACCTCTCCTCTCTCAGCTCCTGCTTCAACTCAAATAGCTCAAAGTGTTTTACTCTTACTTGCAGCTCTGCAAACCATTTCCCCGCACAGACCCTCCTTTTATATGGAGCTTTTCTTTTTATATTCCTATCCTGCTTTTTAAGGAGAGTATCCGTCTTCACCCTTTAAAAATGTTTTCAACAATTTTTCCATATAGGTGTTATCTGCCGCTTTTTCTCACAACACACCTCTACCACAGGCCTTCTCAAATCCAAAACACACTGTCCTTTATACACTATTGCACTTGTACATACAAGTGGGTGTTATTTTGCATATTTTGCAACTGTTCAGCTAGGTTTTATAAAGATGTGGTTGGTCCTCTCCTCTAATAACAACCCACTTTATTAATTTCAGTGTTTAACTAATTAATTATTTCTGGTTCCCCAATGTATTCTCTTTTGTCCCCGTTATTTAATCTCCTTCAATCCCTTTTGCCCTATTCTGCCTCTCTATCATATGCTCCCTCTTCAAAACAGACCATATCGATATATTGTCCGTCTGCCTCAGACACAGAACGTGAATTGGAGAAATTGATTATTGCCCCTCAAATCTACAGTGACGATCAATACGCGTCTCAATTGATCCTGTAGGTACATAAATGATGAATGGGGACAGATGACCTATAGTGGATGTCCTGAACCTTTTGGTTAGCTCCGCCTCCTCCACTGGTCTCACAGGGACTCTATCAGAGGAGGATTCTTCGATCCATTTCTTCTGAACCAAACGCCTCTCTTAGAGGTCAGGTCATTGTATTGTGGCTCTGTCCATAGGATGGTAGGATAGGGGGATGTGAGTGAAGCATATGAGGTGGGAATAGAGATCCATGTCTTAGAGAACATCACAAATATTGTTACGTAATACAGTAGGCTTGTTGTTGTAAGTAATTGTTCCTGTAACTGTTTTTTCCGTCAGCCCCTGATTATTTGGAAATGGCAACCATCAGGGAAACCAACGTGGCCCAATATTACAATGCTAGTGTTTAATTTTATTTGTTTCGTTCGTCCATTGACAAACACGTACTCGGTCTGCGTACATCTCCAAGTCTATCCAGAATGACGTCCCCAGGGCGAACATTAGGAAATTTCCCAAACCAAATCCCGGGTTTATTGGTAATGTCTGTGCTAAGCTGCCCCACGGCCGGCCTGCTGTAGAGGCAAATGCTAGGGGCACTGTTAATCCATCGGGGCGCAAAACGAGTAAAAAAATGAAATAGCTAAAAGATTAGCCGCATTGCAAGGGGGCACCAAATCAAATCTTCCCTAGGGCACCATATTGGTCAGGGCCGGCTCTGTTCTGCCTACACATCTGGGACATCTTGACTAATTTCCATGGCATTCAATGCACATTACTCTATTTGTCTGTTCTGACAGTCATTTCTATATTGGTCCATAAAACCTCTACAAAGCGCGCTGTGTCTGTTTAGCTAAATATCATTTGGAATGTGTTTGCGTGTATTGCTAGCATCGTGCACACAGCAATTATAATTAAGAACTTCTTCCTACCTGAAACATTGAGAATAAGCTCGCAATTGCTTGGCTACAATTTGATAACATGTTTTCCATGGCTTCCCAAATATCTTAAGTATAATGGACATCGTATTTACTTATTAATGCTTTTGGTCTGAGTTTATGGGCTAAGTAGTTTATTGTCAAATTCATTGGGCAAGTTACATCACTAGAGTTATTTAGACTGGACCATATCCTCCTCTTGAACGTAGGATACGGTTTGCAGTTTTTGCATTTTTAATTTCACAAGGCAACAGTTACAAAGGCAGCCCATATCTGCTAAATAATCTGTTCTAAATGGCAACCCGTTTCCTATGTCGAGATAGAGTGCCATTTAAAAGCAACAAATTAGAAATGATGCTGATGACTTTTTTATAATAGAAATGCACAGTTAATAAAAGATATTGTCTGTTTTGAAATATATCTCAAGACAACTCTTGGTTACATGTTCAGTTGAATGTGAGGATCCCCAAAACCAGTTGGATGATATTGCTGTTACGCACCCTAAACTTATTTTAGCAAAAGATCTGAGGGAAGTGCCAAACCCTGCCAGAGTATTCTGTAATTAACTGCTTTACGGAAGTACGCTTCATCACCCCCATCCCAATCTAACCATTTGTCAACCTTTGTAACATCTAGTCTGTTGTGTCAACCTTTGTAACATCTAGTCTGTGTCAGGATTGAGGCTTTCGAGCAGGTTGAGGACACAAACGCAGAGTGCTTTGCAATAACAGGGTTTATTTTCTCCCAAAACAGGAACGGGTAGCTTCATACACAGACAATCCTTAACACTTAACAGAAACACAGAAGAACAACATAATTAACAAAACCTCCCCTAGGTGAGACAGAACATACTAAACACAGAACACCAGAATAATCACGCAATACATAACAGGACCAGCAAACGCAAAACAAGAGAAACATACCTTAACAATGACCGACACTGAAAGACAGGAACCGACAGAACTAAGTACAGGGACTAACGAGCAAACACAACCCAGGTGCGGACAAAAACACAGGTGAACGAACAAGTCCCTAATTTTCCCTCTCTCCGGATGCGGGGGAGGTGTCATCACCACCATGGAGTGCGAGGACAGGGCTCTGTCCCTTACAGAATCCCCCACCAAGGGGCGCGGCTCCTGAAGCGCCCAAAACACAAAAGCAGATATAATCCAAGAGTTGGACATGGGCAGGACGGAGAGACGGGTCTCGGGCAGGACAGAGGCTGACAGGCCAGGAGGCCGCCCGGTCTGGTGGATGCCAGTCAGGAGACCGGACAGGTGGAGACGGGTCAGGAGACCGGACAGGCGACGACGGATCAGGTGGTCGACCCGGCGGGAGCAGGTCTGGAGGCCGGACAGGTAGAGACGGGTCATGGGTTCTACCCGGCAGGAGCGGGTCAGGCGGTCTGCCCGGTGGGAGCGGGTCAGGAGGTCTACCCGGCGGGAGCGGGTCAGGAGGTCTACCCGGCGGGAGCGGATCTGGAGATCGACCCGGCGGATGCAGGTCAGGAGACAGGTCAGGAGGTCGACCCGGCGGATGAGGGTCAGGAGGTCGACCCGGCGGAAGCAGATCTGGAGGTCTACCCGGCGGGAGCGTGTCTGGAGGTCTACTCGGCGGGAGCAGATCTGGAGGTCGGACAGGAGGGTGCAGGTCTAGAGGTCGACCAGGCAGAGACGGGTCAGGAGGCAGTGCCGGGGGAGACGGGTCAGGAGGCAGAGCCGGGGGAGACGGGTCAGGAGGCAGGGCCGGGGGAGACGGGTCTGGAGGCCGTGCCGGAGGACACGGTTCAGGAGGCCGTGCCGGAGGACACGGTTCAGGAGGCCGTGCCGGAGGACACGGTTCAGGAGGCCGTGCCGGAGGACACGGTTCAGGAGGCCGTGCCGGAGGACACGGTTCAGGAGGCCGTGCCGGAGGACACGGTTCAGGAGGCCGTGCCGGAGGACACGGTTCAGGAGGCCGTGCCGGAGGACACGGTTCAGGAGGCCGTGCCGGAGGACACGGTTCAGGAGGCCGTGCCGGAGGACACGGTTCAGGTGGCCGGGGAACCGGCTTTGGCCCGACAACAGTCCTTGGCCCGGCAACAGTCCTTGGCCCGGCCAGGATGACGGCCTCGGGCATTGGACGGGGCTCGAAGACAGGACGGGGCTCGAGGACAGGACGGGGGACCGGACTGGAGTCAGGCAGGGGGACAGGACTGGAGTCAGGCAGGGGGACAGGACTGGAGTCAGGCAGGGGGACAGGACTGGAGTCAGGCAGGGGGACAGGACTGGAGTCAGGCAGGGGGACAGGACTGGAGTCAGGCAGGGGGACAGGACTGGAGTCAGGCAGGGGGACAGGAGTGAGCTCTGGGTCTGGAGTGAGCTCTGGGTCTGGAGTGAGCTCTGGGACAGGAGTGAGCTCTGGGACAGGAGTGAGCTCTGGGACAGGAGTGAGCTCTGGGACAGGAGTGAGCTCTGGGACAGGAGTGAGCTCTGGGACAGGAGTGAGCTCTGGGTCTGGAGTGAGCTCTGGGTCTGGAGTGAGCTCTGGGTCTGGAGTGAGCTCTGGGTCTGGAGTGAGCTCTGGGTCTGGAGTGAGCTCTGGGTCTGGAGTGAGCTCGGGGACTGGAGTGAGCTCGGGGACTGGAGTGAGCTCGGGGACTGGAGTGAGCTCGGGGACTGGAGTGAGCTCGGGGACTGGGACAGACACGGGGACTGGGACAGACACGGGGACTGGGACAGACACGGGGACTGGGACAGACACGGGGACTGGGACAGACACGGGGACTGGGACAGACACGGGGACTGGGACAGACACGGGGACTGGGACAGACACGGGGACTGGGACAGACACGGGGACAGAGAAGGGGACAGGCTCAGAGACGGGGACAGGCTCAGAGACGGGGACAGGCTCAGAGACGGGGACAGGCTCAGAGACGGGGACAGGCTCAGAGACCGGGACAGGCTCAGAGACCGGGACAGGCTCAGAGACCGGGACAGGCTCAGAGACGGGGACAGGCTCAGAGACGGGGACAGGCTCAGAGACGGGGACAGGCTCAGAGACGGGGACAGGCTCAGAGACGGGGACAGGCTCAGACTGGGAAACGGGGACAGGCTCAGACTGGGACACGGGGACAGGCTCAGACTGGGAAACGGGGACAGGCTCAGACTGGGAAACGGGGACAGGCTCAGACTGGGAAACGGGGACAGGCTCAGGCTGGGAAACTGGCTTAGGCAGGGAAACTGGGACTGGGACAGGCTCAGGCTGGGAACCTGGGACAGGCAAAGACACGGGGACTGGCTCTGGCAAGGACACGGGGACTGGCTCAGGCAAGGACACGGGGACTGGCTCAGGCAAGGACACGGGGACTGGCTCAGGCAAGGACACGGGGACAGACTCGGGCAAGGAAACTGGAGGGAGCTCGGTGACTGGCCGAAGGTGTGGTGCACGGCGGAGAAGTTGTGTCCTCAGGTAGTCCAGGAGCTCAGGGCAGAGATCTTCTTGTCCCTTCCTCCACACGAAGAACTCCTGATGCCACCACCTCCTTTCATCGTCCATCACCGCCACCTCCTGGACCCAGGCCAGAAAGTCGACAAATACCCCCAGATCCTCCCGTAGAGCCCTCTCCAAGGCCGGGGAGGTAGCCGATGGTGGCGTGGGCCTGGAGGACACCGGATAGACCGGTTCATAGGGGCCCGTTTCGAGCGGCGGGGTGGCAGCCATCTCATGCTGCGGGGCGGCAGCCATCTCGTGCTGCGGGGCGGCAGCCATCTCATGCTGCGGGGCGGCAGCCATCTCATGCTGCGGGGCGGCAGCCATCTCATGCTGCGGGGCGGCAGCCATCTCAAGCTGCGGGGCGGCAGCCATCTCAAGCTGCGGGGCGGCAGCCATCTCATGCTGCGGGGCGGCAGCCATCTCATGCTGCGGGGCGGCAGCCATCTCATGCTGCGGGGCGGCAGCCATCTCATGCTGCGGGGCGGCAGCCATCTCATCCTGCGGGGCGGCAGCAATCTCATGCTGCGGGGCGGCAGCCATCTCATGCTGCGGGCGGGGGCGGCCCATCTTATGCTGCGGGGCGGCGCCATCTCATGCCATCTTATGCTGCGGGGCGGCGGCCATCTCATGCTGCGGGGCAGCAGCCATGGGTGGTGAGGTGGGGGACAGAAACGTGGAGGTTGAGATCTCATGGAATCAGCTGGAGGGTGAAGGGATCCCACCGGAACTCCCCCTCCAGGTACTTATGCCTCATCCTCGGACTCGCTGGAGGGTCCCACCGGAACTCTGGCTCGGAGTCCTCTGCTTCATAGGGCTCTATGTAGAGCCCGTGCATTAACCCCTCGTCGGGGTTTTCGAGCCGTAGGCTGGCCCACGATACTGCACCCTGCTGTGTCCTCTCTTTTGGGTCGGTCATTCTGTCAGGATTGAGGCTTTCGAGCAGGTTGAGGACACAAACGCAGAGTGCTTTGCAATAACAGGGTTTATTTTCTCCCAAAACAGGAACGGGTAGCTTCATACACAGACAATCCTTAACACTTAACAGAAACACAGAAGAACAACATAATTAACAAAACCTCCCCTAGGTGAGACAGAACATACTAAACACAGAACACCAGAATAATCACGCAATACATAACAGGACCAGCAAACGCAAAACAAGAGAAACATACCTTAACAATGACCGACACTGAAAGACAGGAACCGACAGAACTAAGTACAGGGACTAACGAGCAAACACAACCCAGGTGCGGACAAAAACACAGGTGAACGAACAAGTCCCTAATTTTCCCTCTCTCCGGATGCGGGGGAGGTGTCATCACCACCATGGAGTGCGAGGACAGGGCTCTGTCCCTTACAGTCTGTTGTGTCAACCTTTGCAACATCTAGTCTGATGTAATTACAGTGCCATCGTTTTATTTCCGTTCGTTGTTACGTGTTGGCGTTAAATGGTATTTAAAATACACCACAAAGGTATATACTGGCTCCTCAAATGGCTTTTGACTGCACTACACCACTAGTTTGTGACACATGCGTGTTTGACGAAAATTCCTTTATTGAATTCAAGCGAAGCGAACACGGACATTAAAAAAACACAAACTTCGATATGAACGTAAGAGCCGCATGAAACCGGACGAAGAGCTGCATGCGGCTCGCGAGCGGCGGGTTGGCCCCCCCTGATCTAGTTTGTTGTGTCAACCTTTGTAACATCTAGTCTGTTGTGTCAACCTTTCACAGTGAGGTGAAGACCACATGTCTTCATCCCCTGTTTCCAGATTTCTTTTTATTCATGAACCCGTCCCCGGAGTAATTAATTCATTGTCTTGTCTTTCATGATCACTCACACCAGGTCCCAATCAGTCATCATTATGTGTGTGTATATGTGTCGCGCCTCTGCTTCCTCTGTTTGTGAGTCATTGTTGCTGTTCATGTTTGCGGTCATTTCAATTTGAATGTTAACCGTTTTCATGTTTTTATAAAAGTAAATAATTCCTTTAATTTTTGTAATCTTTAAGCTTTGCAGTTGCGTCTGTCCTTCAACCTCATTCAACCAGCAGTTTTGGTGACACAACTACTGGCCTTCAATCTGTTATTCTTTGCATGCATTTTAGTTGTCGTTTGTTTTTATCATATGCCAAAATACTAATATATGCATGTTCTAGCGACCTCCAGAATGATTGGACATCTTAATCACACGCTAAAATACATGTACAAATTCAGCCATTAATTAAGGTGAAATTAAATCCAGTTAGATGGCTTTGGGCATATCTCTGTCTCAAAAAAAGTATTTCTTTAGTCCCTGGTTCCAATCAAAGTTGAACAACATGTTGCAAGCTCTAGGTGCTGACATTTATGTATTGTATCGCAAAAGGCTGGTGCCTGGCAAGATTGTTCAAATAGTTTGGCTTTTAATTGGAATTATAGAACCTTGGTGATTTAATTAATGGATGCGATTGTTAACTGGTTTGAGGATATTTTATCTCTACATACGCCTTTCTTTTTGTCTGTTTGCGCGATATCTGTGTTGTTTTCCGGGCAGGTTCATCACGCCTGCAGTTGACTAAACCTCTTAATTATAGTGGAGATGAGATTATACCTATTTTCTAAATTAATTTGTTTGTTTTGTGACTTTCACCATGGTGAGAGGTGAAGGGAGTCATGAATCTGTCATCTGTTGAATAGAGTTGGTAAATAAAAACAAATCTACAGGCCAACAATAAATAAATGTGTTTTTATTTCGCTGGTTCGTCTGACAATGGTGAATCAGTTCTGAACAGCACTGTTCAAATTGACTGGGAATGTCCAGCATTTCATCTGTCTGATCAAGGATGAAATGTTAATTTGCGACTATTTCACACTGGCTTGCGCTAGTAACTAGTAATCCTCAAGCTGACAAGGTAAACACATGTTATTTGCCCCGGAGCAAGGCATTAACCAAGCTGCGCCTGTAAGTGGATTAACATGAAGTGTCCGGCTCAGGCATTGAGGCTTAACAGACAGGTATTTGACTACATTATCCCATGTAACAAATACAACGCAGTATCGTTCTAAATTCTGAAAGAGTGGTCTTTATTGCACGACTAGCATCTCTGCAGAAAATGACAATGGAGTTTGTGATTTGTAACTAGTGACATGGCGTGGTAGATTGGTCTAACAGTAGCACGGTGCAATTTAACTTGACATTCATCGATCCCATGTATTTGTGGGAAGATGTCCCGTGTTAAATCAACAAGGGAATATAAATCGTGTTGTGGCGTCACAGAGGACCCGACATATAATGTCCCTGTGATTGACGTACCAGAAATGAAGCCTCCGATAGTGGCTGATATATTATCCGCTCCTTTTAACAAACTGTGCTCAGCAGTTGAGAAGAACAAGACAGCAATCGCTGGACAGAAAAAGATGAAATAGACGCCATCACTACTGCATCTGCTCCACTCAGCCGGCGAATCTTTGATCTCAAAAGGACAGCTGGAAACACTTTAGCTCCAGTCAAAGCATTAGAGAAATTGCACACCATTTTTCTATTAGCACACATCTTCACTGTCCAGTTGGATTCGAATAGTGCGTGCGTATTGGCACCCTTTATATTCTCTTGTTAACATCCCCTGTCACCTGGAGAAATCTCTTCATTATTAGGTTTCCTATGAGAAAGTCCATATCTGGAAGCAAATTATAGGTGTTTTATATTTCATTTATTTTCAAGCAAATATGTTTTGCTAAAAGGACAGTGGGCTGGGTTGAACCTGGAATGCAGTGACATAGACTGCAAGACTACTGTAGACCACATGCAGAGTCTTAGGTCTGTGTAAAACCATGGAGATAGAACATGTGCTTTGGTTGTCAGGTTGTGATGTTGTACAGATATCTAACTTCCTCCCTAGTCAAACAAAACTCTCTCACCCCAAACTTCTGCGTCAGTCACCATAGCAACAGTTGCCGAGGCTGCCTTAGAAAACCAGCTCTGTTCCATCTTCCATTGAAATACTCCTTCACATATCTCATCACTCTCCTTTCTCTCTGCTTTCTTATCGGCTCCAATGTTCCTCCCCCTTATCCTGTTGATTTTCCCCTGTTTTTCTTTCTCCTAACATGAAACAATTTGATTGGATTGTTGACGATGTCAATAATAAGCAGCACATAGAGATTGACATCTCTACAAGCGTCATCCATTTTCACCTTAGCAAACACAAAATATCCTAAATGCTTTCCAATGTTGCAGGGAGCCAATGCCGAGATGAAGATGTTTTCACAATGGCATGCTTCCTCCTTTGGGTTGCCATGACATTTAGTAGAGTACCATTAACAACTCTACCACATCTTTGCTTTACTCTACCTGATTCCAATGACATTCTATGAACGCATGAAACGATAAAGAGAACGACAACCATATAATCGCTTGTCAGGAGATATGAAAAAGTAAAAAGAATTCAACATAAAATGATTTATTGTTAAAATCCTATTCATGTGATTCTGAACATAGACCAGTTCTTGGAATAAAATCAACTTCCTGTTCTCACAGAATTGAAGCAGTGCATGTTTAAATCAACGCCTAGCTTAGAATGTAAACTACTGTACTCTTGACACAGAGAACATGTGCTACCAGAGAACACAGAGTGCATGTTGGGAGACTAATTGTAGGCTAGTGCTAATGCACTGAGTGTTATGGGAACGAATGGGACCATGGCAATCAGGCAAATTGTAATCCCTCAGCTGACGGAAACGTGTGACAAATGTGGGAGAGACAAATACCAATATCAGGAAGCATTTTGGATTACTTTAATTCGGAATGTTACTAACATCTGGACCTGGTGCTCAGCATTCACCAGGGACAGCTCCTGATTGGCTGACTCAGAGCAGTAGGGGGTGACAAGTAAGCGATGGAAGGACTGTATTTATTTATATTACAACAGACATGGAACCAATGGAGCCAAGCTTACAATACTTCACAAGTATTATATTTACAAAAATCACTCACTGAGTTAGTATGTATCAAAGTGGTCTATGTCCCTGATCAAATACTCCAAAAATATGGTGGACAATTTATATTGCTTTATATTGCATCATATCTTGAAAATTTAGTAACCACAAACTGCTATGAAGGATTTCTTACATTTTAAAGGCAAATATAACACACCCTAATCAACGTTGTGTTGCTGGCTAGCAACAATATTTGAGGAATCTCAGCCATTTGCTAATATAACAGCATAGCTAGACTGTAGTTACAGCTTACTAAAGAGGACACAGCCTTGGCATGTTTTTTAGCGTGTCGGACATCACATTTTAAAACCAATGACATGGATATGTAAATTCAATGGAGTCCCCCCAGTTTTAAAGGTTGACACTTTTTTGGCGAATGTCTATAGGAATGTGAGCCTTTTTAGTAAAAATAATTTGTGTGAGTTCAGCAACTGATGTTGGACGAGAAGGCCTGGCTCGCAATCACTGTTCCAATTCATTACAAAGGATGTTAATGAGGTTAATGGTCAGAACTCAGGCAACTCAGGCCTCTAGAGATCTTTCTCATGGACCTCGTCAAACCATAACTTTTCTTTACTGTCCCAGACATGCTGGACATGCTTTGTATCCTGTAGCATTAAGACGACCCTTCACTGGAACTAAAGGGCCCAGAGAAAAACCTAAAACACAGCCCCAGACCATTATCCCGCCTCCACCAAACTTTGGAGTAGGCACTCTGCATTCCGATAGGTAATGTTCTCCTGGCATTCACCACACCCATATTTGTCCATCAAACTGCCAGATAGTGAAGCGTGATTCATCCTTCCAGGAAAGACATTTCCAATGATTTCTGCATGCTACAGGATAGAGTGGTCTACCACTTCATGGCCGGTCTGCTCCTAGACGAATCCTCTCTAGTTCTGCATCTATCAGCTGTTTTGATAATGGATATCAAATTGATTACATAACTATAGATTGGAAACAACAACAAGTTACTATAATATTTCTTGTCTTGTTTAAGCAGCCATACTATAGTACAATAACTTGTTCAGTAAATACTATAGTACTATAACTTGTCCAGTAAATACTATAGTACTATAACTTGTCCAGTAAATACTATAGTACTATAACTTGTCCAGTAAATACTATAGTACTATAACTTGTCCAGTAAATACTATAGTACTATAACTTGTCCAGTAAATACTACAGTACTATAACTTGTCCAGTAAATACTATAGTACTATAACTTGTCCAGTAAATACTATAGTACTATAACTTGTCCAGTAAATACTATAGTACTATAACTTGTCCAGTAAATACTATAGTACTATAACTTGTCCAGTAAATACTATAGTACTATAACTTGTCCAGTAAATACTATAGTACTATAACTTGTCCAGTAAATATTATAATACTATAACTTGTCCAGTAATACTATGGTACTATAACTTGTCCAGTAAATACTATAGTACTATAACTTGTCCAGTAAAAACTATAGTACTATAACTTGTCCAGTTAATACTATAGTACTATAACTTGTCCAGTAAATACTATGGTACTATAACTATAACGTTTGGTTAGACATTCAGCTGCCATGAGGTCTAGGTGGTAATATACTTCCACCTCAGTCAAGCTCACATGTACCCGAGCTGCTGGAAGACTCTGTGAGGATTCAAAGCAACCGTATTCGATCAGTTCATATTTGAATTCAGACTGAGCTGGACAATTTGCACGAGCTTCCATGGGACCCTTGGCACAGCAAGATTTAAACCCTGGCCTCGTGGCAGTGCATTCACCACGGCTTATTGAGGGACTAGACATGCTTGTTCTAAGAGATCTTTCATAACATCGATGCAGCGAAATCAACCACTCCCATAATTGTTCCTAGGAAGTGAATTTGTCAGTTATGCCATGTCCAATACTGTACGTGCCATATAAATGCTCCACAGAATATGATGAAGTCGATTGATTTTAATGACCTGCGCTGATTCCAATCAACTTACAAATAATAGCAGGTTAGCCTTTTAGCCAATTTTGACTACAATGTCACGAACAACAATATGTAGATGAACAACATTCGTGGCCTCCATTTTCTATTGTGCGTGTGAGAAACATATTTGACACATTGCAGAGGAAACATTTAATTCTGATTTGGGCAGTCACTAGACATTACAAATATACAGCTACCCTCTGAAACTTGTCTTGTTCGTGCAAAATCTTAGGAAAGTGACGGTTATTATCATGGAGGAGGCACGGTTTCGAACAAACAACAAATTGTCCCTGTATCTCGAGCTGTGATTGGTTTAAATTAGGCTCGTTCCCTGTGCCGTGGGGGGCACCATCCGGGGGACACAGCTGGCCCTGCTGAGAGCCTGAGGGGGGCAAGAGAGCAGCCCTCTGGCGCCCCGGGGGCGGGACAACACCTCTCTGGTTCCTAATAATGGAAAGGCACAGATGGAGAGGTGAGGGGCGCGTGTCACGTCCCAAGTTTGAGAGCTGAGGCGGATCCTCTCTAATGGCAGCAATAAACTGGATTCAGGATAGTTAGAAGTTGACAAGCCGGCCGTCGGGTCGTTCAACGGGACTTATGAATCCAATCCTTTTTCCCAAAATAGGATTTGATGTGGCAATTCTTTACAGTGCCGGGGTAATCTCTCGTGGACAGACTCGGTAAACATAAGTGGTGCCGCGGTCATGTAATAATGCAATGCTCAGCAGGAGATTTTCTTTTCAGTGTGTCTGTCTGGCTCTATTGCGAATATGCCTACATTTGACTGTTGATGCCCCATGTGGAATGTGTGTGCTGCGTTTGTAATGTATTTATGTCTACAAGAAAGAATGTACTATCATAAGGAACTAGATAGCGTACAATTTCTGCAGAAATTGTGATGATGTGTGCTTGCGGCCACCCGTAGTCGACTGTGTACTGATATCAACTGCCAAACTGAGGTGACACTGCTGCTGCATGCACAATAGTATACAATGTGTTAAACCTATCAGTCATTACTCATGAATACACACTACTGCTGCAAGCACCATAGTATGTGATGTGTTAAACCTATCAGTCAATACTCAAGAATACACACTGCTGCTGCATGCACAATAGTATACAATGTGTTAAACCTATCAGTCATTACTCATGAATACACACTGCTGCTGCATGCACAATAGTATACAATGTGTTAAACCTATCAGTCATTACTCATGAATACACACTGCTGTAAGCACCATAGTATACAATGTGTTAAACATATCAGTCATTACACATGAATACACACTGCTGCTACATGCACCATAGTATACAATGTGTTAAACATATCAGTCATTACACATGAATACACACTGCTGCTACATGCACCATAGTATACAATGTGTTAAATCACCATAGTATACAAATGTGTTAAACCTATCAGTCATTACTCATGAATACACACTGCTGCTGCATGCACCATAGTATGCAATGGGTTAAACCTATCAGTCAATACTCATGAATACACACTGCTGCTGCATGCAAGATAGTATCCAATGTGTTAAACCTATCAGTCATTGCTCATGACTACACACTACTGCTGCAAGCACCATAGTTTACAATGTGTTAAACCTATCAGTCATTACTCATTACTACAGTAGTAGCTAACGCTAGCTAGCGCGCTAACGCTAGCTAACATGCTAACGCTAGCTAACATGCTAACGCTAGCTAGCGCGCTAACGCTAGCTAACATGCTAACGTGTAAACAGAGACCCAGAGAAAGAACTTACCTATCCATTCATGGCTGCAGGCTGTCTGAATGTATGCATACACTTAAAGTAGTAGCTAACGCTAGCTAGCGCGCTAACGCTAGCTAACATGCTAACGCTAGCTAGCGCGCTAATGCTAGCTAACATGCTAACGCCAGCTAGCGCGCTAACGCTAGCTAGCGCGCTAAAACTAGCTAACATGCTCACATGTAAACACAGACCAAGAGAAACAACTTACCAATTCATTCATTCTTTCATTGCTGCAGGCATATGTCTGTGGCTGTTGCCTGGCAGTGTATTTGGCTGTGGCCAGGCAACTATGCCTTTGTCAGGAGGAACACCTGTTCTCATCGATATCAGAGCGCGCTGCCTCCTCCCCCCCGCCCCTTCCAGAATGTTCCTCCTGTTTAGTGTCTGTGTCAAACGAATGGGATTCAGACATGGTCGTATACTTTTAGCTCTACTAACCAGAGTTTTAATCACACAGTTTAAACAATTACACCATGAGAATCCTAAGACCCAGGCGGACATTTTGATGTATAACATGTATCTGTAACCCCGGAAATGTAGGCGCTATCACAATTTACAAACGAACAAAAAAACACCAAAAATCGCTTTCAAATTAGAGTGGAGAAAATCACAGTTTCTATGGATGTCTATGGGGAGGCGCAAGTTGGAAACAAAAGGACATAACGAAATAAATATATATGTTACAGCTTATATTTGAACATTTTGAGTGACAGCACAAATAGATGAACGTTTTGATATGCCATTTGTGTGTAAAGGGTTGAAACTCAGGCAGCAGTAGCAGTTTACAAATGTTCTCTACATTTTCTGCTGAATGGGCTCACACTCTAGTTTTGAAGATTCCGTCAATGTATTTCAATGGGGATTAATTAGCGACATTATCGTTAATATTTCATAAACTACATAACGAAACCTTCTACAAAACAATGCCAACTAAATAGAGTTCGGGACGCACATTTTGACACCTTTTTTGTCCATCTAGTGCAAGAACTGTGGGAGGAGTAGGCGGGGACAAAATTGATATAATAATAATAATAATAACTAGATAGCGTACAATTTCTGCTGAAATTGTGATGATGTGTGCTTGCGGCCACCCGTAGTCGACTGTGTACTGATATCAACTGCCAGACTGAGGTGACACTGCTGCTGCTGCTGCGCCATAGTATGCAATGTGTTAAACCTATCAGTCATTACTCATGAATACACACTACTGCTGCAAGCACCATAGTATGTGATGTGTTAAACCTATCAGTCAATACTCATGAATACACACTGCTGCTGCATGCACAATAGTATACAATGTGTTAAACCTGTCAGTCATTACTCATGAATACACACTGCTGCTGCATGCACCATAGTATACAATGTGTTAAACCTATCAGTCATTACTCATGAATAAACACTGCTGTAAGCACCATAGTATACAATGTGTTAAACATATCAGTCATTACACATGAATACACACTGCTGCTACATGCACCATAGTATACAATGTGTTAAATCACCATAGTATACAAATGTGTTAAACCTATCAGTCATTACTCATGAATACACACTGCTGCTGCATGCACCATAGTATACAATGTGTTAAACCTATCAGTCATTACTCATGAATACACACTGCTGCAACATGCACCATAGTATGCAATGGGTTAAACCTATCAGTCAATACTCATGAATACACACTGCTGCTGCATGCAAGATAGTATCCAATGTGTTAAACCTATCAGTCATTGCTCATGACTACACACTACTGCTGCAAGCACCATAGTATACAATGTGTTAAACCTATCAGTCATTACTCATTACTACAGTAGTAGCTAACGCTAGCTAACATGCTAACGTGTAAACAGAGACCCAGAGAAAGAACTTACCTATCCATTCATGGCTGCAGGCTGTCTGAATGTATGCATAAACTTACAGTAGTAGCTAACGCTAGCTAACGCTAGCTAACATGCTAACGATAGCTAGCGCGCTAACGCTAGCTAACATGCTAACGTGTAAACAGAGACCCAGAGAAAGAAGTT
Source organism: Dallia pectoralis (assembly GCA_029465975.1). NCBI lineage: Eukaryota > Metazoa > Chordata > Actinopteri > Esociformes > Umbridae > Dallia > Dallia pectoralis. Next base: position 10,880,554 of record CM055729.1, on the reverse strand, counting down.
ACCCATCCATTCATTGCTGCAGGCTGTCTGAATGTATGCATAAACTTACAGTAGTAGCTAACGCTAGCTAGCGCGCTAACGCTAGCTAACATGCTAACGATAGCTAGCGCGCTAACGCTAGCTAACATGCTAACGTGTAAACAGAGACCCAGAGAAAGAAGTTACCCATCCATTCATTGCTGCAGGCTGTCTGAATGTATGCATAAACTTACAGTAGTAGCTAACGCTAGCTAGCGCGCTAACGCTAGCTAACATGCTAACGATAGCTAGCGCGCTAACGCTAGCTAACATGCTAACGTGTAAACAGAGACCCAGAGAAAGAAGTTACCCATCCATTCATTGCTGCAGGCTGTCTGAATGTATGCATAAACTTACAGTAGTAGCTAACGCTAGCTAGCGCGCTAACGCTAGCTAACATGCTAACGATAGCTAGCGCGCTAACGCTAGCTAACATGCTAACGTGTAAACAGAGACCCAGAGAAAGAAGTTACCCATCCATTCATTGCTGCAGGCTGTCTGAATGTATGCATAAACTTACAGTAGTAGCTAACGCTAGCTAGCGCGCTAACGCTAGCTAACATGCTAACGATAGCTAGCGCGCTAACGCTAGCTAACATGCTAACGTGTAAACAGAGACCCAGAGAAAGAAGTTACCCATCCATTCATTGCTGCAGGCTGTCTGAATGTATGCATAAACTTACAGTAGTAGCTAACGCTAGCTAGCGCGCTAACGCTAGCTAACATGCTAACGATAGCTAGCGCGCTAACGCTAGCTAACATGCTAACGTGTAAACAGAGACCCAGAGAAAGAACTTACCCATTCATTCGTTAATACATTCTTTCTTTGCTGCAGGATATGTCTGTGGCTGTTGATTGCAGTGTCTGTGGCTGTTGCCTGCCAGCCATGCCTTTGTCAGGAGGACCAGCTGTTCTCATCGATATCAGAGCGCGCTGCCTCCTCCCCCCACCCCTTCCAGAATGTTCCTACTATTTAGCCAATCAACAACCAGAAAATGCTGCTTCACTGTCTATCATTTCAAAAGATTCAGACATGGTCGTATACTTTTAGCTCTACTAACCAGAGTTTTACTCACACAGTTTAAACAATTACATCATGAGAATCCTAAGAACCAGGCGGACATTTTGATGTATAACATGTATCTGTAACCCCGGAAATGTAGGCGCTATCACAATTTACAAACGAACAAAAAAACACAAAAAATCGCTTTCAAATTAGAGTGGAGAAAATCAGCGTTTGTATGGATGTCTATGGGGAGGCGCAAGTTGGAAACAAAAGGACATAACGAAATAAATATATATGTTACAGCTTATATTTGAACATTTTGAGTGACAGCACAAATAGATGAACGTTTTGATATGCCATTTGTGTGTAAAGAGTTGAAACTCAGGCAGCAGTAGCAGTTTACAAATGTTCTCTACATTTTCTGCTGAATTGGCTCTCACACTCTAGTTTTGAAGATTCCGTCAATGTATTTCAATGGGGATTAATTAGCGACATAATCGTTAATATTTCGTAAACTACATAACGAAACCTTCTACAAAACAATGCCAACTAAATAGAGTTCGGGACGCACATTTTGACACCTTTTTTGTCCATCTAATGCAAAAACTGTGGGAGGAGTAGGCGGGGACAAAATTGATATAATAATAATAATATATATGTGAGATTACAATATGTGTCCTTGACCATAGTCAAGCACACATAACTAGATAGCGTACAATTTCTGCTGAAATTGTGATGATGTGTGCTTGCGGCCACCCGTAGTCAACTGTGTACTGATATCAACTGCCAAACTGAGGTGACACTGCTGCTGCATGCACCATACTATGCAATGTGTTAAACCTATCAGTCATTACTCATGAATACACACTGCTGCTGCAAGCACCATAGTATGCAATGGGGGGATGCCTAAAGGGAGGGAGAGCAAGCAGCAACAATTCACATGCTTTAGTATTGTATAAAAGTACAGTAAGAATTAACCTGGCAGTCAAGCTCAACAGGAAGTTACCATACAGGCCCCCTCTCTCATATCACTTTCCTGCCAGCCCTGACGCAGTGACTTTTGATTTGTTATAGAATAAACATGGACTCATCAGGTAGCCTTCTTTAAAGAAGGGAAACCCTCAACAGTTTACATTCAATTAGCAGTAATAGTTCATTGGTGGGGGGGGGCAAGGTTTGCTTCACACCGGCTTCAAATGTTTTTCCTGGGCCTTTCCATCCTATCCTATCACCGTGACCTCTGTGAAAAAGAGAAGACAGTACAATGGACAGGAGTTTAGCACATGTTTAAATCTTCTCAGTTAATATGTACTTATTTTTATTGACTGGTTCATACCTCCCTGTCAAGTATACAATGTATAAAAACCTATCAGTCATTACTCATGAATACACACTGCTGCTACATGCACCATAGTATACAATGTGTTAAACCTATCAGTCATTACTCATGAATACACACTGCTGCAACATGCACCATAGTATGCAATGGGTTAAACCTATCAGTCAATACTCATGAATACACACTGCTGCTACATGCACCATAGTATACAATGTGTTAAACCTATCAGTCATTACTCATGAATACACACTGCTGCTACATGCACCATAGTATACAATGTGTTAAACCACCATAGTATACAATGTGTTAAACCTATCAGTCATTACTCATGAATACACACTGCTGCAACATGCACCATAGTATGCAATGTGTTAAACCTATCAGTCATTACTCATGAATACACACTGCTGCAAGCACCATAGTATACAATGTGTTAAACATATCAGTCATTACTCATGAATACACACTGCTGCAACATGCACCATAGTATGCAATGTGTTAAACCTATCAGTCAATACTCATGAATACACACTGCTGCTGCATGCACCATAGTATACAATGTGTTAAACCTATCAGTCATTACTCATGAATACACACTACTGCTGCATGCACCATAGTATACAATGTGTATACAAAAGAACATTTGTGAATTGGCTCTTAAAAGAGCCTTTGGGGGGATGCCTAAAGGGAGGGAGAGCAAGCAGCAACAATTCACATTCTTTAGTATTGTATAAACGTACTTAGTATTAACCTGGCAGTCAAGCTCAACAGGAAGTTACCATACAGGCCCCCTGTCTCATATCACTTTCCTGCCAGCCCTGACGCAGTGACTTTTGATTTGTTATAGAATAAACATGGACTCATCAGGTAGCCTTCTTTAAAGAAGGGAAACCCTCAACAGTTTACATTAAATTACCAGTACTAGTTCATTGGTGGGGGGGGCAAGGTTTGCTTCACACCGGCTTCAAATGTTTTTCCTGGGCCTTTCCATCCTATCCTATCACCGTGACCTCTGTGAAAAAGAGAAGACAGTACAATGGACAGGAGTTTAGCACATGTTTAAATCTTCTCAGTTAATATGTACTTATTTTTATTGACTGGTTCATACCTCCCTGTCAAGTATACAATGTATAAAAACCTATCAGTCATTACTCATGAATACACACTGCTGCTACATGCACCATAGTATACAATGTGTTAAACCACCATAGTATACAATGTGTTAAACCTATCAGTCATTACTCATGAATACACACTACTGCTGCAAGCACCATAGTATGCAATGTGTTAAACCTATCAGTCATTACTCATGAATACACACTACTGCTGCATGCACCATAGTATACAATGTGTTAAACCTATCAGTCATTACTCATGAATACACACTACTGCTGCAAGCACCATAGTATGCAATGTGTTAAACCTATCAGTCATTACTCATGAATACACACTGCTGCAACATGCACCATAGTATACAATGTGTTAAACCTATCAGTCATTACTCATGAATACACACTACTGCTGCAAGCACCATAGTATACAATGTGTTAAACCTATCCGTCATTACTGATGAATACACATTGCTGCTGCATGGACAATAGTATACAATGTGTTAAACCTATCTGTCATTACTCATGAATACACACTGCTGCTACATGCACCATAGTATGCAATGTGTTAAACCTATCAGTCATTACTCATGAATACACACTACTGCTACATGCACCATAGTATACAAATGTGTTAAACCTATCCGTCATTACTCATGAACACACACTGCTGCTACCTGCACCATAGTATCCAATGTGTTAAACCTATCAGTCATTACTCATACATACACACTGCTGCAAGCACCATAGTATACAATGTGTTAAACCTATCAGTCATTACACATGAATACACACTGCTGCTGCAAGCACCATAGTATACAATGTGTTAAACCTATCAGTCATTACTCATTACTACAGTAGTAGCTAACGCTAGCTAGCGCGCTAACGCTAGCTAACATGCTAACGCTAGTTGCGCGCTAACGCTAGCTAACATGCTAACGTGTAAACAGAGACCCAGAGAAATAACTTACCTATACATTCATTGCTAAATAACTTACCTATACATTCATTGCTGCAGGCTGTCTGAATGTATGCATACACTTAAAGTAGTAGCTAACGCTAGCTAGCGCGCTAACGCTAGCTAACATGCTAACGTTAGCTAGCGCGCTAACGCTAGCTAACATGCTAACATGTAAACAGAGA
>CM055729.1:10734529-10875439 GCA_029465975.1 Dallia pectoralis | reverse complement strand
ACGTTTTGATATGCCATTTGTGTGTAAAGGGTTGAAACTCAGGCAGCAGTAGCAGTTTACAAATGTTCTCTACATTTTCTGCTGAATGGGCTCTCACACTCTAGTTTTGAAGATTCCGTCAATGTATTTCAATGGGAATTAATTAGCGACATTATCGTTAATATTTCGCAAACTACATAACGAAACCTTCTACAAAACAATGCCAACTAAATAGAGTTCGGGACGCACATTTTGACACCTTTTTTGTCCATCTAGTGCAAAAACTGTGGGAGGAGTAGGGGTGGACAAAAGTGATATAATAATAATAATATATATGTGAGATTACAATATGTGTCCTTGACCATAGTCAAGCACACATAACTAGATAGCGTACAATTTCTGCTGAAATTGTGATGATGTGTGCTTGCGGCCACCCGTAGTCGACTGTGTACTGATATCAACTGCCAAACTGAGGTGACACTGCTGCTGCATGCACCATAGTATACAATGTGTTAAACCTATCAGTCATTACTCATGAATACACACTGATGCTGCAAGGACCATAGTATACAATGTGTTAAACCTATCAGTCATTACTCATGAATACACACTGCTGCTATATGCACCATAGTATACAATGTGTTAAACCTATCAGTCATTACTCATAAATACACACTGCTGCTGCAAGCACCATAGTATACAATGTGTTAAACCACCATAGTATACAAATGTGTTAAACATATCAGTCATTACTCATGAATACACACTGCTGCTACATGCACCATAGTATACAATGTGTTAAACCTATCAGTCAATACACACTGCTGCTACATGTACCATAGTACACAATGTGTTAAACCTATCAGTCATTACTCATGAATACACACTACTGCTGCATGCACCATAGTAGCATATGAAACAGCATTATAAACTGCTAACGCTAGCTAGCGCGCTAACGCTAGGTAACATGCTAACGTGTAAACAGAGACCCAGAGAAAGAAGTTACCCATCCATTCATTGCTGCAGGCTGTCTGAATGTATGCATAAACTTACAGTAGTAGCTAACGCTAGCTAGCGCGCTAACGCTAGCTAACATGCTAACGATAGCTAGCGCGCTAACGCTAGCTAACATGCTAACGTGTAAACAGAGACCCAGAGAAAGAAGTTACCCATCCATTCATTGCTGCAGGCTGTCTGAATGTATGCATAAACTTACAGTAGTAGCTAACGCTAGCTAGCGCGCTAACGCTAGCTAACATGCTAACGATAGCTAGCGCGCTAACGCTAGGTAACATGCTAACGTGTAAACAGAGACCCAGAGAAAGAAGTTACCCATCCATTCATTGCTGCAGGCTGTCTGAATGTATGCATAAACTTACAGTAGTAGCTAACGCTAGCTAGCGCGCTAACGCTAGCTAACATGCTAACGATAGCTAGCGCGCTAACGCTAGCTAACATGCTAACGTGTAAACAGAGACCCAGAGAAAGAAGTTACCCATCCATTCATTGCTGCAGGCTGTCTGAATGTATGCATAAACTTACAGTAGTAGCTAACGCTAGCTAGCGCTAACGCTAGCTAACATGCTAACGATAGCTAGCGCTAACGCTAGCTAACATGCTAACGTGTAAACAGAGACCCAGAGAAAGAAGTTACCCATCCATTCATTGCTGCAGGCTGTCTGAATGTATGCATAAACTTACAGTAGTAGCTAACGCTAGCTAGCGCGCTAACGCTAGCTAACATGCTAACGATAGCTAGCGCGCTAACGCTAGCTAACATGCTAACGTAAACAGAGACCCAGAGAAAGAAGTTACCCATCCATTCATTGCTGCAGGCTGTCTGAATGTATGCATAAACTTACAGTAGTAGCTAACGCTAGCTAGCGCGCTAACGCTAGCTAACATGCTAACGATAGCTAGCGCGCTAACGCTAGCTAACATGCTAACGTGTAAACAGAGACCCAGAGAAAGAAGTTACCCATCCATTCATTGCTGCAGGCTGTCTGAATGTATGCATAAACTTACAGTAGTAGCTAACGCTAGCTAGCGCGCTAACGCTAGCTAACATGCTAACGATAGCTAGCGCGCTAACGCTAGCTAACATGCTAACGTGTAAACAGAGACCCAGAGAAAGAAGTTACCCATCCATTCATTGCTGCAGGCTGTCTGAATGTATGCATAAACTTACAGTAGTAGCTAACGCTAGCTAGCGCGCTAACGCTAGCTAACATGCTAACGATAGCTAGCGCGCTAACGCTAGCTAACATGCTAACGTGTAAACAGAGACCCAGAGAAAGAACTTACCCATTCATTCGTTAATACATTCTTTCTTTGCTGCAGGATATGTCTGTGGCTGTTGATTGCAGTGTCTGTGGCTGTTGCCTGCCAGCAATGCCTTTGTCAGGAGGACCAGCTGTTCTCATCGATATCAGAGCGCGCTGCCTCCTCCCCCCCACCCCTTCCAGAATGTTCCTACTATTTAGCCAATCAACAACCAGAAAATGCTGCTTCACTGTCTATCATTTCAAAAGATTCAGACATGGTCGTATACTTTTAGCTCTACTAACCAGAGTTTTACTCACACAGTTTAAACAATTACATCATGAGAATCCTAAGAACCAGGCGGACATTTTGATGTATAACATGTATCTGTAACACCGGAATTGTAGGCGCTATCACAATTTACAAACGAACAAAAAAACACAAAAAATCGCTTTCAAATTAGAGTGGAGAAAATCACCGTTTCTATGGATGTCTATGGGGAGGCGCAAGTTGGAAACAAAAGGACATAACGAAATAAATATATATGTTACAGCTTATATTTGAACATTTTGAGTGACAGCACAAATAGATGAACGTTTTGATATGCCATTTGTGTGTAAAGGGTTGAAACTCAGGCAGCAGTAGCAGTTTACAAATGTTCTCTACATTTTCTGCTGAATGGGCTCTCACACTCTAGTTTTGAAGATTCCGTCAATGTATTTCAATGGGGATTAATTAGCGACATTATCGTTAATATTTCGTAAACTACATAACGAAACCTTCTACAAAACAATGCCAACTAAATAGAGTTCGGGACGCACATTTTGACACCTTTTTTGTCCATCTAGTGCAAAAACTGTGGGAGGAGTAGGCGTGGACAAAAGTGATATAATAATAATAATATATATGTGAGATTACAATATGTGTCCTTGACCATAGTCAAGCACACATAATAATAATAATATATATGTGAGATTACAATATGTGTCCTTGACCATAGTCAAGCACACATAATAATAATAATAATAATATATATGTGAGATTACAATATGTGTCCTTGACCATAGTCAAGCACACATAATAATATATATGTGAGATTACAATATGTGTCCTTGACCATAGTCAAGCACACATAATTTACAAGTATTTATGAATTGTATTATGGTTATGTATGGAAATGAGCAATATCACAGCTTTTGTAGTGTTCTTTTTGAGTTTCGTGGGAAAGACTGACGTCAGAAAAACAATCTATTTCATTCATCTGGATAGGTAATGTTTGGGGGCAAAGGCTTATGCTTCAGAGAACTATGTAGTGCCTGCTATAGCGCACAAAAAGGTTACCTGTTCAAATGTCACACCATGATACCTTTTGGCTATTGACCCAATGACCTAACATCTAGGCTATTGGATGCTCCTTCATCAATGACTGCAGGCACAAACGTGCACAAACCATTTTGATCATCAGTGATTTCTATCTAATCTCCAGAGCCTAATAACTCTCTGGAGGCTACATGCAGTTTTATGTGTTGGAATAATCTCTTGAATAAGAGAAAAAAAAACATTAGGTTACATCTCATTTCAGAAAAAATGTATATCATTTTATTTTTAATATTTTTTCCACACCAGATATGTTGCTAGATCAAGAGTAAGCACTGCACACATCAAAACACACGCTCACAGCCATTAAAAGATCATTCTACCAGATTTTTTCACTCAACTACGCATTTATGAGTATAATATCTTATTCCTTTTCATCCGCGATGTGTTACATTACATACACAACATCACTTCACTTAAAATACATCTTTTTATATTCTACAAACAGCGTCCGATTAACCACAGTGTATCATGTAATCACTCAGTAAAGTTATTACTCGTGCAAATGAAAGAAGGCGGCACTGTCCAATGTACTTAACATGCGATTCCAGACACGCATGTCTTACGTAGAACGTATTTAATAATGTCAACCATTTGGTTCTTCCCATCGTCACATGGGAGCAGAACAAGTAAAACGACTGGCACACTCTCTCCTTCCTGCAGTTTTGTCCAGCTGTGTAAGAAACATGATTCAGTTTAATGTAAAATCCAGTCGTCCTGAGGAAATCTGACGTAGGTCTGAGAAACCCATTACTGACTCGGTATAGCTAGAAATACTCCTAATGGTTTCTGGAGGAGAGGATGCAGAAAGAGACAGAGGAGGAAAATCATACAAGTGTGCAGTTTTGTACCATACTCACGAAACTCTCTAGTGTGTGAGAAGAGCGGGACATATATAAGAAGGCTTAAAAAAGAATGAGAGAGAGGAAAGAGAAAAGAGAGAGAGAAAAAAATTACGCAGTTTCCTTGTAATGTTTCTCTCTGCAATACATCACGGATGGAAAATCAAAGGCTTCTGTTGAAAATGTATGACATGCGTAACACAAATGTAAGTTATCATTATTTATAAATAAATATATATATATATATATATATATATATATGGATCATTTGACTTTTTCATGGCTTAACCTGAAAGAATTAACTTGGCTGAGGAACAGAAACTGAGAAATAAAAAACTCAATGAGGCTTAAGCTCAAAGCTAATTCTCCTTACACAGCGGGGGGTAAGATCTGGTGTTTTAATAAGTGACTAACAGTCAAGTGGACATATCATTAAAGAGAAACTCATCGGGCACATCCAAACCCCCCTGCAGGTGTGCCACTCAATGGGGTGCAACTTAGACACATTTCATTCACAACAGTTCATATTGAAACACCTAAAAAGCCACACCTGTCATTAATCATTACAATAGCCAATAGAAATCTGTGATATAAGCGAATCCTACAATTAATTAGTAGAGAAAGACAGCCTGTGAGTATTACAATACTTTGTAATGTGAGAACAGTCCTGACATGTACGTCAACCTTTAGCAAATCAGGCAGAATTAAGACATTTTGCAGACGCTGCTTATTTTTTTTACTTTGCATGTATTTCAGTTAACAGGCGATTGTATCCAGACCGTTCATTTTATTGTACTGCCCCTAATGAGCATTGAACCCATAAAACTCTGTGCTACAATACCAAATGTCTTACAAAGCGAACCTCACAATACCAAGTAGGCATTTTTAAGCTTGTGGTTACGACTAGGGTATAGGCAACATTTAGAGTTTTTTGTGTTATGCGTAGGTTTAGAGAAAAAAAACAAGGTTAAGTATTGATTTATGGTGAGGTTGGAGGTTTTTGTTAGGTTCGAGTGAAGGTGAGGTTGACTATTAGGGTTTGGCATAAAGAGGGTTAAAGGTTAAAGGAAAATACCCTATGACCCTGTGAAACAAGCCTGTGTGTGTGTGTGTGTGTGTGTGTGTGTCGGTGCACATGTGTTAAGCTCCATTTTTGTCAGTTACTTCAATGCAAACTGTTTATTGGTTAAATGGCGAGGTTAAATATATATATATGCCCAATAGCATTGCAATGCACTGATTCATTATACATCGGATTTATTCATTTCGTTGTGTTTTTTTTCTTCTGTTGTCGAATTTCAGGCTCTGGCCTTGATACTTTTTCCATTCAGCCTGTGATAGGTTGAAACCCCCCGGGTATTTCTGTAACATGCAGCGTATTGGGAGTGGTTCAGATATAACTGTTCACTACCTCGTACACTACCTCGTACACTACCTCGCTACCTCTACCTAATAATCACGCTGGGCAATGGTGAGGCAGAGTTCTCGCATACAGTTCTCGAAGCATCGGGGTAAAACTAATAATGTAATATTTTAAATATTTGAAGCAGTTGTTATTTTGGGAATACTTGTATGTTTATAGATGTTGAAGCCATTTTATTTAAACGCGAGTGCATCGTATTCATTCATTGTTGCATCCTGGCCCCCATGTGAGAACGAACCCCATAGTCGTGACATTGAAAGCCCCATGCCCCACATACAGCACTACACATGACAGTAGTTTTCCATTTTTCTACCGCATTTCCACCCTTACTTTGTGAATTTTAACTAAACCCATGGCTCTTGAGAGTTAAATATCTTTTCATGGTTTACGCTTAGTTTCTCTAGGAAATGATGAGTCCAAAATCATACAGAATTTTTGTTTTACTTTTATCACCACACTACAGCAAGCATCACCACATTACACCAAGCATCACCACATTATACCAAGCATCACCACATTACACCAAGCATCACCACATTACACCAAGCATCACCACATTACACCAAGCATCACCACACTACACCAATCATCACCACACTACACCAAGCATCACCACATTACACCAAGCATCACCACATTGCACCAAGCATCACCACATTACACCAAGCATCACCACATTAAACCAAGCATCACCACACTACACCAATCATCACCACACTACACCAAGCATCACCACATTACACCAAGCATCACCACACTCAACCAAGCATCACCACATTACACCAAGCATCACCACATTACACCAAGCATCACCACATTACACCAAGCATCACCACATTACACCAAGCATCATCACATTTAACCAAGCATCACCACACTACACCAAGCATCACCACAATACACCAAGCATCACCATTTTAAACCAAGCATCACCACACTCAACTAAGCATCACTACACTACACCAAGCATCACCACATTACACCAAGCATCAACACTGTACACCAAGCATCACCACACTACACCAAGCATCACAACATTACACCAAGCATCACCACAGTTTCTCCAGTCTCTCTCCAGTATTTCTATTTCACTTTCCTGCTCTCGTTTGCTCTCTTTCTCACGTTTTGTTTCTCTCAGTAGGGACTTTGCTCTGATTAGTGATTAGGGAAGGCAACTCAATTATTCAGGTGAAGCTGGGCAGAGAGGAAGATGAGCAGGACAGGAGGAAGAGATACGTGAGATGTGGAAAAAGGAAGAGAGGGGAAAGAAAACGCTTGTTCATTCGTCAGTGGGATATCAGTGATCATGTAGAGGATCTGTGCTTTCAGAAGAGATCAGGAACAAAACCACTGAGGCCTTCTGAAATGACACGTGGGAACACAAAGATGCACGTAATCATACACAGTTGCACGCCCACACACACACACGCACACACACACGCACACACACACGCCCACACACGCCCACACACACACGCCCACACACGCCCACACAAAAACACACACACGCCCACACAAAAACACACACACACACAGAAACACACTCCTGGCCTTCTGTTAGGCATTCTGTGACACCAGCAGGAGTTGGAAATACCTTTCAATTTCACTTGATTAATTTCATCTCAGCTTGGGAGAGATGGGAGAGATAAGGGAGAGATTCCACTTTAAACCTGACTAATGATAATAATTAACTAATGAAGACCTGCCGGGTGATGAGGACTGCAGTGTGTGTGTGTGTGTGTGTATGTGTGTATGTGTGTGTGCGTGTGTGCGTGTGTGCGTGCATGCGTGTGTAGACGTTTGTTCAGTCGAGATAACGGACCACAGATGTATTGAAAAGTAAAATGAAAAGGCTAGGTTTCTTTATATGTCCTCAAATGCACTAGCCGATAATTGTGCTTCTTGATTTGAAATTGTTAACACAAAATTCCAACCGATCACTGTACACAAGTATACTAAATGAAACGCTTAAATCACAACTTTTCATAAGAAATAATGTCACTTAATCATTACAAAATGGTCCAATATACATTAACTTAAACAATTTCTTTACCCTAGTATGGTTACCCCTTTTTTCAATGTGACATTACTATGAATATATTAATAAATAACAATAAAAAGTAAACGTTTGCACATTATAGGGTGTATATTTTTTCTTTACATGTGTGATGACAGAATTCAAAATGTCACTAAAGAGCATGAATATCCAGAAACGAAATATGCTACAGTATGTTATTCTTCCATTTTGTCCTGAACAATCAGAAAAAAATACACCAAGCTGATAAATTACTGCAAAAACAAATCAATCTCATAAATGGATTTTAGAACTGTTTTGTACTGCATGGTTTGGTAGCAATTGTCATGAATATTGTTACGATTGATGCCACAGCTTTTCTGCTGAAATTGGCTGGACCTACTAACCAGCATCCCTCTTGGAAAGGCCAAGATCGACCACATGGTCAATACTTATGGCAAAAATTGTATGTAATGCTATACATCTTTGTATTCCACTTTGAGCTACTCCACTACTCAACATCTGAACCCCTCTTTCCTTTCCCCTGATTGGTCCATTCTTGCAAATAGTAATTAATAGGTGACCTATTTCATGCATGAATAAAGACTGATTGCTGATTAAACATCTGTGCATAGATGCTTTTTCAAAAGGGCTCACATTCAACTAGAATGTTTGTATCTGTGAATGGATTAATTTTGTTTGATAGGATTTACATAAATGTGTTGTACATTTTTTGTAGAGAGTTGTGTTTAGTTAGTTTGACATTGTGTGTGTGAATGCAATGAGAAATTAATAATTTTAAATTTATCTTGGGAAAAATATGTATTCCTCAAACAACCATGTGTCACTTTTGCACAAGGTGGAGAGCAGGAGAACATGTATTGTATAGTCTTCATTACTCAAAAATAACTCAAACATAAAACAACAAAAGACAGTTAGCAAACAGATCGGACCACAGTACTCACATAAACATAGCTTATCTTAAATAGGCTCCCCAATTAAGGCAACACATCGGCATGGAGGCCTCTCAATCCCCAGGTTGTGACAATACCAACCGTACTCGGCGCTATGGGCCTTCGTATATCAATCTTTTCCACTTTCCAAATTAATTTAATCTAGCTAGCCAGCGTAGCAAGTTACTGACCAAATATAACAGGGATATCTCTTTTTTGACTAACTATCATTCAAACATTCAGGTTTTCATCAAATACCTCTGATACGATTATGACTTGAAACATTACACTTACAGTATACAAATCAAAATATATACATGTATGCCAGGTGTTTAACTGTTTGAAGTCTTATCAGAGGTATTTGATGACAACGTGAATGTTTGACTGATAGCTTGTTATAACAGATACCAGCATAGCGTGTCCTTTCTGTTTTGATTGTTGCAATTCATTGTCCAGATTTTCAGTACTGGAGGATTGTACTATTATAACAGCATTTCTACTTCATTGTCCATTTTGATTAGATCAGTCACAGGTTTCTACTTTCAACTATTACCGTAGTATGTTTTGCCCAGGGTTGTTAATTCACTGAGCGACAATAATTTAATGTACTGTACCATATAATAATAAAACCAAACTTAATGTATGTACTCAAACAGAAAATGAGCTTAACCCATGCTAAACACATGAAAGAAAAGATACATTAATAATTTCTCCACCAAGAAAATATATACTGTGAATAAAATAATAATAAATACATATGCATAGTACATGTAAAATACAAAATAAATGAATATGTCTAAGAAGCATTAAATTATTATGTAAGGCTCATATTAATTTGTAACTTGACTAAAGCCATTTTTGGCATTGATTGTTCACATGAATCTAGTAACATGTACAACTCAGGGGATAGCATGACACTAATGAAAATTAGGAAAGACCTTTGGGATGACCGTGCGGTGAGTCTACTGCATGACATCATGAATTAGTCAAGAAGAGTTTCTAACCCAGGGCATGTAGAGAAGACCTCTGTCTGCAGTAAACACACGCAGACACGCGCAGACACACGCTCACAGTGTGGTATAATAGCAAAGGCAGACACCACAGGAGGTTTTTAAATATTTACACCGTTAAATGCACTGACTTTTTAAGCATATCCCATGGTCTTCTCTCTAACTCTTGAAGGGGGAACTGTTCACCACGCGAGTGAGCTTGGCTTCGCCAGCGCGCCAATTATGTAATGTGTGGTGGTGTTTCAAAGTGTGCCTGGATGCGTGTCTGTGTGAGTGCATGTACGTTGGTCATGTTTTCTGCATGTATGTTCGGCTGATATATATTTTGTTGTACTAACTTACAAAGTCTTACACCGATTTGCTTTTAACGCCTACGCTGATGAGTCAAAACATGTTCCCACCCACTTATGCTGTTGGTTCTCCACGTGCCTTCGAAACAGGGCCGAACCGCTGAGGCATGGACTCAACCCGTAAAGGTGTCCTGTGGTATCTGGCACCAAGACATCAGCAGCAGATCCCTGAAGGTGTCCTGTGGTATCTGGCACCCAGACATTAGCAGCAGATCCCTGAAGGTGTCCTGTGGTATCTGGCACCAAGACATTAGCAGCAGATCATTCAAGTACTTTAAGTTGCGAAGTGGAGTGAATCGGACGTGTTGGTCCAGCACATCCCACATATGCTTAATCAGATTGGGATCAGGGAAATTTGTAGGCCAGTGCAAGACCTGGAAGTCTTCATCATGTTCCTCACATACATCATAGCCTCCGTGTAATGTGAAAGAAAACCGAACTCAGTCAAATCAGACCAGGCGACCGGGACCAGATCCAAAACCCGCGTGCCCATCGCGCACACCTCACAAGCCTGACTGTTTCAGAAATGCTCTGACCCAATCGTTTGGCCTAATTTGGCCCATGTCAAAGTCGCTCAGGTCTTTACGCCAGCCTATTTCTCCTGCCTCCATCTCATTGACTATAAAAACACTTACTATCTAATTTTCCCAGACTTCAACAGGTCATAATATATTGGCTGATCAGTGTGTATTCACAGTTTGGTCACAAGATGCCATTTTCTTTACTCTTCCAAGAAGTCTTAAACGAATAGCTGAAGACAGGGCTTTCTCTGGAAGAGAACTCTATTGTTGTTCAATGATCTGCTGAATAACGTTAGAGACGCAGAGGCTTAACCTTTAAGTGTTTGCTGAGGACTCATCTCTTCGGTGAGGTTTATGATTAAGTGTAGTCTGGCTGAGGGGCGCGAAGGTGAACGACAATTCGCTGGATTTACAAACTATCCTCCCTGTCTTTGCCTGGCGGGCTCTCATCTCCATGGGGATATTTTCCCTCCAACACTCTAAAAGAAGGCTGAGTCACTGACTTTTCCGTGTTACCCAATCTCATTGCTAATGCGTTTGCAATGGGAAAGACATCTGAGGTGAACCTGGTTGGTGTCCCTTTGCTGCTTTGGGACTCGGTCGTTTGTGTGCAGCTAGTTTTGCCGGGTTTGCCCTGTCTGGGCATATCTTCAAATCAGGAGACATTGCTTTCAAGGAATATTTTGTTTTTGTCTGTACTCCAAGTTCACCTGGTTGTCCATGTTCCTGTCCACCTGTTTGTGTAGCTGATCAGCATTTTGCTTGAAAATTTGGACACTGCCCTACTGCATTTATTGATCCATTGGTCACCTGAACATGCAAATACAGTGTCCTTACTAGGTTCTGACTCTACTAAGGAGTAATTGATAGACATTGTATTTACATTTGTTGTTGCTGCTTGCTTTATGATCAGTAATTACACAATTAGATATCATACAGAATTAAAACACAACTGGCAATATTTACCATTCCGATTGTTTGCAGTGTTACAAAGCTTGACATTTCTGCCCAAACCCGACAGAACCAGACGGGACACAACAGGTTCGGGTCGTTCCTAATTTGTCAAACATTTCACCGGGCACTTTAGGCAAGGCCGCGTTGGAACAGAAATATGTCGGCCCCGGTCCGTGTCAGGTTCAACTATTCGGGCTCGATTGAAGCTCTATTACACAGTGGTGACTGAATACTCTGCTAACAAAGCAGGTCCGTCGGAACAAACATACCTGATTTATGGTTCCACTTGTCACAGAGGTGGGCGCTATTAGAAAGGAGAATTCGGATGTTTGAATATTGCGAAGATTGAATGCAAACTCCGATGTGAGCGAAATGCTACGAATCAAGACACCAAGACGAGGCACCGAATAAAGCTACGGCTGGTGGAATCCAGTTGACTAACAGAAGGACACGTGAAAGGGAGCGACGTGGGTTTAGACCCCACTAGACTCCTGGTGGGGAGCCGTGCTCGTGTTCATCCACCCTGCTGGGATCACTGTGTTCCTTACACTTACAGTGGAGAATACAGCGAAGAAACGGGCCAATTAGGCTACATAGAAAGAAAGCAATTGATGGAGGGAGAAGAGAATGGGTGACTGAGAGAGAGAGAGAGAGAGAGAGAGAGAGAGAGAGAGAGAGAGAGGGAGAGGGAGAGGAGAGAGAGAGAGAGAGAGAGAGAGAGAGAGAGAGAGAGAGAGAGAGAGAGAGAGAGCGCGGATGAGAAAAAAGAGAAATAATAAGGGCATTCAACTGATGGGCTGGATGCGAAATGGGAAACACTTGCGATGTGCGGGAATAAAGGACAGGTAACAAACAAGTCAGCAGGGATAAAAAAGGTGTCTGTGTCCGTGTGCCTGTTCCCTACGGCTCTACCGATTCCCTGACAATGGCCTTATTCTGGTAAAAGAAAAGGGTCACCAGAGACAAATCATCAACCCCATGTTTGACAGAGTCAAGGTTTGAGATATACTGTATGTCCTGCAATTCAAGAAGTTTGGACATGGAGCGCAAAACTTACAACAAATGCAGTACAGATTTCTGTAGTACGAACTGCTGTTCTATTGGCGCGAGACGCTGCTTTTTTTGTCACATTATCAGAATGGTACACACTCAGTCATATGCACAAACACATATGAATGCTAGAAGTCACAGGCACAGATTTGTCTCTGACCATCTTGCACTCTGTCTCTGGCTCTCTGGCACTTCACAGCTAGCGCTGCATCACACACCATATCAGTTCTAAATCTGCTCTCACTCGCTCTCTCTGGCTCACTGTCTCTTCACAGCTTGCACTAAGTCACACACCATATCAGTTCCAAATCTGCTCGACCACCGCTACCTTCCTTGGCCACCTGAGGTATTACAGGAGACCTTTACAGGAGTCTGATTGTCCTCTCCTGTGGTTTAAGAGTCTGCTATTACACCAACACCTGCTGTACTGATGGGAGTTTTGGTGCCATTTAATTTCAAGGAAAGTCAATGACCTTTTAAAACATTGAAAAACTTTTCCTTGACCAATATTAAGCTCTTCCGTCCGTCTCATATCAAGTCCAAGGTCTTGACCAACAGAGTGGCCTTTGTCTTGCTTAATAAACTCAGAACGAGTGTTCAAATGACACCCTTTTTCTTAGTCTCTTATAATCTCTTTCTTTTTCGCATGTACTGCTTTTCTCCCATCTCCCTCTCCCGTCTCTTTCTCTTCAGTATTCAACTTGCACGTCATTTTCCTCCACACCTCCTCATCAACCAAAGCAAACAGTGTTCTCATCAAAGACTCCGTGACTTTGATCAGGCCTTCAAAGCCTCCCCTCTCTGTCATCAAAGTCCACGAGACTGGGGAGTGTATCGGCTAGGGAGGCGTCGGCCCTCTGGTGAAACCGGAGCGAAACCTCCAGGCTGAAAGGCATTACAAATAGTTAATTACTCCGTCGGTCCGGAAGACCCACGGTTGGCTCCCAAACCGTACACTTTCCCCTTTGCAGTGCACTCACTTTAATCAGGCCCCATTGAACGATCCCAACCGGAGTGTGCTACCAAGATAGGGTTCGTGTTAGGGTGCCTCCTGCTACCAAACAGGTGGGGTAGGTGCGTTGTGGTCATACAGAGTGAACTGTGTGCGCGTGTTCGGAAGAGGACATGTGAGAGATTGTTCGGCTTAGAGACTCGTAGGAAGGACAGGGATGGAGAAGTGTTCCAGAAGGGAGAGGAAGAAGGTTTAAAGACGCATTAAGAGTGGGTTAAAAAGAGAAGGTACGGTCTAAGAAAGAGAAGGACCCTAGAGTCCATCCCATTTTGGTCCATTTGAAATGGCAGATAGAACATCTGCATTACATAATGCTTGTGGCACACCTGACACATTACATCAGGACCAATCAGAAAGTGGACGACAGCATAGAGCACAGCAGAGATGGTTCAGGGATCCAGGTTCAGGGATCCAGAGGTAGACGGGTAAAGAAAGGACTCTGCAGTAGGTGATTTATGTAGGCAATATGAATGAAGAATGTTCTTCTTATATAAACGGTGAAATCACGAAGCCACACCCTCCCCTCCCTGGGTTCTCTCTCCTCCCCCGTTCTCCTCCCATTCTCCTCCCATCTCTCCTTGTCGGTTCAAATCCCCATGTAATGCATCGACCGCACAAAGCAATATTAACACCGATTTGTTTCCGTTGAAATATTAAAACAATGTCCCCTAAGGTCCCTACCCTAACGAGTGGAAGGAATAGAAATACAAAGTAGAGAGAGAGAGAGAGTGTGAGAGAGAGAAAGAGTGGAAAGAAAAAGGTGGATATAGAAGAGAGAAAGTGATGCACAGGAGAAGTGGAGAGGAAACAGCATGTGAATAATGGGAGAGAAAGAGCGATCGGGACTCTGGAGGTATAGTGCCATCTGCATGTGAATGAGTACCCCTGCGGGATATCTCTATCCCCCTGTTCTCTCTTCCTTTCTATCTTCCTGTTCTCCCTTCCTCTTTTTCTTCCCGTCATCTCCGCTTCTTTTTCGGATGAATTAATGATCTTGGGATAACCGAGAGCGCAGGCAGAACACATGGCCCTCACACTCACGCGGGCCTGTTTTGCCTCGCCTGCCCTCCGTGTTCTCATCTGTTCCCTGTACCCTGCGATCTATTAAATAGCCTGGGGTCTCCGAGGGCTATCTGAGTCACATCCGTTTGTTAAAACATTGTTATGTGGTTGTCAGGGCACCAGCTTGTCAGGGTGGGCCACGCAGCGCAGCGTCTGCTGAAAGGACCGTAATCAGGGAACAAGGACGAGAGATTTCGATTAAAAAAAACAGCCGGGTATTGAAATGGAGGAGACGGAAAGACGCAGAGTACGGCGATAGAGGGAGGGAGAAAAGAAACGAGAGGAAAAAAAAGAAAAACAAAAGTGGAGGAAATAAAGTTAAAAGCATGTGATTACACGGTCGACACCCATTGGCTCCCGCCGTGAGAGATTAGCATAGAAGAGGAGAGAAAGTAACACTGGCGGCCGCCAGAACAGGGCCAGACTAACAGGTGATAATCAGAGCGGCATTCAAACGTATTATTGTTCAATTGCACTCATTATTTCCTTTGTGGGAATATCGTGCTTCTGATACGGGACTGTATGGCAGAATGGCCGCATGTAGAAAATAGCCACGCGCTAAGAGAAATAAATCTCTCGCCGTGTGGGTTAGGTTTAATCCGCTCTAAACTCTTCAAGTGAAGTAAAAGAGCATTTAAAAACATGGCTGAGTCAGTTTGGTACACTGCATTGAATATGGGTTCAAATGTATCGCTTGATGACAGCAGCTGCGAACCTTCTAATAAATTCTGATTCAGAAACCCCATAAACATCCATCTACTTTATCCAGACAGTGTTTTCATTACTAGATATGTACATCCCATTGTTTAAATGACACCATTTTAAACTATGGCTATCAGCTTGTGCTTTTCCAAATACATATGTTGTTTTATTGCTATTCTCCAGAGGTGTGGACTCGAGTCATGTGACTTGGACTCGAGTCAGACTCGAGTCATGAATTTGATGACTTCAGACTCGACTCGACAAAATGTACAAAGACTTTCAACTCGACTTGGACTTGGACATCAATGACTCGTGACTTCACTTGGACTTGCGCCTTTTGACTCGAGAAGACTTGCTACTTCCCATGAAAACTGGCGAAGAAAATGTTCACACGGGCGCGCCGCTCTCAGTTTATCTGCATCTGTGAAAAAAATGCATGCAGAGAGCACGCGCGCTGCCTGCACGACATCCAATCACTGTAGTCCCACGTTGTTTTGATTGGACATCCAATCACTGTAGTCCCACGTTGTTTTGATTAGACAGCATCTAAGCAGGCACATTGCAAGACAACCAATGAAGCACAAGCAACAACGCGCCAGTTGGCAAAATGATACCGAATATAGTTTCGTTTGGCTATAAAAATTACGAGGTAGTCGACAAAAAAAGAGTTGCAATTTGCAAAACATGTGGGTCGAAGATTACAGACGGACCTGCGCACTCGCACACGTCTCTATGGAGTCATTCCAATTATATTATCAGGTTGGTCCAGTTTTTCAGAAGTGATCATTTTGAGGAGTGAGGATTTTATTAATGACATGTTTAAAAAAGTTCAGGCTAAAAGGACCCATGTCTATTTGAAAGTTAAACTGTTTTGCAATATGAGGTTAGGGCTGGACAATAATTCAATATCAATATACATCGCGGTAAAAAAAAATCAATAACGGTGATATGATTTCTAAACACATTTTCGATATTTCAATATTTTTGCTGATCTCCAACACGGCAAGTTTAAGCTACAAAATGAGCGCCCATGACCGCAATTCAAACGTGACTGAACGAGCTTCCATAAGTGAGGAGAAAGCAGACAGTTGATATGAGAGGAAAGACTAATTCAGGGGTAGGGAAGTGGTTCAGCTTTCTGAGATCTGATAAACTTCAGGTTTCAGCGTGATGCTAAATGTGCCAGAGAATGAGAGGCTCAAAAGCGCATAAAGCCAACATAGGAGCTTGGATCTTCCGCGTTGACTGGCCCATGACGTCATGATGGACATGCGCTTTTGAGCACTCTCATTCTCCGAGCATGTTGCGACATGCGCGTTCATGAGCTTCTCTGTGGTGTCTCTTAAATCCACGGTCACGTAGGGAACTCATGAACTCACCTCTTCATTGTCTAACATGTTCACTAACTTTAAACGATATGTTTATAAGAACAAGTTTTGTTGCAGGAAGTTTTGTGTAAAGAATAATATAATCAGCCTATGTTATTGTTTAAAGTTAAATATATTAATAAGGTCAGTCTCAGAGTCAAATTGCTTATTTGACTTTTCTTGTTTGTATAAAGGTTAAAATCAAATAAAAGGTGAACTTTAATTTATTTGTACCGTTTTATTTCTCAAATATTATTTAGTTTTATAGGAGGAGGCTCAAAAGACTTGGCAAATGTATTTTTCAGAAGATTGTATACAGACATCCATTGTGGGTGTTCATGGCATTTTTTCTGAGGCTTTTATATTGTTCATATCGATATCGGAATTATGTCGTATCGACCGAAATTAAGAAATATATCGTGATATAAAATTTTGCCATATCTTCCAGCCCTAAGGTCAATACAATACAGGACTGAAGTTGCTGTGCATTGTTCTAGTGCAATATGCTGTTGAAATACAAGCATTTTCTGTGAAATTTTCTGTTTTTTACTGTATTAATGTCATTGTATAAAAATAGGTTTAAATAAATACAAATCTTACAGACATACATGATTTGTATAAATTCTGTGGTAAGATGACTTGAAATGACTCGAAACTAAAATGGTAGGACTTTGGACTTGACTTGAGACTTGTTGGCTTTGACTTGTGACTCGACTCGGGACTTGCCTCATCTTTGACTCGACTTGACTCGGGACTCGAGGGGAAAGACTTGAGACTTACTTGTGACTTGCATAACAATGACTTTGTCCCACCTCTGCTATTCTCTCTCCCCAGCCCTTGGTCAGCTATCCCCACCCAGATAGCTGGCGCAGACTCGTACAGTTAGCGGTAATCGTTCAAATGTGTCTGTTTATAAAGTCTAATAGGTGTGGCTGGAGGCTCTGTAGCCGTGTGCGGACATACAGATTGGGTTTGAGCTCCATAGGTTGAGACATTCACTTACACACACACACACACACACACACACACACCTGCTGTGCTCGCTACAATAACGCATGCTGATGGTTCCACGGGTCATGTGCTGTTTTTACGTGCCTCAGTAATCACATGACAGTTCTGCTGAATACCCACCTTCCCTTGTAGCAGGCCTACACTAGCCTAGTAGACGCTAATGCTCTTTCTTTATGACAGTCTGTGCGTTTATAGACACTGTTGGCTGTATGGC
This sequence comes from Dallia pectoralis, assembly GCA_029465975.1. Taxonomy (NCBI): domain Eukaryota; kingdom Metazoa; phylum Chordata; class Actinopteri; order Esociformes; family Umbridae; genus Dallia; species Dallia pectoralis. The sequence goes on along the minus strand of CM055729.1, from coordinate 10,857,336 downwards.
TGCACTGAGGCTAAGCTAGACGATATGTTACGGATATGCAACGATGTTCTGTACATTACCTGGAAATGATGGACATGGATGTAGAGAGTTTCTATTGTAGCAACCAAAATAGGAGAAAGATTAAGATACTAATACAACTAGATGCCGAGCCACAGGGGACTAGAGATAGTAGGAGAACTCAAAATGTTTAAACATTTCTGCCATTCACTTCAATGTCGGAAACACAATCTTCAAGGGTAAGTACATCTGGGGAATTTCCATGTTTCATCAAAACATACAGCTGTGTGTGATCTTTCCGAGCTAATCTGAACACTTCCAACTTGGAGGGGTGCCATTTCCATTCAAAATGTCTGTCCTGTCCTGACACCACCTCCAGGCCATCATAGAGATGCCTAGAGGCTTCCCTGCTGTCCTGTCCTGACACCACATCCAGGACACCATAGAGATGCCTAGAGGCTTCCCTGCTGTCCTGTCCTGACACCACATCCAGGCCATCATAGAGTTGCCAGAGGCTTCCCTGCTGTCCTGTCCTGACACCACATCCAGGCCACCATAGAGATGCCTAGAGGCTTCCCTGCTGTCCTGACACCACCTCCAGGACACCACATAGATGCCCTGAGGCCTCCCTGTTGTCAGGTGGTGACACACCCTTTTCATCTCTCGCACATTCTCTCTCCCTTTTCCTTGCACTCACTGACTTACCCTCGCTTCCTGTGAGTCAGACAGTCATAAAGTGTATTTTTTATTCTGATTAACCATTAAAGCAATGAGAACTCAGGTACCTCCGCATCTCAAATGGCACACTATTTCATTTAAAGTGCCTTTATTTTGATCGGAGCTTAGTGGGCACAATCTAGGTGATAGGGTACCATTTGGGAGTCAGACAGTTGTAATGAGCCCTTCAACACCAGAATGTCCTGCTGTCATTATAGAACATTTTCATCAGGAATGCAGAGATATTTCTGGTTCAGTTATTTAAATGAAAGTTGTGTATTGGATGGTATTACGTGACAGTATTTTTATATTGTAGACATATTTAAAGATAAGGAACATGTAGTAACACTTTATTTTTTTACAACAGACAGCCCCTTGCTCTTCCGCTCCATTTGTTTCTGTGATTTGTTTTCTCATTGTCATGACTACCATGTCACCAAAACAGATGCAACAGTGTGCATGACGATTCTACTTTTTTAGTTGATGCAGACATTGACCCACTAGGCTACTGTACTTTTTGAATCTACGTCAGGTTGCTGGGTAGTCATTAAACAAGTTCAAAAAAGTTTATGATAAGTAAGATTATGGTCAGCCTAATTTAAGGGATTTTTGCCTAGTAATTGAGTGCTTGATAATTGTATATGTTTTTTGGGTGGAAACAGTATTCTGAAAAGTTACAAGTCTTTCTAAACAACTAGCTAAAGCTAATCACTAGTGCTATGTATTTGTTGGCCCCAAAACCTCTGCCCTATATTTTATCACTGGACCCCATTTTGGTACTTGTTAAAGCCTTTTATTTATTTTCCTTGGCCAAGAGAGTCTTTGACCAGAAGGGCTAATCACGGCAGCGAAAAGTCAGTTCTCCCGAAGCACTGTGCAACTGTACATCACTATTGACCTGGAAATCCCATCAAACTCAATTGTAGGTTAGTCCCAAAAGTATTTTTCCGGTGGTGAAGGAAGCTCTTAGTTATAATCGCAATCATCAACAGAATGATTTACAGGAAGCTGCTTCAAGCTCGATTCTGTGGTTTCTTTGGTTCATGCTAGGTGGCGTTGAATTGTGTACTGGGTTTAAATTGCATATGATTGGTTTGATGGCTTTTTATGTAAATGTTGTTTTTGTATTTGGTTTATAATATTGTGTGGATTTGTCGTGATAAGTGTGTTCACAGATCTGTCCAAAATACGTTAATATCACAGTGACGCTTTTGCTGAAAATATATTTTGAGAAGGCTTTTTAGCTGAGGTAAAGAGGGCCTATTTGCATTCAACCAGCCAGTTGTTCTAAGAATTGGCCACTGAAGTTTATAATTTCCTCTTAATCATTTCAGCCTAGTGAAATATGTATCAAAGTCCATTAAACAAATCACATTTCCTGTTGCTGCAGGATTCGTCTCCTGCTGTGTGGAAATGCTCTGCTCAAATGAAGATGCAGCATCTGAAAGTATCTACACACATCCTCACACATGCACACACACACATACACAGACAACCTCACACATACACACACATCCTCTCACTTACACACACTTGCCTCTAAGCTTTTCCTATGTCATCTGTCCTAAAATAGGTTTCCTCTCAACTTTCACCAAGACAACAACGTTTGTGTTCACTCAAGGAGAAGAGAACTGTTTTATGTCAAGATAAATTGCCTTCTGTTGGTTCTCTAGAGTTCATGTTTTGTTCCTTTTCTCAACCTCGCTTTCCCTTTTGTCCTTTTGTCATCACACATAAATGTGAGTAGAAATGAAACAGGGAATGGTAGGCAATCTAACAACTCACAAAAGAGTAGCTTATTTTCAGCGTAACAAATGATAAATAAATAAAAAATATACTTTGTGAACTCTGTGTATCACTTATATGCATAGAGTGTGGTAAAACTACCAACCATTATGACTCATTTGTTAAAAAAGAAACTCACTGACATGACATCTAGCACATGTCAAATCCCTCACATGATATGTCCTATGTATGACCGACAGATCACGGTGACAGCATTCGGATACTTTAGCAGAAGCATGAGGGAATATGAACCCCCCAGGTGCACTGTTTAAAACAACATCTGGTTCAGCTGAGAGCGTACGGTCAGTTGCTCTGCTACTGTAAGGATGAAGAGAATTAAGACCCAGTAGTATTTGTGAGTATCTGAGTGTGTATATTTGGATTCTCTTTCATTTGACAGTTGGACCTTCGTACGCCTCCTCAGAGTTTAAGAGCAACTGGTGTTAGTATGGCAGCTTTCATCCTAGAACTATCCCCCTTTGCCTTGTTAAAGCTCGATAGCAAGAGCGATGGAGAGATTGAAACAAACAGAGGGCCAGATAGAAATATGACGAGTGATAGAAAGATGGAACAGAGGGAAAAGAAGAATGGCCGAAAAGACATCCCATAAGTTCATGGTGTTTCCCTTCATGTTGAAATGACAACGCCTTAACACTACAGTGTGCGTACAAAATCTGCAAATCCCAATTCACATTTACCTCACACATAGTGGTCAGGGCTTCAGCTCAAATCCCCGTTCACATGTACCTTACACATATTGGTCAGGGGTTCAACGCTGGACTGCTTGCTGTCCCAAAAACGAGACTTTAACCAATGAGGGGGCGGGCGTTTAGTGCTGCTGCTCTGAAATTGTGGAACTCTCTCTTTTCAGCAACGCGCAACTCAGACTCAATTATCATTTTTAAAAACTCAAGACTGATTTGTTCAGGTTAGCTTTTCCCTCATCTTAGCCTGGTCTACAGTTTGAATTCTATTGATCAGTGTCCTTGGGTATCCTGAAAGGCGCTCAAAATGTATTATTATTAAACACTTATACCTCACACACATATACCTCACACACATATACCTCACCCATATACCTCACACATATACATCTCACCCATATACCTCACCCATATACCTCACCCATATACCTCACCCATATACCTCACACTTATACCTCACACTTATAACCCCTCACACAGGTATACCACACACGTATACCACACACGCATACCACACACGTATACCACACACGTATACCTCACACACACGTATACCTCACACACACGTATACCTCACACACACGTATACCTCACACACACGTATACCTCACACACACGTATACCTCACACACACGAATACCTCACACACACGTATACCTCACACACACGTATACCTCACACACAGGTACCTCACACACAGGTACCTCACACACAGGTACCTCACACACAGGTACCTCACACACAGGTACCTCACACACAGGTACCTCACACTTAAACCTCACACTTAAACCTCACACTTAAACCTCACACTTAAACCTCACACTTAAACCTCACACTTAAACCTCACACTTAAACCTCACACTTAAACCTCACACACACATACCTCACACACACATACCTCACACACACACACATACCTCACACACACATACCTCACACACATACCTCACACACATACCTCACACACATACCTCACACACATACCTCACACACATACCTCACACACATACCTCACACACATACCTCACACAGATACCTTACACATAGTGGTCAGGGGTTCAGCTCAAATATGAATAGAAGTCAGCTCAGCAGACGTATAATCTGTTACAGGTAGTGTTGGAGAGGGCAAAGCACAGGAGAGTTGGGGAGAATAGCAACTCTCTGGAGCTAGCGGACAGCTTTCCAAGGTCAGAAGCATTCCTGGATCAATTGGAACAACATAAGAGGTTCCCTGAGGCAAGGCCACAGGTGGTAGATGTCACATTCCCATGGCCAAAGTGTGTGTGAGTGTGTCTGTGTGTTTGTGTGTGCGTCTGTATGTGTGCATGTGTCTGTGTGTGTGCGCGGGTGCGTGTGTGTTTGTGTGCATGTGTCTGTGTGTCTGTGTGTCTGTGTGTCTGTGTGTCTGTGTGTCTGTGTGTGTGTGTGCGCGTGTGTGAGAGAACATGTGCACGCGTCTCAGGCTCCTACCCACTGTAGCAGGACAACTCCCTGCCAATCCCTTCTGTTGTCATCATCCAATGACAGGTCCACCTAAAAAAGCCCCCTGGGCTAATACGTCTGAATAGGCCCTCTCAACAGGGGACATGATCCCCACGTCCTTCCTTCCTTCTGGGACACCACAGGACAAGGCTGGACTAGAGGTAGGGGAGTTCCCCAAATCACTGGACCCAATGTATACCTCAAAGCTAGAACCTGGGGATGTTGACCACATGTTTCTCATGGATCACAATCTCTCCAACTCTTAACTAGATAGCGTGTTTCCTTGTTTGTTCAAATGGACCTCAATGGCAGCAGTGATCAGAGCAAGGCGAGGACATCGGCCAAGACGGCGAGCAGACAGGATTTATGCCACAAAATATCTCTTTTTCACTAATATCTGAATTTCGTCTTCCGAAAATCTAAGCTTGTGCTTTCTTTCTCCCGTAGTATGATCCATGGTAAATACATGCGGCCCATTGTTTGCGCTTTTAGAGGCGCGCTAATGGTGGGCGGGGTATGCGCAGATTGCGTGAGTGTCAGGTTTGATAAATACTACGCAAAATGTGGAAGCATAGCGTGCGCTATTAGCGAACTCGCAAAACAGACGCAGCACAAACTGCGCTAGTCTTAGTAAATCAGGCCCAGAGAGTTAGAGAGTGACAGAGACTGAGAGAGAGATAGAGATATACAATGTTTTTGTAAAAAATCATATGAGCTTGTACTTTATTCTCAATATTAGCATGTATTTCATTGCTTTGGCGATGTTGTTCAGTTGTAACTTTCATGCAAACAAATGCCATTTGAATTTGACAAAGAGAGACAGAGAGAGACAGACAGAGGTAGAGAGAGACAGAGAGAGAGATAATCAGTTGAGGAGAGAGCTATGCATGGTATCCCATGGTGAAAAACAAAGACAAAGATTTTTTTTTCAGCTGTAGAAGGATAATAGATAGTCCACCTGGAAGTTGTAAAGACTTCTCTGCCAGATTCTAAAGACTTGAAAATTTTCTAAAGACCTTTTGAATAAAGTTCTTCAGACCTGGAAGTTCTCAAGACTTCTTGGCCAGGTTGTAAAGACTTGAAAAGTTACTGTAGACTTTTTGAATAAAGTTCTTCAGACCAGGAAGTTCTCAAGGCTTCTCGGCCAGGTTCTAAAGACCTGATTAGTTACTGTAAACCTTTTGAATAGAATGCACAGAGTTAATACTGACATCTAATGTTTTAAAATGTACATGATGCCATTAAACAAAATGCATGTATTTTAATTATTTTATTGTTATTTTCCTTTGTACAGCACATTGAATTGCTTGTATGATTTGTGCAATATAAATAAACTTGCTTGCTTCCTCTCCCGCACACTGTTACACTAGAGAATGTCCATGGTCAAACCCCCCTTACTCACACACACACACACACACACACACACACACACACACACACACACACACACACACACACACACACACACACACACACACACACACACAGTTCATACTGTACATGTGTCATTTTCAACTTAAAACCTTCATCATGTAGTCATCTTTTACAACTTAAAACATTTCAATGAGGAAATATTCATTTCTGATTTATTTTTACTGTAAAGATTGAACAATGGATTTGAACTGTATTTCATTTGAAATATCAGAACTATTATATTGCAAGAAATAGCGAAAACAACAAAATAGTGAATGGTCAAAAAACCTTTAACATGTGTTTTCAATGAGGAAATACATTTGATCCTAAAAGTTTTTCTGTGGATGCACGTATTAATTACTGACAAGCAGTAAAGAATGTGCTATCTACCAACCCTCACCCTAACTGTTTCCAAACACGTAATGACACGACATACATTTAAACCTGGTGCCAAACAGACATAAAAACATAATCTTTCTAGGTGTTTTCTTACCTGAATTGATAAAACTATTGTCACACATGTCGTGATTAAAATATGTCAGTAGGAGTGTTAGATGTTACATTTTTACAAACATTTATAATTTGACAATAATGAAAAAACAAATTATATTTGTATTGTTATAAAGACAAATGCATCTCATCCGAGTTTTGATTTGGATGTCAACAATCCCAACCAAAAGTTGGAATGGATCATTAATATATATAGAATATATATATAGGAGAAAGATCACCCAGAAAACAGACCATCCAAGAGACCAACCATCTAGGAGACAGACCATCCAGGAGAAAGATCATCTAGGAGAAAGATCATCTAGAAGACAGACCATCCAGGAGACCAACCATCTAGGAAAAAGTCCATCCAGAAGACAGATCATCTAGGAGAAAGATCATCCAGAAGACAGACCATCCAGAAGACCAACCATCTAGGAGAAAGATCACCCAGAAGACAGGCCATGTAGGAGACAGACCATCCAGAAGACCGACCATCTAGGAAAAAGACCATCCAGAAGACCGACCATCTAGGAGAAAGATCATCCAGAAGACAGACCATCCAGGAGACAGACCATCTAGGCGAAAGATCATCCAAAAGACAGACCATCCAGGAGACAGACCATCTAGGCGAAAGATCATCCAAAAGACAGACCATCCAGAAGACAGACCATCCAGAAGACAGACCATCCAGCAGAAAGATCACCCAGGAGACCATCCAGAAGACCATCCAGAAGACAGACCATCCAAATCATCTACATTGATCTTCCATACATGGTGTCATTGTGTACCTGTATTCAACCTAATTACATTTGTGTAGTAGGCCATTGTCGGCATGCCAACCGATGTTCTATGTAAAAGTTGTACTCAGTGTAACTGTCAGGTTTGTAAAGGGACTTCATGTCTACAGGCAACTTATTATACAATAAAATACAATATGAAACAAGATTCAAAATGCAATATTGTTGGACACTTTTTTACTTAAAATAAGGAACAGCCATCCATAATGAATTCCGCCAATCCTTTCAGAATGTCCAACAAGGGCTAGAGACAGAGATCTTTTTACTGGTATAAAACACAGACATTTATTCTGTTGCTTTGTACTTTATGGCTTTTGAATCTTTAATGTTCTCAATAAATAAAAAGCAGAAATATTGCAGTGGCCAACAACAGAATCACCACGAGGGACCTAGGGAGTGTATATATTATGGGATTTATGTCCCCGCATTTCCCTCCCGTCCCCCCTCTGTCCCTATTCCATATCTCTCTCCCTATCTCCATCGCTCTCTGAGATGACAAACTGCGACCAATCAGGTGACGCTCAGCAGCGACACGTCATCCAGATCAATAGGTACGATTAACCTGACAATGGCCCAAATGGCACCATATTCCCGACGTGGTGCACTACACTGTGTACTAATCTGTCATCCCCGGTTCGAAGTTGGACCGTACGGAAGACAGCGCCATTTGGGACGAAGCCTAAATGAACAGCACATCCCCTTTCATTAGCGCACAATTCCCAGCCCGCCCTCTGCCTCCAGCTGCTGTGGAAGACTCACCATGCGATAATACCATTTGCTATTTATTTACACCCTGAACACGATCAATGAATATATCTTATATAGAGGCGTAAGACGAGCGCTTGGCCTTAATGGGCCTTTGTGATGAAAGCCAGAATCCCTGAGAAGAGGAGGAGGTGATTGTTAAATGAAATGTGGTGTAATGTGTTTCTTAGGAGTAAGAACAGTGGAGTGGACGGTGAATTTGCTAGCGTGCGTTGGGCTGAGCTAACTGTATTTGTGGCCAAACAGAGCAGGAGGGGAGAAGCTCTGAATCAGGTCTTTTAGTAATCAGTGTCACATTGGCAGCAAGGCTGTCTCAGACTAATGAGAGGTGCTGACAGCTGGGTCGGTCGGGGTTGGCGTTGGCGTTGGCGTATTCGGGGTGCATTTGTTCGTGTTTACTGTTCTGGAGCAAACGCAGAAACCCCCGCGTGCATAGTAAAACGAGGAAAATGTGATCTTGCTTTTACCCAACGGGGTTAAGATCGAGTTACAATTAGGATGCGGGCTCCAGTTGGTAGTCTGGTGTGAAGGGTTCGCTTGGGGGTTAGAGTTCAGATTAACCTTGTTGTTAGCATTATGGATTTGGCAATAAGGGGTTGTGTTAGGACTCATTTGTGTGATCTGGTTTAGAGGTATGCATAATCCCTACATGTATAGTAATAGAAATGTGTCTCTATTTGTTTTTACATCCCCTGTCTTTCCTCTTCATCATCAGTGTGTGTGTGTGGACTGGGTCTTCTGTCAATGTACAAATGTTCCAGCTGGACACGTCTGTAGAGCGAGAGTGCACACGGATAATGGAAGGAATGTCACTGCCCGGATCTCATTCTTGCTTACGCTAGACATGAGCACAATTCACCGCAGCCCTTTTACGCCCCACATACCGAAATTAATAATTTGTTATGAGAGTTGTCGGCCTGTGACATTTCCGTTATCTTTCAAGCTTTTCGAGAGGAGACAACAATCTCCTCAGACGCGGTGCTAACGGCTACGTTCTGATGCTTTCAGCTATCCAAGACTGCTGCCTCCCGCACACCTTCTTCCTCCCAACGTTGCCTTTGTACTCCACAGCCTTCTCTCTCTCCCTCTCTGTCAAATAGAGAAATGACCGGTGATGCTCCGAGGTGGTCTGCCTGCCTGCCTGCTGATGTGCAAGGTGACAGGTTGACCAGGGGAACAAGGGGCCTGCTGATGGAGCTTAATGGTAGACAGAGAGGTTAGGATGGTTCAACAAGACTGTCCTGGAGAAACCCAAAACTGCAAATCACATCAGAATGTGTGTGTGTGTGGGGGGGAGGTGTCAGAAAGTGTCTTGGAGAAAGAGTAGTAGAGTCATGGGTGATGGAGTAGCAAATACAGGATGACAGTAACACCACCCTCCTCTGTGACAGTAACACCACCCTCCTCTGTGACAGTAACACCACCCTCCTCTGTGAAAGTAACACCACCCTCTTCTGTGACAGTAACACCACCCTTCTCTGTGACAGTAACACCACCCTCCTCTGTGACAGTAACACCACCCTCCTCTGTGACAGTAACACCACCCTCCTCTGTGACAGTAACACCACCTTCCTCTGTGACAGTAACACCACCCTCCTCTGTGACAGTAACACCACCCTCCTCTGTGACAGTAACACCACCCTCCTCTGTGACAGTAACACCACCTTCCTCTGTGACAGTAACACCACCCTCCTCTGTGACAGTAACACCACCTTCCTCTGTGACAGTAACACCACCTTCCTCTGTGACAGTAACACCACCTTCCTCTGTTATGGGTAATGGAGTTAGATTGGCTTCTACTAACAAAATCTCCAAAACACTTCCAGTGTCGTACTCAGCTAAATATGATCAACGTGTTGTTTCTTGGGTTATCAGCCGATTGGTAAGAACAGCCAAACCATTTGACGTGTAATGATAGTGAAACAAGATAAAAGCAAGAGCAAAATGCAGATTCTAATAAAAATGCAATATCTCGGTGCAATAGGTGGAGATTTTGATGATATCGGAGATCTCTGGTGGTGAGATTTGCTTTTCGAATCTAACCTTTACATCAATCTCTGCTGGCAAATACTCTGTTTACTCTGCCACGTCCTCTTCGTTGCTCCCTCCACCACAGAGGTCATCGTTTGTTATGAAGAACTTGGCTTATCAATCTGCGTGTATCCGATATAAAAGTGATTGAGCTGCGGAAAACAAAAGGCGTGTTAATATAGCGGTGGGCCTACGGCTGGATCAATACACCAGGTATGAACTGATCCCTCTTGTTTAGGGAGACAATGCGTTAGGCCGTCTTGTCCAGGGTAATGATACAATCAGTGGAAATGGAGTTAGAGAAGACCTAAAGAGTTCTGAGAACATATCTTGTAAATGTCACTCTGGGTGAAAAGTTTTCTCGCTACAAGCTTCTGGAGAGAAGTTAAAACTTGCCCATGTCTACAATTTGTCATTGTAAAATGTGATCAAATCGGAACCTCAACTCCAACTTGAAACACTCTATCCAACAAAAGGCACAAAAAGGTACATTTTTCATTGATGTTATTGTCGGCAGTGTTGTACACACAATCAGATGATGACAGTGAATAACCCAAGAGAAGCAAAACCAAATGCAAAGACTGTGTAGGTTATCCAATACATGTTGTAACTAACATGTGGTTCTCTGTTTGAACTGGCTTCAAGTGGTCACTAATGCAAACATATTGTTTTACAAAGAGCTAAAGCCAACTGCGTGCCGTGTACTTTTGTCAACCACACCAAACAGCTTTTTTCAAAGAGTGATTATTGTGTTTTAAAAGGCATTCACTAAAAAGACTCTCAAGCTTCTATTATCTGATAAATAGTCATTCATTTTCTAAGCTTGTAAGCATGTAAGGCGCAATATGTAGGTGCGAAAATTAATCAATTGTGTTTTGTATAATACCCATCCATCTGTTGTGGTTTGACCTCTTTGTTAGCTTTGTCTTAGAAGGCTGTTCTGTATACACATAAAAATAGATAATCAATTGTGTTTTAGCCTACTCATAGATATCTCTGTTCCATCCATCTAACAGGTCTGTGTAGTTTGAGGCATCTCTTTGTTAGCTTTGTCTTAGATAACAGGCATCTCTGTCCTCTGTAGATAACAGGCATCTCTGTCCTGCCGTAGCCTACTCATAGATAACAGGCATCTCTGTCCTGCCGTAGCCTACTCATAGATAACAGGCATCTCTGTTCTGCCGTAGCCTACTCATAGATAACAGGCACCTCTGTCCTGCCGTAGCCTACTCAAAGATAACAGGCATCTCTGTTCTGCCGTAGCCTACTCATAGATAACAGGCACCTCTGTCCTGCCGTAGCCTACTCATAGATAACAGGCATCTCTGTCCTGCCGTAGCCTACTCATAGATAACAGGCATCTCTGTTCTGCCGTAGCCTACTCATAGATAACAGGCATCTCTGTCTGCCGTAGCCTACTCATAGATAACAGGCACTCATAGATAGATAACAGGCACCTCTTTCCTGCCGTAGCCTACTCATAGATAACAGGCATCTCTGTTCTGCCGTAGCCTACTCATAGATAACAGGCATCTCTGTCTTGCCGTAGCCTACTCATAGATAACAGGCATCTCTGTTCTGCCGTAGCCTACTCATAGATAACAGGCATCTCTGTTCATAGATAACAGGCATCCTGTCCTGCCGTAGCCTACTCATAGATAACAGGCAGCCTGCCGTAGCCTACTCATAGATAACAGGCACCTCTGTCCTGCCGTAGCCTACTCATAGATAACAGGCATCTCTGTCCTGCCGTAGCCTACTCATAGATAACAGGCATCTCTGTCCTGCCGTAGCCTACTCATAGATAACAGGCATCTCTGTCCTGCCGTAGCCTACTCATAGATAACAGGCATCTCTGTCCTGCCGTAGCCTACTCATAGATAACAGGCATCTCTTTTCTGCCGTAGCCTACTCATAGATAACAGGCATCTCTGTCTGCCTGCCTACCATAGATAACAGGCAGCCTACTCTCATAGATAACAGGCATCTCTGTTCTGCCGTAGCCTACTCATAGATAACAGGCATCTCTGTTCTGCCGTAGCCTACTCATAGATAACAGGCATCTCTTTTCTGCCGTAGTCTACTCATAGATAACAGGCATCTCTGTTCTGCCGTAGCCTACTCATAGATAACAGGCATCTCTGTTCTGCCGTAGCCTACTCATAGATAACAGGCATCTCTTTTCTGCCGTAGCCTACTCATAGATAACAGGCATCTCTGTTCTGCCGTAGCCTACTCATAGATAACAGGCATCTCTGTTCTGCCGTAGCCTACTCATAGATAACAGGCATCTCTTTTCTGCCGTAGCCTACTCATAGATAACAGGCATCTCTGTTCTGCCGTAGCCTACTCATAGATAACAGGCATCTCTGTCTTGCCGTAGCCTACTCATAGATAACAGGCATCTCTGTCCTGCCGTAGTCTACTCATAGATAACAGGCATCTCTGTCCTGCCGTAGCCTACTCATAGATAACAGGCATCTCTTACAAATTACCATCATGTCAGATCAATGCTGATTCATGTTTCCCGGCCTGGTACGTTATTGCAATCTCCAAGATCAAATAATCTTCTTATGTTGGCTACATTACAAAACCAAATGAAATTGCAACACATATGATTACAGTAAGACATCAATTACAGCATTCAATCACTGCTAGATTCAAGTTAAACTTTTTATTTTGTAAAATATTGATGTGACAGCGTTCCGCAAATTATCTATTTCGATCTTCTTCAAATTAGGTGTTGTTTCAGAGTAGCCTGTGTAGGTCGTGAGTTATAAACAGTGAGCACACTTTAGAGCAGATGGTCGGGTGTTGTTTATTAACTTGTCCAATAAGAAATGTCTGCTTTTTTTTTAGTTCCATATTTTTTATGGCCTAAATGAATGAAAATCTGGTAAATGCGCTTGGTGCTGCCATTTTGAAGGTGGTGTGGCAAAAGCACTGGGCCAAAGTCCAACTCATCACACATTTTCCGGCAGCTCCACGGGCTGATTTACTGACAGCCCTCTCTGACAGCACTCTCTCAGTCAACTGGGAAACAGAAGGAGATGCTGATCTGGATCATGCTGGGGAGGAGAAACGGGGGAGATGGTGCTGCCTCTGTGAAAGAATTAGCTAATGAGGGTGGATCAGAGGGAAAAAATTAAGATTGAAGACAGACAGGGACAGAGTGAGATCAGTTATAGAACTTTCTTCCAGTTTTCCATCTCGACAGTCTATAACTTCCATTTTATAACTCCGAGTCTATAACTCCCTTTTTAAAACTCCCATTATATTACTCCCATTTTATACCTCCCTGTTTATAATTTCCTGTTTATAACTCCCTAATTATAACTCCCTGTTTATAACTCCCTGTTTACAACTCCCTGTTTATAACTCTCTGTTTATAACTCCCTGTTAATAACTCCCTGTTAATAACTCCCAGTATATTACTCCCTGTTAATAACTCCCAGTATATTACTCCCAGTCTATAACTTCCTTCCTATACCTTCCTTTCTATTACTTCCAGTCTATTACTCCCGCTTTATTACTCCCAGTCTATTACTCCCAGTCTATTACTCCCAGTCTATTACTCCCAGTCTATTACTCCCTGTATATTACTCCCTGTCTATTACTCCCAGTCTATTATTCCCAGTCTATTACTCCCTGTATATTACTCCCAGTCTATCACTCCCTGTATATTACTCCCAGTCTATTACTCCCAGTATATTACTCCCTGTATATTACTCCCTGTCTATTACTCCCAGTCTATTATTCCCAGTCTATTACTCCCTGTATATTACTCCCAGTCTATCACTCCCTGTATATTACTCCATGTATATTACTCCTGGTATATTACTCCTGGTCTATTACTACTGGTCTATTACTCCCTGTTTATTACTCATGGTCTATTACTCCCGGTATATTACTCCCAGTCTATCACTCCCTGTATATTACTCCATGTATACTACTCCTGGTATATTACTCCTGTTATATTGCTGCTGGTCTATTACTCCTGGTCTATAACTCCCTGTCTAATACTCCCGGTCTATTACTCCCTGTCTATAACTTCCTGTCTATTACTCACGGTCTATTACTCCCAGTATATTACTCCCAGTTATTGACTCTCTGTCTATTTTTCCCGGTCACCTACTCCCATTCGTTATTACTAAACAAGCATGTAATTTAGAGGCACTAAAATGACTGTGAGGTTTTTTGACTATATCAAGAAAAATGAAATGCATATATTTTGTGTTCTGTCTATTTGCTTCAGAAGGAGTAAGGTTGGTGTGTGGGATAAAAAGAAACATGGTAGTAATGAATATAATGAAACAAAAACATTGTGCTGAGATAGCTGTATTATCATGAGGTTTCCAGGCCTTCCCAGGTCTGTCCAACGGTTCAGAGGAAAACACTATCATAAGCCTTCCACGTCTTCTGATGATGGTCTGAGAACACCTATATTTTGTTTTAGCAAAGTGGCACCCAGTGTAAGAGGGTTAGTGAGTCATTGAGATTTTAGTCTCTATTCTCATGTCAGTTTACCTGTGTTAATCGTTCATACCAGCAACGCTTTCAGAACTGCACTGGGGAACACAGAGTCAATTGGTTACTTCTTTTTGTCATGTTTTATTGAGCGAAAGAGGCAGACAGAGAGTGAGATAGAGTGGGATAGACCGAATAACAGAAAGAAGCAGTGAAGCCATTGTCTGCCTGCTTGTCTCTAACAATAAGAAAAGTGACAGGTGACAGGTGAATTTACTCACAGATTGATAGTTAAATGACCGAGAGAACGAGAGACAATAGCAAGTATGCAATGTTTTGCATGCCAATAAAGCAATTTACATTTGTGTCTGGAGAGGACGAGAGAGAGATAAAGCATCCAATATAGAAATGCAAAATTGTGTCATTGTTTGTGATCAGGTGGTATCATCAGATATTGGTTTACACCGACTGTTGATCTCTCTTTTTTTCTCCATCTCTCTTTCTCCCTCTACTGTTGCCTCTAACTCTTCTCTTTCTCCCTCTACTGTTGCCTCTAACTCTTCTCTTTCTCCCTCTACTGTTGCCTCTACCTCTTCTCTTTCTCCCTCTACTGTTGCCTGTAACTCTTCTCTTTCTCCCTCTACTGTTGCCTCTAACTCTTCTCCTTCTCCCTCTACTGTTGCCTCTAACTCTTCTCATTCTCCCTCTACTGTTGCCTCTAACTCTTCTCTTTCTCCCTCTACTGTTGCCTGTAACTCTTCTCTTTCTCCCTCTACTGTTGCCTGTAACTCTTCTCTTTCTCCCTCTACTGTTGCCTCTAACTCTTCTCTTTCTCCCTCTACTGTTGCCTCTAACTCTTCTCTTTCTCCCTCTACTGTTGCCTGTAACTCTTCTCTTTCTCCCTCTACTGTTGCCTCTAACTCTTCTCTTTCTCCCTCTACTGTTGCCTCTAACTCTTCTCTTTCTCCCTCTACTGTTGCCTCTAACTCTTCTCTTTCTCCCTCTACTGTTGCCTCTAACTCTTCTCTTTCTCCCTCTACTGTTGCCTCTAACTCTTCTCTTTCTCCCTCTACTGTTGCCTGTAACTCTTCTCTTTCTCCCTCTACTGTTGCCTCTAACTCTTCTCTTTCTCCCTCTACTGTTGCCTCTAACTCTTCTCTTTCTCCCTCTACTGTTGCGTCTAACTCTTCTCTTTCTCCCTCTACTGTTGCCTGTAACTCTTCTCTTTCTCCCTCTACTGTTGCCTCTAACTCTTCTTCTTTCTCCGTTTACCTCAATTCGTCCCATTCTTCATGTTCCCGGTCTACCGTTCCAGTCAGTTATTTTAATTTTAAATATTATGCAACTTGTTTACATTGCCAAAGCAAGCGAAAAATAGCACACAAAACAGCATTGTATACATATTCAGCTAATTGAAATGTTATATACATTTTTTCAAGATGTCTAATCTGTTTTAAAGGATGCTCAGAAGGAGCAAATGTATAAAGGAAAACAATGTTTGTGTTTACAATGTTCTTTGTGCTCCACTGGTTCTCCTTTCCCCATGGCAACAGGATGAATTTGGCAGGATAAGCTCTATTCCCACCAATTAATATTAGTTTGCCATTTATGGCGGCTCTCCAAAGCAACTGCATACGAACAGAGTCACTACGGGATACAGAAACATATAATCCTGATAGGTTGGTCCTCAATGCTTATCAACTTATAACCGTGCTATTACATCACATGACTTTCTACAGTTCTAATTGTGTTCAAGAGAGCATAAATGGATCACAGGGGTTTGTGCTGTACAGACGTTATAACACAGGTACGTGCTGTGTCCAGGCACTGTGTCCAGGCACTGTGTCCAGGCACTGTGTCCAGGCACTGTGTCCAGGCACTGTGTCCAGGCACTGTGTCCAGGCACTGTGTCCAGGCTCTACATGATGTGTCGTATCTATGAACAGTCTAAGCTGTGGTATATTGGCCAAACAACAGTCCATCTCATGCCTTATTGCTTACATAACTACGAGTTCTGATGGATTCTGATTTGGTTTTGGTCTGTAACCTGAGTAAATAGACTGACGGGGAACGCTCTGACAGACTGTGGTTCGAGGTGGGTGACAGAGTAATCTATAGCACTGCTGCCAAGAGACAAGCCATAGGTACGTTTACCCAGCATGCAACTGTATCAGGATGTGTGGCCCATTTTCGTTGGTAATGTAATTGTAGTTGTGTCTAGGGGAGTGTCTCTCTGTTTTCTAGTATGTTTTCTAGTTATTTGTGCCCTGGTTTCTTAAGGTGGACTGCTTGTTTTCAGGTTCTAGGCCTTGGATTACCTCAGACTGTATTAATGCCTAGAACTGAATGATGTCACCAAATAATGCATGTATACTGGGCATATACATTATGTGGCACACACAACGACCCATTTCTCTCTGCTGATCATTTATTTCTTACCAGATTTCAAGGTTACTGTTCTAAACAATACGCCAATATATATTTTAAAACACCATACCACCTCCCTTTTTATTCGTTTTGATAGTTTTCTGGGACCATTTACCTAAACGTCAACCAATTGGTCCTTCTCCATGCCATGGCTCTTGTGTAGATGTAATGTCATGATGTTTTAACTTATTGGTAAAGTCTGGGTTTCTACTTTTTCCGCCAAATGCTAATTACCTCAGACCTTCCGGTGTTCCCGGATAATATAATAAAGGCAATTCCGTTATTCCTGTTATATTCCTGTTTAATTCAGTGGGTTAAGCTTTTGACTCGTACATGTGAGCAGAGCATGCTGAGTTTCTGACGCATGACTTGAAGGTCAATGAATGGACCTTGAGTGGGTGTAGATGTTGGGATTGGACATGATGCTCTGCTCCTGGCTTGGGCATGTCTGCCTGGCTTGTTGAGATCCTTGCCCCGGGGGTCAGGTGCAGGGGTGTAGTCACAGCCCGGTAAGATCGAACTGGCGATCTGCGGTACTGAGGATATAAGATTGTATTAACAACAGTCTGTTTTCACGCTTCCATATTGCTTCCTTGATTTCCCTCCATCTCTGCAGATTTCTACAGATGTTGCCTTCATCCTTTCTTCTCTTTCTCTGTCAGCCCCTCTTTACTCTCTGTCCCTGTTTGTCCTCAGTTCCTCCACCTCTGTCAATGTCACTGACTGCCTCTGTGATTAATTAATGTGGAGGGAGGGATGTATGGAAACCAAGGCTAGAATGGGGAGTAAAGGTTAGTGTAACATCCGAGTGCTAGAGCTTAATTGCCCAGTGTTCCCTCCTGTCAGAGCTCCCTCAGAAGCCATTCTACCGCCACCTACGGGCAGGCTTAGGCGTTTGTCTTCTCCGGTCTTCTAGCTGCCATCGTTCCTCCCTCCCTTCACATTATTGGTCCGGTCTCATCATCACTATGACCTGGTGCCCATTTCCTCATTAGTAGAGTAAATAGGTTCCCTGTGTTTGGTCATGTCTTTGTGTGGTATTGTTGCATGTTACGTGTGGATATTCAGTGAGAGATTAATTCTATTGATGTGCCCTGTGCCATCTGTGTAATCTTTGATGGACCTTATTGCGCTGTGTCGCATGTTACTTGATAAGCACAGTGAGTACGTCCAGGTTGTGTTTAACCTGATGTATTAAACGCAACAACGCTATCAGCTACTGCCGTGACACCTCAAACTATATTTGCTTTGATATTGCGAATAAAAACAGATTCATAGAAGAATATATGCAATTACATTAAATACATTTTTTTTAAGTTTGATTTTGCTCTGCTTTATTTATAAACGATTTTGAGGCACACTTTAAGCA
Source organism: Dallia pectoralis (assembly GCA_029465975.1). Classification (NCBI taxonomy): domain Eukaryota; kingdom Metazoa; phylum Chordata; class Actinopteri; order Esociformes; family Umbridae; genus Dallia; species Dallia pectoralis. The sequence goes on along the minus strand of CM055729.1, from coordinate 10,838,890 downwards.
CTGGAGAGGTAGAGAAAAAAAGAGAGAGATAGAATAAATCAGCATCTTACTGTCACGTCCTTTGTGTGTAGTTTAGATCCGGTCCAGAGACAGAATCACGTTCATGTTATTTATTATCCGGCTAGAAAACAAGCACATAACGACGAACGGAAGAGAGTTATACTGACTGGGTTAATTAAAGAGAGCAACAAGTGGCTTACTAAACGTATAAAAAACAGACATATATTTAGAACAATCACCGAAAATAACCTGTGACTTAAATCAAACAATATCCGACAATAATTTACATTACCCAGAAACTTAAATATCCCACTAATTACTAACTATGCCCCGGTAATAAGCTAACAAGAAAAAGCTGTGCTCCAAAATCAAAACAGTGCACAGGAAGTGCTCCCCACTAAACACCCCATGTGGAACACAACTCACCACAACTGTGACACTTTATACTATGTACAAATGTATCATGATATTCTAATCATATTCTATTCATCACATATTTTTAAAAGGCATACTGAAATATAAAGTACATTAGTATGAATGTACACATCTTAGTTTTAAGGTCAATCGATTTAAGTAAATGAATTACTTAATCCCTTGATTATTATATAATATGTTGATAAATCTTGTATTAGAAGTCTAGTATTCTGAACCAAGAGATTCGTGTCACAATTCCTAGTCTACTGAGAACATCTAGTGGGCTAGGAGGATATGGAGGCAATGTGATGGTCTGGGGGTGCTTTGCTGGTGGCACAGTCAAAGATGTGTTCAGGGTCAAAAGGATCTTGAATAAAGGCTATCACTTCATTATGCATCGACCATACCATACCCTGTGGACGTTGTTTGATTGGAGCCAATTCACTCCAACAACAGGACAATGACCAACTGTACCGACTCACTCTCCTATCTGTTCACTCTGTGGCCGTTCTTCCACAGCCACTTGGCCACTCTTTTCAACAGTCTCCCACGTTGACTTGATAGTCTACCATAAGACGTGTCAGTGGATCTCAAGATCCTTCAATAACCCAGTGGTACATGTCTCTACTCAACATCTAGTGGCCAAACCTTGACCCCCTGCTGCTCTCACTCTACTGAATCTTCCCAGCCCACTGTTAAGTCACTCAGAATGTGTGTGTGGTTTGCTGCTGTTGAGCACATAAGGCATGATGGATCCGCACCAAGCCAGTAGGTGTTGGGGTGAAGAAAACACATTGTAAGTTCATCTGACAAGAAAGATTTTTCAGCTTGCTTCTGTATCCCACAGTTTCATCCAGCAGTGCTTTCTCCTCTCTGAAACTTTTCCACCTCATCCGAATCAATAATAAGTTGTATTTGTCACACCATTGGTGAACAGTAGTAGACAACCACTGAGATGCTTACAGGCGTGAAACCGTGACAGGAGAAACACAGGCTTATTCACCGGGAGTACCAACACAGGCTTATTCACCGGGAGTACCAACACAGGCTTATTCACCGGGAGTACCAACACAGACTTATTCCCTGGAGTACCAACACAGGCTTATTCACCGAGAGTACCAACACAGGGTTATTCCCCGGGAGTACCAACACAGGCTTATCCCCGGGAGTACCAACACAGGGTTATTCACCGGGTGTACCAACACAGGGTAATTCACCGTGAGTAACAACACAGGCTTATTCCCAGGGAGTACCAACACAGGCTTATTCCCCGGGAGTACCAACACAGGCCTATTCCCAGAGAGTACCAACACAGGCTAATTTCACCGGGAGTACCAACACAGGCTTCTTCACCGGGAGTACCAACACAGGGTTATTCCCCGGGAGTACCAACACCAGCTTTTTCACTGGGAGTACCAAACAGGCTTATTCAGCTTATTCACCGGGAGTACCAACACAGGCTTATTCACCGGGAGTACCAACACAGGCTTATTCCCCGGGAGTACCAACACAGGGTTATTCCCCGGGAGTACCAACACCAGCTTTTTCACTGGGAGTACCAACACAGGCTTATTCACCCGGAGTACCAACACAGGCTTATTCACCGGGAGTACCAACACAGGCTTATTCACCGGGAGTACCAACACAGGCCTATTCCCCGAGAGTACCAACACAGACTTATTCAGCTTTTTCACTGGGAGTACCAACACAGGAGTACCAACACAGGCTTATTCCCGGGAGTACCAACACAGACTTATTCACCGGGAGTACCAACACAGGGTTATTCCCCGGGAGTACCAACACAGGGTTATTCCCCGGGAGTACCAACACCAGCTTATTCACCGGGAGTACCAATACAGGCGTATTCACCGGGAGTACCAACACAGGGTTGGAGGGGGAAAAGTGTACCAGGATGAGAGTGCTAAAGGCAGGGGTGTCATTACACACGTCTCATGGGAACATTGGCTTCTATAGGTGATTGAATAATGGACAGTATTCCTGTGAGTATTCCTGTGAGTATTCCAGTGAGTATTCCAGTGAGTACATAATGTGTTGTACCTAGTTACCTTGGATCAGGACCTACAGAGTATTCCTTCTGAATATGCCTGAAAGACCTTCTCCTTATGTGAACCTCCCATTTCTGTCTCCCTCTCTCACCCGTCCTACAATGTGTGGACGGACGCATTTTCACCCTCTCTCTTCACACACACACACTCACACACACATAGTATCTGCCCAATCTCCCTCCTCCCCATGGTGTGGAAACAGATGTCTAGCGGCCGGCCTCCATTACCCTCTCGTCCTTAAGGAGATAAGTCATCGGCTCTGCCCCGCCAGCGGTGCTCCTTGCAGGGATAACTCTCCCGGGCGCTGGCCGGCCTCCAGACATCAGGAGAGTGTGTGTGAGTTTGCTTGCGCGCATTTCTGCATGTACAGTATGTGTGTGTGTTTCGGGTTGGGGCTGTGTTTTCAAGCATGGGACCGTATTTGCGTGACCACCACAGCTTTTTCTTTCATCCATCAAACCATAAGACCCCCACTCCTCACATGCGCCTGCCCAGACCGGATGCTCACGAGGCGGACGCGAAGCCTGTGACAACAAGGCACTGATCCAAACCCCGGTTCTATCTCCCTATAACTCCTGTTAGATGGACATATACTGGGGTGAGCTGAGCCGGGGTTTTAATAGCATCCCAAACGGCGACCTACAGTGACTAGTGTGACACATTTGGCCGGATATCTTCACAAAAGCAGTGCACTTAATAAAGCAAGGGTGAAAGTTGGATGGCAACCCCAGACTATCGCTCTGCAGTAAGTGGTCATTAAAGAGAGGCCTGACAGGAGTGTCTGGTATGAGTAGTGGAGGATGTGTTTGTGTGTGTGTGTGTGTGTATGTGTGTGTGTGTGTGTGTGTGTGTGTGTGTGTGTGTGTGGTTGTGTGGTTGTGTGTGTGTGTGTGTGCGTGTCTGAGAGAGTACATGTCTTACTGTTGCGGTAATGGCATCCTATGTTAGTGGGTGAGCAGAGGGCTCATCTGTCTCTGTTTCTGGGCAGAGGACCGGAGTGTAGATTGTCCAGTTAGGTTGTTGCTCCGTTGTTTTTCTCATGTCTGTCACTTGAAAAGAAAGACATTTTGAGTTTGGTTCAGGACTAGTATCGATTGTTTTTCCTCCTGTTTTCTTTTTTTTGAGGATTTAGGTTACAAAGTTCCTGTAAATGTCCCTATATTCCCGGGTGGATTGCCATGTATTACCATGCGCCAATCTCCACGCAGATCTTTAATCGGTCCCTGGAGCTGTGTGAAGGGCCCGCTTGCTTCAAATGCTCCTCCATCATCCCAGTCCACCAAAAACACACCATCATGGAATGACCCCTGACGTGTGTGGTCATGAAATCCTTTGAGACTGGTGTTGAGCCACCTAAAGGACATAACAGGACCCCAGCTATGACATTGGATGGAGGTAGTGGGAGGTCCCAAGTGTGACATAATTACCCTTACATGGGGATCTGTGCACAATTGTAAGGGGTGACGCTCTTAAGGAGAGAATCTCTGATGATTTTATGAGATTCTGCCCTTATTGTCACAAACCCAGATCTAGTGCAGAGGAAAGCCAGGCGCAGAGCGTCTATCTCCGTTTAAACACAGGTTTATTTAGATTAAAACAAACCGTAAATGACAAAAACACTCACACAATGTAAGAACGAAATGAAATTGCGCATTTGCGCACTTATGATAAACAGACAAACAGTAATTTAAACTAACACTCACCATAGATAGTACGTGGCATAGAAACAATAACCAACAACGTGCACCAAGACCCAGTGACTTGAATAACAAAAACATATCACCAAATCTAAAACAGCTATGCCCATTCTAATCATACACATCTGATTCAGGTGTGAAAGTTATATAAGTGCTCAAAGTTATATAACTGAATAAGTGTCCCAATACCTCCTTGCGTTGTTTCATTTGGTCTGCGTCTCACAAATCTTCTTGTTTGTAATACGAACACATCAAACATAGATTACACTTTTCAACTTTCCTGTCCTTCCTGTCAATTTATAATACTTTTATTGTCCAGTCTGAAATATCCATTTTTTTTCGCAACTCTGCCTTTAAGGCCAGCATCCAAAAGTCACCGCTTCACTTTTGATGTTTAGAATGGTGTTTTGATGGTACTTTTTAATGAAGCTGCCAGTTGAGGACCTGTAGCGTCTGTTTCTCAAACTGTATTTGTGCACCAGGGCCTCCCAATTATTTTTCTATTTTGGTTAGTTTGTGCTGGGAGCAAGTAGTACACAGCCTTGCATGGGATCTTCAGTTTATTGACAATTTCTTGTAATGAAGAAAAAGACTCACGAGTTTAAGAACAAAGTTTATTGTTTCTGGCCATTTCGAGTCTGTAATCAAATCCATCAAATCCATCAATCAAATCCAGAATTGATGATGCTCCAGAAACTGAACTAGTGCTGATTAATGTAGAAAAATACTGTTTTATTTTCTACGTTAATCAGCACAGTGTCACGAATGGGCTTTGCCACGTAACAGGTAGGACACAGGTGCAGAGATGTCTATTGAATAACGTATTTATTTATAGACAAGCTGATAAATTCCAGTAACAAATAAAGCCGTGGATTGGAAAAAAATGGATCACACCGTACTTTTAAACAGGAAACAAACAAACAAACGTACCTGCACGCATTACATGTATTCAAACAATGCCCCGACACACCGGCGATTAGACAAGGACCAAACTATATACAGGACTAATGAGCCAACAGAAAACAGGTGTGGGAAAAACTTCAGGTGCTTCAAATGTCCTTAATTTCCTCCCTCTCTCTGCTGACAGGGGGAGTGCCAACACTGGCATAGAGAGAGATAGATTGGTGATCCTTACACACAGCAGTTTTCAGCCAAGTTTACATAATTCTTTCAGGGTTTTCAGATTATCAGAAAGACTTTGGAAAACATGTGTGATTGCTGATAATGGGCTTATGAACGCCTATGTAGATATTCCAGGAATCATCAGGAATCAGGCATTAACTTGATCTGCAACACAACCAGATGGATCTCTGATAGGACCTGCTTTGAATCATTAAGCCAGGTAGTTTTGAGACATTTTCCCATTACTTTTGTCCTCCTATGGTCAACCAGGAAACCAGAATCATTAGAACTATCATTCCTTTGATCAAAAAGGATTCTTTAGCATAAACTTTAGACTGACTTAGAGGACTTTAGCAGCATAAAACGAGGGACTCAGACAGTGAGGTTCCATCAACTCTACCAGGCACTAGACACAAGGGACACCAACCAAACGCCAACCAACCTGAGAGAGTGTGTCATGACTCCCTGCCCGTGATGTCTGTCTGTGTGGTGTTTGTCTGTTTTTGCTCTTTGTTATGTCTTTCTGTCTCCCTCTGTTGGCGGTTACCTGTTGGAGCTGCTGAGGATCACACACACCTGTTTTCCATCAGCAGTCCTATAAGAGAGGGAACCAGACTTCCAGTTCTCGCCGGATTGTTTGGTCATTTTCGTATGTCGGCCTCAGTATCTGCAAGTCGTGCTTTTGCTTACCTTTCGCCTATTACCTGGATGTGGAACTATTGATAGTAACTGGATTGTTTTGTTCACTTCCTCAGGATTCCTTTTCCGTTTGATCACCTTGGGCTTCTTTTGGATCGAATCGTCACACTCACCTGGAGCACCTTTTGGGAGATATCATCTGGGAGTCTGGATCGCCACTACAAGACATTACACCCTGCACTTGTTCATGGACTGCCTTGTTTTTCTTTTCCCACATTGTCACCAATAAATTATTGTTTGCTCAACTCCTGTTTGTTGTCCGGTCTGCGTTTGGGTCCCCATCCAGAAAAACCTGTGACAGTACAATCCGGCCAGAATGGACCCAGCGGACCTGGAGAAGATGGGTCAGGCGGTCGCGCACCAGGGTGCCTTGTTGGGCCAACACAGCTCTACATTACAAGGAATAATGGGCACTCTAAAGTCTCTTTCTACTAACAATGCTTCGATTCAGAGCCATCTCAGCGCTACGCAGCCTCTGGCTCCACCAGCTCCTGCACCATCGGAACCATCACCTATTGTGGTCGCCCACCGTGAGCCCAGGATACCTACACCAGAGAAGTATAACGGCAATTTGGGAGAGTGTCGTTCTTTTTTTGATTCAGTGTGGTTTGGTGTTCGATTTACAGCCATGCATGTATAACACGGATAGAGCCAAGATTGCCTATGTAATTGGTTTACTTCAAGGAGAGGCTTTGGCATGGGCGTCAGCAGTGTGGGAGCGACAGGGTTTGGTCTCTGAGACTTACAACGCTTTCACCATGGAGATGAGGAGACTATTCGACCATCCTATTCGTGGTAGGGACGCGTCCAAACGGCGCCTAAAGTTACGCCAAGATGCCTGCAGTGTAGCTGAGTATGCCATTGCATTCAACATACTAGCTGTGGAGAGTAATTGGGATGCAGAGGCACTGCAAGCAACGTTTTATAATGGATTATGTGAAGGGATAAAGGATGAACTTGTTTCCTATCCTGAACCTGATGGGTTGGAGGAGTTGATTCAATTGGCTATTCGAGTTGACAACAGGTGCCGGGAGCGACAAGGAGAGAGGAGACGGGGAGTCCGTCGTTACCCATCTGAGAGGGAGAACCCCGGGGTGGAACGTTTCTCTGATAACCCTTTATCTAGAGATGCAGTAGAACCAACGAGAAGTCGGGAGTCAGAACCTATGCAAGTAGGTCGCTACCGTGTTGATGAGATGGAACGGCAGCGTCGGAGAGCAAGCAACGGTTGTCTTTATTGTGGTCAGCCCGGACATCACCTTAATACGTGCTCTCAACGTCCGGAAAACCGACAGGCTCGTTAGGGTTGGGGAGAGACTTAGCGAGCCCATCTGTCAGGTCAATACAATTCTCTCCTCGCACTCCACTACACGTCACACTCATCATTAAAGGACCATGTCTTGTATTCCAGGCACTCATTGATTCTGGGGCAGATGAGAGTTTCCTAGATGCTGAACTGGTGAAACAGCTGGGGCTCGCCACCACGCCATTGGACAGGGCCATCGAAGCAAGCACCTTGGAAGGTCGGCTGTTAGCCAGGGTAACCACTAGAACAGAACCAGTCCAGTTGATACTGTCAGGTAATCACTCTGAAATTATCAGTTTTCTCATTATCAGCTCACCCCAAATCCCTGTTGTCTTGGGACACACCTGGTTGGTAAAACACAATCCTACAATCGATTGGATCTCGGGTCAGGTAACTACATGGAACCTCACTTGTCACTCAAACTGCCTCAAATCTGCTCTCCCTCAGTCGGCACCTAGCCTGCGGTGTAGAAGTCCATCACCTGACCTCACACTTGTCCCTGTCGAGTTCCACGACTTAGGTGAGGTGTTCAATAAGCAGAAGGCTCTCACCCTACCTCCTCATCGACCGTACGATTGTGCCATCAACCTTCTACGAAGGGCTACCTTTCCCAAGGGACGCCTCTACAGCATCTCCAAGCCGAAATGAGAGGCTATGGAGACTTACCTAAAGGATTCACTGGCTGCGGGTCTCATCCGTCCTTCATCATCACCCCTGGCCGCAGGCTTCTTTTTCGTGAGTAAAAAGGATGGGTCGCTTCGACCCTGTATTGATTACCGTGGACTTAATGACATAACAGTGAAGAATAAGTATCCCCTGCCATTGATGAACTCTGCATTCGATTCCCTGCAGGGGGCTACGGTCTTCACCAAGCTTGATCTCCGCAATGCGTACCACTTGGTCAGAATCAGGGAGGGGGATGAATGGTTAACCGGGTTCAACACACCCATGGGTCATTTTGAATACCTGGTTATGCCTTTCGGCCTTACTAATGCCCCTGCTGTTTTCCAGTGTCTAGTTAACGACGTACTCAGGGACATGATTGGACAGTTTGTTTTCGTTTATATAGACGATATCTTGATATTTTTCAGAAGCATCTCAGACCACAAGCAACATGTCCGACAGGTACTTAAACGGCTGTTAGAGAACCGCCTGTATGTGAAGGCCGAGAAATGTGAGTTCCATGCACCCGTAGTTTCCTTCCTTGGGCACATCATCGCTGAAGGTCAAGTGAGAATGGACCAGGACAAAGTAAGAGCAGTACGGGAGTGGCCGAGACCCTGTACCCAGAAGGAGTTGCAAAGGCGGTTTATTCGAGACTATAGTCGTGTGGCCGCCCCTTTGACCGCTCTTTTTTCCTGCCTCAGGTCTTTTGTATGGACGCCAGAAGCCGAGGAGGCATTTCGCGACCTGAGGGGGCGTTTCACCTCCGCACCCATCCTCACACAGCCAGATCCATCAAGACAGTTCGTGGTCGAGGTTGACGCGTCTGATGTCGGCGTGGGAGCGGTGCTTTCTCAGCGCTCTGTGGATGACGGTAAACTCCACCCCTGTGCCTTTCTGTCTCGACGGTTGTCGCCTGCCGAGGTGAACTATGATGTCGGTAATCGTGAACTACTGGCAGTCAAGATTGCGTTAACGGAATGGCGGCACTGGCTGGAGGGGACGGAGCAACCATTCGTGGTGTGGACTGACCACAAGAACTTAGAGCACGTTAGAACTGCAAGACGACTCAACCCACGCCAAGCCCGATGGGCATTGTTTTTTGGGCGTTTCTACTTCTCTTTGACATACAGACCAGGATCCAGGAACGTCAAGCCTGATGCGCTTTCCCGCGTTTTTTCCAAGGAAGGGGATCCTCTCGGAGTGACACCATCATACCACGTGGTTGGTTCATTGGAGCCGTGCTGTGGAAGGTGGAAGAGGAGGTCAAGGCAGCCCTCCTGACCAATCCAGGTCCAGGTAACGGACCCCCAGGACATCTGTTTGTCCCTGACCACGTTCGTTCAACTGTGCTTCAATGGGCCCACGCTTCGAGACTTGCCTGTCATCCCGGTGTAGCACGAACAATGGCTTTTCTCAGGAGGCGGTTCTGGTGGCCGTCGATGGGCGTGACACCAAGGCCTTTGTTGCGGCATGTCCCACATGTGCTCAAAACAAGACATCAATGCGGCCCAGCCCTGGCCTCCTGCGTCCTCTACCCATACCTTGCCGACCCTGGTCTCATCTGGGTTTGGACTTTGTTACCGGCCTGCCCTCATTTGACGGTAACACTGTTATCCTTACGGTCGTTGACCGTTTCAGTAAGTTCGCTCATTTCATCCCATTGCCCAAGCTTCCCTCGGCAAAGGAGACAGCCACGTTGATGGTTAAGGAGGTATTCTGTGCCCATGGTCTTCCCTGTGATTTGGTGTCTGACCGTGGTCCCCAGTTCGCGTCTGCGGTGTGGAAGGCTTTCTGCACTGCAATTGGGGCCACAGTCAGTCTCTCTTCTGGTTTCCATCCCCAGACCAACGCTCAAGCCGAACATGCCAACCAGAAGATGGAGACTGCGCTCCGGTGCCTGGCGTCCTCTAATCCCACGTCCTGGTCGTCTCAGCAGCCTTGGGTCGAATACGCTCACAACACGTTGCCAACTACAGCCACTGGTATGTCAGCCTTCCAATGTCTTTATGGATATCAACCCCCTTTGTTCTTGCTCAAGAGAAGGACTTATCTGTGCCATCAGTTCAGGCCCACGTCCGGCGGTGCCACCGTACAAGGCATCGGGCCAGGTCGGTTCTACTCAGGGCCTCTGGGCGGTATCAACACCAGGCTAACCGTCACCGTGCCCCTGCCCCTACCTACTCTAAAAAAACCCGTGACAGTGTGAGGTTCCATCAACTCTACCTGGCACCAGACACAAGGGACACCAAACATACGCCAAACACCCTGAGAGAGTGAGGTTCCATCAACTCTACCTGGCACCAGACACAAGGGACACCAACTAAAAACCAACCACCCTGAGACAGTGAGGGTCCATCAACTCTACCTGGCACCAGACACAAGGGACACCAACCAAACACCAACCACCCTGAGAGAGTAAGGTTCCATCAACTCTACCTGGCACCAGACACAAGGGACACCAACCAAACACCAACCTCCCTGAGACAGGAAAGACGATACCCTATAGTTCACATCCTATAGAACTAGCGATGGGGAACGCGAGCAAACCAGTGACTCTGTCACCCAAATGTCATTAAAGAGAGGAGATCACCGAGAAGAGAAGGGTGACCGCCTGGCAAAGACAGCAAAGATGGTTTGTAAATCCAGAGCCTTGTCGTTCACCTTTGCACCCCAGGGCCAGACTACATTTCATCATAATTAAACCTTACAGAAGAGAGGAGAATTTATCAAATGCATAAAGGTCATGCCTCATAGATCGGATCAGGTGGTCTTTCAAATTAGACTCCTTCTGCTCAACTAGTTTCTCACCAGGGAAGACATCTGAGAGGAGGTATCAAATTTGGGATTATTTTTACACTGCTCGAAAAAATTATAATTTGCATAGACCGAACAAATCCAGTTGCAGATTGCAGGCTAGCATGACCGTAAGACAAAAGCACCGCCACTAAAAGGAGCGTGGAGCCACAGCCTTTAGAAAATCCCACTAAACACTTAATCCCCGATGTAAAACTCCCGGCACCGCAAGAGTAAACGGGGTGATTGCTTTGGAAATTAATACTGCGTCCAAGAATGTTAAGTAGATTTCCTGAGGCAAGAAAAGTAACCCTACGTGTTGAAGCACGGAGCAATAAAGGACTGATTGCTTTGTTTCTAAGCATATCAGCATGCGTCTATCGCCCCTCTTCAGCATGTGTTGTTCTACCTCAATAGGATTTCATATCCACGGGCGACAGCAGCACGGTGTGTTCACCACTGGTAGCAGAGGGCATTAACTTGTTGAAACTGACAACTGGCAAATGCCATCACAGGACTGGCAAGTGGCAGTGGTTTCTGGGCATGTTCAACTAACCTCAATTCGAGCAGACTCTAGTTCTAAGTATTACATCTACCTAAGCCCTAAAATGGAAATAGCAATTTCGCTACAGGGACCGGCTAAAAGCGGGTCAGGTTTGACTGTTTTTGTCTGCACTCAAATTATGAAACATACTGTATTTGCCTACATCTCTCCTCATTGGCTAGGTTTAGACAACAGATACATCAGAACTGTAGATATGTAGATATACGTTATTAGAATAAGGAAACCAGTCAGTCTGGATTCTATGTCAAATCTTTTACAGTCTCAGCCCTTGTACCTATCTCTCCAACTCTCTCCCACTCCCACACCTCTACTCTCCCACACTCCCACTCTCCCACACTCCCACACTTCCAGTCTCCCACTCTTCCACTACCTCACTCCCCCACTCCCACACTCCCTCTCTCCCACACCTCCACTCTCCCTCATCACTCCCTCACTCCCTCTCTCCCACACTCCCACTCTCCCACACTCTCTCACTCCCACTCTCCCTCACTCCCTCTCTCCCACACTCCCACACTCCCTCTCTCCAACACTTCCTCACTCTCCCTCACTCCCTCTCTCCCACACTCTCTCTCTCCCACACTTCCTCACTCCCACACTCCCTCACTCCCTCTCTCCCACACTCCTTCACTCCCTCTCTCCCACACTCCTTCACTCCCTCACTCCCACTCTCCCACACTCCCTCACTCCCACTCTCCCTCACTCCCTCACTCCCTCACTCCCACACTCCCACTCCCACACTCTCTCTCTCCCACACTCCCTCACTCCCACACTCCTTCACTCCCTCTCTCCCACACTCCTTCACTCCCTCACTCCCACTCTCCCACACTCCCTCACTCCCTCACTTCCACTCTCCCTCACTCCCTCACTCCCTCACTCCCACTCTCCCTCACTCCCACTCTCCCACACTCTCTCACTCCCACACTCCCACTCGCTCACTTTTTTCTTTTATCCACTTTCTTTTCTTATCCTTGATTCGCTCAATCAATCAATTCCAGAGAACTTGGAAGTATATTAGTAACCAATTATTTAATACATTCTGCCTCTTCCAATATCTTCTACATTGACAGTGTCTATTCATGTCATATGAATAGGCATAGTGTATACATAGGCTCCAGTCACATGTATACACTTTGTGAAGTACATTGACAAGATAATTTAGCCTTTATCATTGATAGTCAACTGCTCCAGACCTTTTTAACAGAGTTTCTTTCCGTCTCTGTGTCTGTGAAACCTTTACCACCTCTTTCAGTGTTGGTTATAACATATACTGACTGAAGGTGGTGGATGAAAAAATGATACAAAATGTGGAAGAATGAGATCGGAATGAAAGAATGAAAAATAGGTAGGACTCAGATAAGCTGTTGAATGTACAGAATGAGGAAAGGGCTTCCAGATATAGTCTTTGAGGTGTCTTTGTGTCGGTGCCATCATGCCATGGCCTTTGAGGTTATAAAGGAATTATCAGCCATCCAGGTCTGACCAGGATAGAGTGGCTGGTCGTCCTGATCCCACCCCTGCCTCGGGGCTCTATCTCTGGGTAAACTCACAGGAATTTGGCCTTTGGCTGAGGTCCCGGGGTTTGGAGCTCACTGACTGATTGCTTTTAAATGGCAAATCACCCGCCTCTCTGTCTGAAAGAAGAAAACAATTCCTCTACGGATCTATGTTCCAGAGGGGGAGATAAAAGAAATAATGCTTTGGTGCACCGATGAAAGGTTCCACTGAGATTGTGAATGTCTGTCTGGAGCCGTGACACAATAGGAGAGAAGGAAGTTAGAGGAAGTTAAAGAAAAACAGTGACTTGTCTTGAACTGATGGATGGCTTACTCTAATTCCAACCTAAAACATCACTGACACATTATAAATATTCAACACTAGGTGTCCTTACCAAAATAAAAACAATACGTCCATGTTTTTTGTTCTAAACAGTATTGAGTGTCAGTCACAGACAGATCGACTGTCTTGTGTTTTGTTAAGTCAACTTAGTCTTAGAGCATTTATAGTAAAAGGCATTTTCATACTTACGAAAGGAAAGCAAGCCAATGTTTTCGATTCAGTTTATTTCAAAAGCCTCAACATAAATACTTACTGTCAAATGCCATCTTTGAACATCGCAGATTAGAAACTTCATATGACGTCGCCTATAAACGAACTGTATGCACAATACACACACGATATAAATGCTAATTTATTATTACAGACCATCAGAGAGACTTGTGTGTATTAGAATAGATTGTCAACACCGCTGTAGTCATGTTGACCTGATATTATACTGTGTATCTGGCTGACAACGCTGTGTGTGGGCTGAGGGTTCGGTACAAGTTGTTTGGGAGAGTGAAAACAAAAGGGGCAAGTCTTGTATCGAGGAAGTTTTGGTTTGTGCCAGCAAGATTGCTTTGTTTTTATCTTGACTGATGATTAGAAATGTAATGACGTGTGTAGAGTGTTTATGTACTGTCATTGTCTGTGTTCTGAGTCTTGCTTTTTACCTCAGGAGAAAACGTCAGCATATTACCTTCTCTCTGGGGAAGACGATGTTCCGCAGATTGCTGTAAAGAGTTTCCCCACTGAGGGAACAATGTACACAAAGACCCTCGTGGACATTGTGTGTGTGTGCGTGTGTGTGTGTGCGTGTGTGTGTGTATGTTTGGTAAAGCAGGGGAAGGAGGCGTTTATCCACTGAGTGCCCCCCTGTGGTAACTCTATCACAAAGGTGACAGGGGGTCTCTACTGGAGTTAAGTGGAGGTGTGTGTGTGTGTGTGTGACTGGGTGGGGATATGGGCATGCATGCAATGTGTGTGTGTGTGTGTGTGTGTGTGTGTGTGTGTGTGTGTGTGTGGGAGGGGGTAGTGCATGTTCCCCTCAGGCTGTACTCCACAGCCCAGAGTTAGGAATAGCTGGGTTATATCTTAGCTCTCTCTATCCCAATCTCACCCCCTCTCCTAGCTTTCTCTCCCCTCTCTCCCTCTCTTTTCCATCTCCCTTTCCTGGGTAAGAGGTTTTAGTGTGGTGTCTGTAAGATAACCTTGTAGAGAGGTCAGCTATGTGGGAGTTTTTTCTTGAAGGAGACAATGAGGTTTTTCATAGCAAGGCATGTTTCTAGCAGTCAAAATTACTGCTACAAGTTATACAACTTTTTAAAAGTGTCTTTTTTCACCGACCCTCTGCAAAACATTAAAACGATGAACAATTCGAGGTTATGCATTTCGCTCGTTTTCAGATATGAACGTTTACTAACCTCGATTTCAAACCCTCCTGCACAATTGGCGCCCACTGGCACCGGTGTCCAAGATGCGAGCCTTCAGAACCACGTCAAGCCCACCAGGTCAAGCCCACCACTACGGGACGCATTCACAACAATAGATGTGTCTCTGGAACCAGCATGTCTCTGATCTCTCTCTGTGAACATCCAGAAGCTTCTGCTTATGTCCGTATCACACTCTGCACTCGTGTGGGTTCTTTCTAAGCTCTTCACGTACGGTTGTCCTTTCTTCTCTCACCTTAACTGACATGTTGATGAGTTCCATTTACAGTGCAACGTGCAGCTATGTGAATAAATAGTCTTGTGAGGCCATCTGTAACGTCATCAGCTGCACATTTATCCACACTCCATATCAATATTATTCAGCCTTGTATCTAACCCACCCGTTTTTGTATTCTACGCTGTTGTCTTGCCGTAAGTGTTTGGCCTCTTGCTTTTTTCTTCTTCTTAAAGACCAACTGAGGCTATTGCAAAATGTATGGCACACGAAAGCAGCGTTCATCTGAAATGACTGTGGGCATGTGACTGGAGAGAGAGCAAGCCGGTTGAAGTGTTATTACTTTAGATAGTGCCGGCCTGATCCTACCTGATCCAACCCAGATCAATGCCACGGACACAGCAGTCATTATGTTGTATTGAGTTTAACATTCTGCTGGCAGGTCAGGGTTTTCTCATCAGGTGGATGTGCCTGTTTCTATTAATATAACCAGCATTCAACGGCTCTTCACCAATTATACAACGACGGGTCTATTTTTGAACGGAAGTCTGGGGTCTTTGGCGTTTTAGCATTTCATTTGGGAATTTGAATCGCGCTGACTGTTTCTGCGAGTTTTTAAAAGAGGTTACCGTTTAATTGAAACGTTTTATTTTTGGAAAAATACTTCTGCTCGTTATAAATGTGTCCGTGTTGCTTTGGGTGCCTTCGTATGAACACGGTGTTAATTGTTTTACTCTAAATATCTGGTTCACAGACACAGGAAAGCTTAGAGCTCTAGTTTAAATTTACTTCCAGAGTGTTTTAAAAGCCCAAATGCCCTGCTCGTTTTCTCTACAGACGGCTGGTTATGCAAAAAGCATAAATATCTGAATTTTATGCATAAATGTTTCTTGGCCTTGCGTTACACAACATTAGCACATGGAGACAATACTTCTCATTATAAAGATGATCAATAACCTACTTGTTGGACTGACTAAATTTTTCATGATGTCGCTGTCACGATGCTGGTACGCTGTAGCGTAATAAGCCATGTGCAGGAGCCGTATAATCCGTTCTGTAGTTTTATTTGTACACAACAAAACATAAAACAAACCGTAACCGGCGAAAAAGCTAACTGAAGCTAATGAAAATAAACATGCGCATATAGCGACTTATAGAACAATAAACAACAGTAGCAGACAATACACTCACCTCGAAATAACAACGTGACATTAGATTAATCCCAAGCACCAGTGAATACTATCCACCCACATTTATAACCCATCCTGATCACATTACACAAAACAGCTGTACACATAACGACAAACCCGGAAGTGAAACACCGAAAACCCACGCCCCTTCACCAATCGTCACAGTATCCCCCAACAAAAGGCTGGCTTCCAGATAGCCTAACCCAAACCGACGAGGGCGGAACACCTAACCGGTGCCAGACACATATAAAAAGTTCAACCCGGATGCTGCCCGGGACAGTTAGTCCAGTCTTTTTTCCTGCCATTAGACAGGGGCGGCGTGGCGGCGGCCATTGTGGCGGCAGCCATTGTGGGCGTAGTGGCGGCGGCCATCGTGAGCGTAGTCGTGGCGGCGGCCATCGTGAGCGTAGTCGTGGCGGCGGCCATCGTGAGCGTAGTCGTGGCGGCGGCCATCGTGAGCGTAGTCGTGGCGGCGGCCATCGTGAGCGTCGTCGTGGCGGCGGCCATCGTGAGCGTAGTCGTGGCGGCGGCCATCGTGAGCGTAGTCGTGGCGGCGGCCATCGTGAGCGTAGTCGTGGCGGCGGCCATCGTGAGCGTAGTCGTGGCGGCGGCAATCGTGAGCGTAGTCGTGGCGGCGGCCATCGTGAGCGTCGTCGTGGCGGCGGCCATCGTGAGCGTAGTCGTGGCGGCGGCCATCGTGAGCGTAGTCGTGGCGGCGGCCATCGTGAGCGTAGTCGTGGCGGCGGCCATCGTGAGCGTAGTCGTGGCGGCGGCAATCGTGAGCGTAGTCGTGGCGGCGGCCATCGTGAGCGTCGCCGGGGCGGCGGCCATTGTGAGCGTCGCCGTGGCGGCGGCCATCGTGGCGTCGCCGTGGCGGCGGCCATCGTGAGCGTCGCCGTGGCGGCGCCATCGTGGCGTCGCCGTGGCGGCGGCCCTCGTGAGCGGCGTCGTGGCGGCGGCCATCGTGGCGGCGGCCATCGTGGCGGCGTCGTGGCGGCGGCCATCGTGAGCGGCGTCGTGGCGGCGGCCATCGTGAGCGGCGTCGTGGCGGCGGCCATCGTGAGCGGCGTGGCGCGGCCATCGTGAGCGGGCGTGGCGGCGGCCATCGTGAGCGCGCGTGGCGGCGGCCATCGTGAGCGCGTCGTGGCGGCGGCCATCGTGAGCGTCGTCGTGGCGGCGGCCATCGTGAGCGGCGGCGTGGCGGCGGCCATCGTGAGCGCGTCGTGGCGGCGCCATCGTGAGCGTCGCCGTGGCGGCGGCCATCGTGGGCGGCGTGGCGGCAGCCATCGTGGGCGTCGCCGTGGCGCGGCCATCGTGAGCGGCGCCATTGTGGGCGTCGCCGGGGCGGCGGCCATCGTGAGCGTCGCCGTGGCGGCGGCCATCGTGAGCGCCGACGTGGCGGCGGAGCGTCGCCGTGGCGCGGCCATCGTGAGCGTCGCCGTGGCGGCGGCCCTCGTGAGCGGCGTCGTGGCGGCGGCCATCGTGAGCGGCGTCGTGGCGGCGGCCATCGTGAGCGGCGTCGTGGCGGCGGCCATCGTGAGCGGCGTCGTGGCGGCGGCCATCGTGAGCGTAGTCGTGGCGGCGGCCATCGTGAGCGTAGTCGTGGCGGCGGCCATCGTGAGCGTAGCCGTGGCGGCGGCAATCGTGAGCGTAGTCGTGGCGGCGGCCATCGTGAGCGTAGTCGTGGCGGCGGCAATCGTGAGCGTAGTCGTGGCGGCGGCCATCGTGAGCGTCGCCGGGGCGGCGGCCATCGTGGTGGCCATCGTGAGCGTCGCCGGGGCGGCGGCCATCGTGAGCGTCGCCGTGGCGGCGGCCATCGTGAGCGTCGCCGTGGCGGCGGCCCTCGTGAGCGGCGTCGTGGCGGCAGCCATCGTGAGCGGCGTCGTGGCGGCGGCCATCGTGAGCGGCGTCGTGGCGGCGGCCATCGTGAGCGGCGTCGTGGCGGCGGCCATCGTGAGCGTAGTCGTGGCGGCGGCCATCGTGAGCGTAGTCGTGGCGGCGGCCATCGTGAGCGTAGTCGTGGCGGCGGCAATCGTGAGCGTAGTCGTGGCGGCGGCCATCGTGAGCGTCGCCGTGGCGGCGGCCATCGTGGCGTCGCCGTGGCGGCGGCCATCGTGAGCGTCGCCGTGGCGGCGGCCATCGTGAGCGTCGCCGTGGCGGCGGCCCTCGTGAGCGGCGTCGTGGCGGCGGCCATCGTGAGCGGCGTCGTGGCGGCGGCCATCGTGAGCGGCGTCGTGGCGGCGGCCATCGTGAGCGTAGTCGTGGCGGCGGCCATCGTGAGCGTAGTCGTGGCGGCGGCCATCGTGAGCGTCGTCGTGGCGGCGGCCATCGTGAGCGTCGTCGTGGCGGCGGCCATCGTGAGCGTCGTCGTGGCGCGGCCTTCGTGGGCGGCGATGCGGCAGCCATTGTGGGCGGCGATGCGGCAGCTATTGTGGGCGGCGATGCGGCAGCCATTGTGGGCGGCGATGCGGCAGCCATTGTGGGCGGCGATGCGGCAGCCATTGTGGGCGGCGATGCGGCAGCCATTGTGGGCGGCGATGCGACAGCCATTGTGGGCGGCGATGCGACAGCCATTGTGGACGCTGGCGTGACGGCGGGAGCCATCGTGGATGCTGGCGTGACGGCGGGAACCTTCTTTGGCGCTGGCGTGACGGCGGCAGCCATCTTGGGCGCTGGCGTGATGGCGACCATCTTGGGCGCTGGCGTGACGGCGGCAGCCATCTTGAGCGCTGGCGTGACGGCAACAGCCATCGTGGACGCTGGCGTGACGGCGGCAGCCATCTTGAGCGCTGGCGTGACGGCAACAGCCATCTTGAGCGCTGGCGTGACGGCAACAGCCATCTTGAGCGCTGGCGTGACGGCAACAGCCATCTTGGGCGCTGGCGTGACGGCGGGAGCCATCGTGGACGCTGGCGTGGCGGCGACCATCTCCGGCGCAGGCGTGGTGGCGACCATCTCCGGCGCAGGGGCGGTGGCGACCATCTCGGACGCAGGCGTGGTGGCGACCATCTCAGGCGCTGGCTCCTCTAAGTCCAGCCATGTCCTCCACCACGTCCTAATAATAGCCGAGGGCTGTTCATCCAACCCCTCCGGGGGTTTTTCTGTCCCTGACGTTGGTGGCCGAAAAGGGTCTTGGCGGGGGTTGTGGCTGTAGCTCAAGGGGTTTCTCCCCCCCTGTCTGCAGCCCAGGAGCAGTGGGTGGCTGGTTATGCAGCACCAGGACCGTGGGTGTTCTCTCCGCGGACCTTCCTGAACACCCCGTCAGCTCCCCCCCAAAAATTACTTTGGGGCGCTTCCGGGATGCCCTCACCCTTCCTTCATAGAAGGCCCGCGGACCCATTATAACTGGCCCTGAATGCCGCTTCGGTGGTTCAACCGTAGCATACGGCCGGAGACGTAGCCACCGCTCCTGTGGTGTCTCCGGCCGATTCAACCACCCTCTCTCCGTGGGGCGACGGTGAGCTTCATCCAACGGGGCGCTATAGCTTGCCCCCCCGTGGAATTCACCCACCGTTCGTTGGCTCTGCTGGCTTCTTTGTAGGCTTGGGATTCTGTCACGATGCTGGTACGGTGTAGCGTAATAAGCCATGTGCAGGAGCCGTATAATCCGTTCGGTAGTTTTATTTGTACACAACAAAACATAAAACAAACCGTAACCGGCAAAAAAGCTAACTGAAGCTAATGAAAATAAACATGCGCATATAGCGACTTATAGAACAATAAACAACAGTAGCCGACAACACACTCACCTCGAAATAACAACGTGACATTAGATTAATCCCAAGCACCAGTGAATACTATCCACCCACATTTATAACCCATCCTGATCACATTACACAAAACAGCTGTACACATAACGACAAACCCGGAAGTGAAACACCGAAAACCCACGCCCCTTCACCAATCGTCACAGTCGCCTGTATTAAACAACCCTAACGCCGGCCTCTTAAACCAATTCTTACAGTGAATACTATTCTGTTGGACTGCCTCCATCCTGGTGTTTGATACGCTGAGTAAAAGCATGCCTGTATACAGAAAAGTGTCTGTTTGTCACAAACGCGCCTATTGGACAATGCCATTATAGCGCCACGATGGGTCATCAGAAGAAAGGTGTCCACTTGACCTGATAGTTTCCTCGTTTGCAATCGCAGTGACAAGTAACATTCGTTTGCCTAAATGAACTGTCTGTGTGAACAGGGTACAAATGCTATACAGCCCTGAAACATCACATCAAGAAACCTGCGCTCCGTTTTGGAGCAATAGAGACCTGCCTTGATAGAAGACAGGTAATTCAGTTGATTCGTATGTTCACGGAAGCTCATTTATATACCAGATAATGATGAAAACGTGTATTAAAACTATACCTTTGTTACAGAGTGGAACATAAGTTCTGATAAGTTAGACACTTGCCGTGAAAACTCCTTAATGTCTTCATTTTAAGCCTACTTCATAGAAATGCATGTTAATAACATTGGCATTTGAGCTGTGCATAACTTGTATAGAAATGTGGTCTTTTGTGTAGGATGAGTGTTGCTACCTAGCATGCATTCATTACAGTAGCAGGATGAATAAACCCACGATGAAGGCTTTTCTCTAGGAACCTTTGAAGAACAATGGGAGAAATGTAATTGACAAGCACACACCTGTCACACACACACACACACTCGACAAACACTTAACACAATGAAGGAGACCGGTGAAGGAGTGAGGTCATTATAGCGTTGCCACACGACGGACCACTTAGCACTAATTAGCAGCCATTTGCCATCAGTAGGGAACCATGTCTTTGTCTGGAGGATGGAGAAGCATTAGGATATGGAGAACATTTTGGTTCTCTTCAGTCTAATGTAGCCTTGAGTAATGTTAGTGCGTTAATAACCTACTAGCCAGTCCCCAGGTTACCCCACTTTAGCAACAAGAGCGTTCACGCACACAACACACATTCACCCAGACTACAGAGAACAACACATCACAACATATCAAATCACGACATATCACAACACTTCACGACACAACATATCACAACACATAACTTCACGACACATTACATTATATCACAACACAACACTTTAAAACCCATCCCAACATGACACCTCACAACACCTCACAACACCTCACAACACATCACAACACATCACCTCACAACACATCACAACACCTCACAACACCTCACAACACCTCACAACACCTCACAACACCTCACAACACATCACAACACATCACACAGCACCACACAACACATCACAACACCTCACAACCCCTCACAACACCTCACAACACCTCACAACACATCACAACACCTCACAACACATCACAACACATCACAACACATCACAACACCTCACAACACATCACAACACATCACAACACATCACAACACCTCACAACACCTCACATCACACAGCACCACACAACACCTCACAACACCTCACAACACATCACAACACATCACAACACATCACAACACCTCACAACACATCACAACACCTCACAACACCTCACAACACATCACAACACATCACAACACATCACAACACCTCACAACACATCACAACACCTCACAACACCTCACAACACCTCACAACACCTCACAACACATCACACAGCACCACACAACTCTGTAATAAAACACGGCACAACACAACGCGACAAAACAAAACCACAGAGTGTCTGAAATCATGCATTATGTTCTGTTTGTACAGAGATACAGTCCAGAGTACTGTGTCAGCATATTCAGAAACGTCCAAAATAGAACATGAAATACATTTTCGAATATCAGGTCAACATGACTATATCCTGTCAAATGTCTCATGTGATTGACAAGAACAAGTCCTTCTAACAGCGCAGGCCCTTGTAGCTTGAATAAACGGTGTCTGCTCCGTACTCAGGCACGCTTTAGCATTTAAATAATGAAACACATCATGTGGAGAAACTGTTTGATACTATTTGACGAAAACATCACCATACAAAAAGCACAGGTAGACGCTGCTAGCTTCCTGCTTCGCACAAGCGACAGCCCGATGCAATATCAATAAGTTGGTCATGTGACCAGGCAACAGTAATATCCCTGTTTCAGTAGTCATTAAACTACTGTAAGTGGACAGTAAATAACAGTGTTCAACGGTAAACGCCTAGAATATAAAGATAACGACCTTTGATGTGTACGTCAGAAGAGCTACGAACAAAATAAGGTGGTTGAAATGTGTAGGTGTTTTCAGAAGAAGCCTTCTGCTCGAGCCAGCTGTATTTTCTCTCCGGGTCTCTTGTCATGTTGGCGGTGTAAATACCTGGCCGGCGCCCCGCGAAAAAATAATTAGATTTAACCCCTCTGACAACACCCGCCGACGACGGGAGTAGGGAGAGAGTGTACAGATTCACTTTCATTCTACTTTACCTGTCAACCTCTGCTGACATCGGCTACGGCTGGATTTTCTCCTCACCTCACTCCTCCTTTCTACATTATTGTTCAGCAGGCGTGGAGAAAAAAAGTGTACTGTGTGTATAACAATAACATGCAGATGCCTACTGCCAAATATTACACAGAATACTGTATGTAAATGCATCCCCAACAGACAATATATATATGTATTAGGCTGCTATTACATCCAAGCCTAGTCAAGATGGATTAAACAGTGCACCTTGTTTGCCAGAGGCTACCATCACTGCTGCTACCCAGTCAGTGTATATCAATCGTAGGATGTACGTACATACAACACTGTGCTCTAGAGGGTTATGAATCAGGTAGAGGGTTGTGAATCAGGTAGAGGGTTGTGAATCAGGTAGAGGGTTATGAATCAGGTAGAGGGTTATGAATCAGGTAGAGGGTTATGAATCAGGTAGAGGGTTGTGAATCAGGTAGAGGGTTATGAATCAGGTAGAGGGTTGTGAATCAGGTAGAGGGTTATGAATCAGGTAGAGGGTTATGAATCAGGTAGAGGGTTATGAATCAGGTAGAGGGTTGTGAATCAGGTAGAGGGTTATGAATCAGGTAGAGGGTTATGAATCAGGTAGAGGTCTCCTTTTAAAGTATTATGTTCGGTATACTATTGTACAGGGAACTAGTGTCCAACCTTTCCCTGTGTTTGTGTCCACTTCTGTCAGGGGGACCGCTCCAGCTTGGAGCATATGCCGGATCCTCCCTGGGGCCCCTGACTGTGCGGCTGACAGAACAGCTGGTGCAACCGGAGCTTCTTCCTCCAAGTCCTATCAAATCCATCATCCCTCCTGGACATCCCGGACTATTTTGCGTTTTCAGTTTTCACACCTCGCTTGTTGTACTGTCATAAACTGACCCAGCCCAGCCAGAAGAGGACTGGTGATCCCTCAGAGCCTGGCTCCTCTCTAGGTTTCTTCCTAAATCTGACTTTCAGGGAGTTTTCCTAGCCGCCGTGTGTCAACTTGTTCAACTTGTTGATGTTTGCTCTGTCGGATTCAGGCTGGTGATTGTAAAAGCACTTTGTGACAACTTTTGTTGTAAAAAGGGCTTTATAAATAAATTTGATTGATTGATTGATTATGAATCAGGTAGAGGGTTGTGAATCAGGTAGAGGGTTATGAATCAGGTAGAGGGTTATGAATCAGGTAGAGGGTTATGAATCAGGTAGAGGGTTGTGAATCAGGTAGAGGGTTATGAATCAGGTAGAGGGTTGTGAATCAGGGATGTGCCTGGAACCATATTGAACCACTACTGCCTGGTGGAACCTAATATTGTCCCACACAATTACATAGGTGATCTTTTTTGGCAAAAACATTTGGATGATGGAATTGACAGTCGACCTTTTTAGATCTGGATCAACAGTGCCGATCCCTTACTACAACATAACAATGTGGGACCCCTACTACAACGTAACAGTGTGGGACCCCTACTACAACGTAACAGGGTGGGACCCCTACTACAACGTAACAGTGTGGGACCCCTACTACAACGTAACAGTGTGGGACCCCTACTACAACGAAGCAGTGTGGGACCCCTACTACAACGTAACAGTGCGGGTCCCTACTACAACGTAACAGTGCGGGACCCCTACTACAACGAAACAGTGTGGGACCCCTACTACAACGTAACAGCGTGGGACCCCTACTACAACGTAACAGCGGGACCCCTACTACAACGTAACAGTGCGGGTCCCTACTACAACGTAACAGTGCGGGACCCCTACTACAACGTAACAGTGTGGGACCCCTACTACAACGTAACAGTGTGGGACCCCTACTACAACGTAACAGTGCGGGACCCCTACTCCGAACCCTTATTCACCAGGTGATCCCCATCTACTAATTATTCCCTCTGAACTTAATAGCTCCGGTGATTAGCCTCACTGGCAACAGGTGTGCATGAAATGAAAACGAACCAACCAGGAAGTAACGTGTGCAACACAGAACAAGCTACCGACTGAAACCTAACCGTGACCCAGTAACATTTGTCGGTTAAAAATTGAATTAAATTACACTTCACATGTTGACACTAATCACACACCAGAGATATTAAATGACTCTTCACATGTTGACAGTAATCACACACCAAAGATTTCACAGAACGTTGATAATGTTCAGGTTTCTGCTCAGCAGATCTTAAATCAAAAGAACAAAATAAGGCGAAGATATCTGTCAAACTACAAAAATGAAACCAAACAGGTGTAAATAAAGGGGTATACATTATTTCCTACAAATAACATGTTTTGTAAAGCAGTCATTTTGCCCAGAGTGCATATCCAGTACCCATATATTCTAATGTGAATATACGGTATGTACCTGTGTATGAATACACGTACACTATTATGCATATGAAGACAGTCATAGGATCAGCACATCCAGGTGTACGTATTCCATGGGAGAATGGGCTGAGAAAAAAGGAGGGAAAACAGACAGAAGAGGGAGGAGCGGTAGATGACCTTTCCCCTTAACAGAGAATTGCTTTCAGGTAAATAGCATCTCAGGTACGAGCCAGAGACAGAAAAGAGCAGGTCACAACAGGAATAGAAAGGAAAACTAGATGAGGATCTTATCAATCAGGGCTCTCAGATCAGAGCTGTTGAAATGAGATGTGACCCAAATAACACCTTTATTCTTAATTGGTTAAAAGTCAATGCTTAATAATGGATGGTTCATTTGGTATCTCTGCTATGTGTATAAAGGCTTGACATGCAGTGTAGTTACATAACTACAGGATGTTCTGTATCTTATGTTATGTATTTAGGTGCCACAAGAACCTGGACTCAGTTCTGTATAATAGGTCTCACAACCTCATTTTACATTACATGTTTTATCAACGTTTGTCCAGGGGGTTAAAAGTCTATGGGGAAATGTAGGTATATCTGCTGTAGGCCTATATGAAGTGAAAGGGCAGTGAATAGTTAGAAAGTAGGTAACAGCAGGGGTTCAGACCTACTTTCTACTTTACAGTTGTATCGAAATTGTTAAAATGCTGTCCTGTGAAAGTACAGAAGCCTCTATCTGACCACATGCGCTGGAACTCAGATCCCCCAGGTCTCTATCTGACCACATGTGCTAGAGCTCAGATCCCCCCGGTCTCTATCTGACCACATGTGCTTGAACTCAGATCCCCCAGGTCTCTATCTGACCACATGTGCTAGAGCTCAGATCTCCCGGTCTCTATCTGACCACAAGTACTAGAGCTCAGATCCCCCAGGTCTCTATCTGACCACATGTACTAGAGCTCAGATCCCCCAGGTCTCTATCTGACGACATGTGCTAGAGCTCAGATCCCCCAGGTCTCTATCTGACCACATGTACTAGAGCTCAGATCCCCCTGGTCTCTATCTGACCACATGTACTAGAGCTCAGATCCCCCAGGTCTCTATATGACGACATGTGCTAGAGCTCAGATCCCCCAGGTCTCTATCTGACCACATGTGCTAGAGCTCAGATCCCCAGGTCTCTATCTGACCACATGTGCTAGAGCTCAGATCCCCCAGGTCTCTATCTGACCACATGTGCTGGAGCTCAGATCCCCCAGGTCTCTATCTGACCACATGAACTAGAGCTCAGATCCCCCAGGTCTCTATTTGACCACATGTACTAGAGCTCAGATCCCCCAGGTCTCTATCTGACCACATGTGCTGGAGCTCAGATCCCCCAGGTCTCTATTTGACCACAAGTACTAGAGCTCAGATCCCCCAGGTCTCTATCTGACCACATGTACTAGAGCTCAGATCCCACAGCCTTCTACCTGACCAAATGTACTAGAGCTCAGATCCCCCAGGTCTCTATCTGACCACATGCACTAGAGCTCAGATTCCCCCGGTCTCTATCTGACCACATGTACTAGAGCTCAGATCCCCCAGGTCTCTATCTGACCACATGTACTAGAGCTCAGATCTCCCAGGTCTCTATCTGACCACATGTACTAGAGCTCAGATCCCCCAGGTCTCTATTTGACCACATGTACTAGAGCTCAGATCCCCCAGGTCTCTATCTGACCACATGTGCTGGAGCTCAGATCCCCCAGGTCTCTATCTGACCACATGTGCTGGAGCTCAGATCCCCCTGGTCTCTATCTGACCACATGTACTAGAGCTCAGATCCCCCAGGTCTCTATATGACGACATGTGCTAGAGCTCAGATCCCCCAGGTCTCTATCTGACCACATGTACTAGAGCTCAGATCCCCCTGGTCTCTATCTGACCACATGTACTAGAGCTCAGATCCCCCAGGTCTCTATATGACGACATGTGCTAGAGCTCAGATCCCCCAGGTCTCTATCTGACCACATGTGCTAGAGCTCAGATCCCCCAGGTCTCTATCTGACCACATGTGCTAGAGCTCAGATCCCCCAGGTCTCTATCTGACCACATGTGCTGGAGCTCAGATCCCCCAGGTCTCTATCTGACCACATGAACTAGAGCTCAGATCCCCCAGGTCTCTATTTGACCACATGTACTAGAGCTCAGATCCCCCAGGTCTCTATCTGACCACATATGCTGGAGCTCAGATCCCCCAGGTCTCTATTTGACCACTAGTACTAGAGCTCAGATCCCCCAGGTCTCTATCTGACCACATGTACTAGAGCTCAGATCCCACAGCCTTCTACCTGACCAAATGTACTAGAGCTCAGATCCCCCAGGTCTCTATCTGACCACATGCACTAGAGCTCAGATTCCCCGTTCTCTATCTGACCACATGTACTAGATCTCAGATCCCCCAGGTCTCTATCTGACCACATGTACTAGAGCTCAGATCTCCCAGGTCTCTATCTGACCACATGTACTAGAGCTCAGATCCCCCAGGTCTCTATTTGACCACATGTACTAGAGCTCAGATCCCCCAGGTCTCTATTTGACCACATGTACTAGAGCTCAGATCGCCCAGGTCTCTATCTGACCACATGTGCTGGAGCTCAGATCCCCCTGGTCTCTATCTGACCACATGTACTAGAGCTCAGATCCCCCAGGTCTCTATATGACGACATGTTCTAGAGCTCAGATCCCCCAGGTCTCTATCTGACCACATGTACTAGAGCTCAGATCCCCCTGGTCTCTATCTGACCACATGTACTAGAGCTCAGATCCCCCAGGTCTCAATATGACGACATGTGCTAGAGCTCAGATCCCCCAGGTCTCTATCTGACCACATGTGCTAGAGCTCAGATCCCCCAGGTCTCTATCTGACCACATGTGCTAGAGCTCAGATCCCCCAGGTCTCTATCTGACCACATGTGCTGGAGCTCAGATCCCCCAGGTCTCTATCTGACCACATGTACTAGATCTCAGATCCCCCAGGTCTCTATCTGACCACATGTACTAGAGCTCAGATCTCCCAGGTCTCTATCTGACCACATGTACTAGAGCTCAGATCCCCCAGGTCTCTATTTGACCACATGTACTAGAGCTCAGATCCCCCAGGTCTCTATTTGACCACATGTACTAGAGCTCAGATCCCCCAGGTCTCTATCTGACCACATGTACTAGAGCTCAGATCCCCCTGGTCTCTATCTGACCACATGTACTAGAGCTCAGATCCCCCAGGTCTCAATATGACGACATGTGCTAGAGCTCAGATCCCCCAGGTCTCTATCTGACCACATGTGCTAGAGCTCAGATCCCCCAGGTCTCTATCTGACCACATGTGCTAGAGCTCAGATCCCCCAGGTCTCTATCTGACCACATGTGCTGGAGCTCAGATCCCCCAGGTCTCTATCTGACCACATGAACTAGAGCTCAGATCCCCCAGGTCTCTATTTGACCACATGTACTAGAACTCAGATCCCCCAGGTCTCTATCTGACCACATGTACTAGAGCTCAGATCCCCCAGGTCTCTATCTGACCACATGTGCTGGAGCTCAGATCCCCCAGGTCTCTATCTGACCACAAGTACTAGAGCTCAGATCCCCCAGGTCTCTATATGACGACATGTGCTAGAGCTCAGATCCCCCAGGTCTCTATCTGACCACATGTACTAGAGCTCAGATCCCCCTGGTCTCTATCTGACCACATGTACTAGAGCTCAGATCCCCCAGGTCTCTATATGACGACATGTGCTAGAGCTCAGATCCCCCAGGTCTCTATCTGACCACATGTGCTAGAGCTCAGATCCCCCAGGTATCTATCTGACCACATGTGCTAGAGCTCAGATCCCCCAGGTCTCTATCTGACCACATGTGCTGGAGCTCAGATCCCCCAGGTCTCTATCTGACCACATGAACTAGAGCTCAGATCCCCCAGGTCTCTATCTGACCACATGTGCTAGAGCTCAGATCCCACAGCCTTCTACCTGACCAAATGTACTAGAGCTCAGATCCCCCAGGTCTCTATCTGACCACATGCACTAGAGCTCAGATTCCCCGGTCTCTATCTGACCACATGTACTAGAGCTCAGATCCCCCAGGTCTCTATCTGACCACATGTACTAGAGCTCAGATCTCCCAGGTCTCTATCTGACCACATGTACTAGAGCTCAGATCTCCCAGGTCTCTATCTGACCACATGTACTAGAGCTCAGATCCCCCAGGTCTCTATTTGACCACATGTACTAGAGCTCAGATCCCCCAGGTCTCTATCTGACCACATGTGCTGGAGCTCAGATCCCCCTGGTCTCTATCTGACCACATGTACTAGAGCTCAGATCCCCCAGGTCTCTATATGACGACATGTGCTAGAGCTCAGATCCCCCAGGTCTCTATCTGACCACATGTGCTAGAGCTCAGATCCCCCAGGTCTCTATCTGACCACATGTGCTAGAGCTCAGATCCCCCAGGTCTCTATCTGACCACATGTGCTAGAGCTCAGATCCCCCAGGTCTCTATCTGACCACATGTGCTAGAGCTCAGATCCCCCAGGTCTCTATCTGACCACATGTGCTAGAGCTCAGATCCCCCAGGTCTCTATTTGACCACAAGTACTAGAGCTCAGATCCCCCAGGTCTCTATCTGACCACATGTACTAGAGCTCAGATCCCACAGCCTTCTAGCTGACCAAATGTACTAGAGCTCAGATCTCCCAGGTCTCTATTTGACCACATGTGCTAGAGCTCAGATCCCCCAGGTCTCTATTTAACCACATGGACTAGAGCTCAGATCCCCCAGGTCTCTATCTGACCACATGTCCCACATGGAAAGAACCTATATAAACATATATGTTTTAATATAGGTTTTGATATATGTTTTTAATATATGTGACATATATAAAATTGGCCGTTTTCCTATATTATATGTACATATATGTGCATATATGCACCTATATGTGCATATATGCACATATATGTTAGGTGCATATATGCACCTATATGCACCTAACATATGCACCTGTATGCACCTAACATATATGCACCTATATGTTAAATTATTGAAATCCATAGCTACTATGCAACATAAATAAAAGCCCAAAATGTAGAAATGTACATTATTTATTTACTTAAGAACAATCAAATAGAACAAAAACAAGACAAAAAACTGAACATTAAAAAAACTATTTAACTTGTTAATCCACTCAGCTGCGTGAGCTTCGAATTATAGATGTGCCTATCTGCCCACGGCTGGCTGCCGGCCACTTCTTCAATGTAGACAAACATACTAAGACAGTGTGGAACTTATGTTGCGCTCAACGGTAAATGCGTGAATTGGAAATAAACAGGCTATCTTTATTTTCAGAATCATTCGGAACAACTCAAACGTGCTCACAGATCTTCAGCTGCTGCAGTCGACTAAGTCACTACGTCAAAGACGTATTACACTTAATACACAAACACAAAAACAAATCTGTTACCGTAATACAACGAGTAAGAGCGCAATACTTCAACAGACTTCATCAGGAACCCAAAGTGCTTACAGTACAGCTGCGATTGGAGACATCTTGTATGTACATATAGGTCTTATTTGTGGATATAAAGAAGCAATACAGGAGACCTATATGGCTTGTATCCTTACGAAACAAAAGTATACTTTAAGTTCATTTTTGAGAGTATACTTAAGTTTAAAAAGTATACTATTATTAAGGTACTAAAGTACTTATTTATATACATTTTTTATACTAAGTAGACTAAATTGGCCCACTTTTTAGTTTATTTAGTACACTTTAGAGTACACTTAGTTTATTTTAAGTATACTTTTAAATACTTTAAACTAACCCGTGTAGTGTACTTTTAGTTTATGAAGTAGACTTCTTAAAGTACTTAAAAGTATACTTTTGTATACTTAAAAGTAACCTGTGTAGTGCACTTTCAGTTCATGAAGTACACTTCTTGAAGTACTTAAGTATACATTTGAATACTTTCAAGTGCACTTTCAACTCATGTAAGTACTTCAAGAAGTAAACCTAATAAATGTTAATTATGTGTGCTTGACTATGGTCAAGGACACATATTGTAATCTCACATATATATTATTATTATTATGTGTGCTTGACTATGGTCAAGGACACATATTGTAATCTCACATATATATTATTATGTGTGCTTGACTATGGTCAAGGACACATATTGTAATCTCACATATATATTATTATTATTATGTGTGCTTGACTATGCAGAAATTGTACGCTATCTAGTTATTATTATTATATCAAATTTTGACCACCCCTACTCCTCCCACAGTTTTTGCAGTAGATAGACAAAAAATTGTCAAAATGTGCGTCCCGAAACCTATTTAGTTGCTATTGTTTTGTAGAAAGTTTCGTTATGTAGTTTACGAAATATTAACGAAATTGTCGCTAATTAATCCTCATTGAAATACATTGACGGAATCTTCAAAACTAGAGTGTGAGAGCCCATTCAGCAGAAAATGTAGAGAACATTTGTAAACTGCTACTGCTGCCTGAGTTTCAACCCTTTACACACAAATGGCATATCAAAACGTTCATCTAATTGTGCTGTCACTCAAAATGTTCAAATATAAGCTGTA
Source organism: Dallia pectoralis (assembly GCA_029465975.1). Classification (NCBI taxonomy): domain Eukaryota; kingdom Metazoa; phylum Chordata; class Actinopteri; order Esociformes; family Umbridae; genus Dallia; species Dallia pectoralis. The sequence goes on along the minus strand of CM055729.1, from coordinate 10,807,539 downwards.
ACATATATATTTATTTCGTTATGTCCTTTTGTTTCCAACTTGCGCCTCCCCATAGACATCCATAGAAACGGTGATTTTCTCCACTCTAATTTGAAAGCGATTTTTGGTGTTTTTTTGTTCGTTTGTAAATTGTGATAGCGCCTACATTTCGGGGTTACAGATACATGTTATACATCAAAATGTCCGCCTGGTTCTTAGGATTCTCATGATGTAATTGTTTAAACTGTGTGAGTAAAACTCTGGTTAGTAGAGCTAAAAGTATACGACCATGTCTGAATCTTTTGAAATGATAGACAGTGAAGCAGCATTTTCTGGTTGTTGATTGGCTAAATAGTAGGAACATTCTGGAAGGGGCGGGGGGGAGGAGGCAGCGCGCTCTGATATCGATGAGAACAGGTGTTCCTCCTGACAAAGGCATGGCTGGCAGGCAACAGCCACAGACACTGCAATCAACAGCCACAGACATATCCTGCAGCAAAGAAAGAATGAATTAATGAATGAATGGGTAAGTTCTTTCTCTGGGTCTCTGTTTACACGTTAGCATGTTAGCTAGCGTTAGCGCGCTAGCTATCGTTAGCATGTTAGCTAGCGTTAGCGCGCTAGCTAGCGTTAGCTACTACTGTAAGTTTATGCATACATTCAGACAGCCTGCAGCAATGAATGGATGGGTAACTTCTTTCTCTGGGTCTCTGTTTACACGTTAGCATGTTAGCTAGCGTTAGCGCGCTAGCTAGCGTTAGCTACTACTGTAGTAATGAGTAATGACTGATAGGTTTAACACATTACATACTATGGTGCATATAGCAGCAGTGTGTATTCATGAGTAATGCCTGATAGGTTTAACCCATTGTATACTGTGGTGCATGTAGCAGCAGTGTGTATTCATGAGTAATGACTGATAGGTTTAACACATTGTATACTATTGTGCATGCAGCAGCAGTGTGTATTCATGAGTAATGACTGATAGGTTTAACACATTACATACTATGGTGCATGCAGCAGTAGTGTGTATTCATGAGTAATGACTGACAGGTTTAACACATTGTATACTATTGTGCATGCAGCAGCAGTGTGTATTCATGAGTATTGACTGATAGGTTTAACACATCACATACTATGGTGCTTGCAGCAGTAGTGTGTATTCATGAGTAATGACTGATAGGTTTAACACATTGCATACTATGGCGCAGCAGCAGCAGTGTCACCTCAGTCTGGCAGTTGATATCAGTACACAGTCGACTACGGGTGGCCGCAAGCACACATCATCACAATTTCAGCAGAAATTGTACGCTATCTAGTTTACTATGATTTACTAATAGATTTAAACACATAGTATAACTGTACAAGCCATGTTTGTCAAGTGAACCTTAAACAATACTCTAACAATCAGTGCCATGTGTCTGGTAGGAGTTCCACTTGAAACTTTAGAATATACTTTTGTCTTCAAGTGTAATTAACATCTTTAAAATAAAGGAAATACAGTACATATTCAAAATACCTAAATAACTCTTGAGGCAAGACACACAATGTGTGTGTTTTCATAAATATTTTCATGAGATAATATTGTCAAAGCTACATTAAAGGGGGATACACCAGCTATGAACACTTAAAATGTTGATATATACATTGTAGAACTATTTTGAACTCTAAATGTTAAAATAAACATGGTTATTTTATTTAACAATATGCTTCATTTTTGTACATGAAATGCATGCTCACATCTTTTCTGCCTTTACTTGTCTGAAGCATTCATTGTTGCACTACTTGTGCAAGATCCTCTGGACATCTTGCACTGTTATTTCTTCAAATTTCTCCCTAGCATGCCCTATAAAAAAACACAAGACAACAAGCAAACATGATTAATATATTTAACCTTTTATCGGAATTTGTGAAATTGCGCAATATTAAATTAGGATTCCAAATACACACTTGCGTGATACATACCAAGGCAGATGAATTGTCGCCCCATTCACTGTTCGTATTGTGTACGTCTTCCTCTTCACTGCTGGGATCAGTTACGTCTTCCTCTTCACTGCTGGGATCGGGTACATTGTCCTCCATGCTGTTGGGATTGTGTATGTCATCATCCTCTTCATTACTGAGATTGGGTATGTCTCCCTCTTTGCTGTTGGGATCAGATACAGAGTATTCTGCATTGGCATTAACTTCCTCTGAAGCCTGAAGAAATGAGAAAGGGTAAGGTACATTATTTAATTTATACTATAGCCGTTAAATGCAACATCTTATAAACACCCAGCGTGTTACAATTTATAACACACAGCATCAACAACAAAAAAAATGTTATCAGCAAACTAGTGGGTATATGGCTTATTAGGATAAAGTACAGGGTGATTCTTGTTCCCTGCCTCTTACAAACAAGCTACCTAGCAACCTTGCCTAATTAGTAACTGTAGCTACCAGTTACCTGAAAAACAAAAGATGCAGATAAAAGATAAGTAATTGTTAACAAGGGCTAGTTACGTGTTGTCTTCTAACATGGCTCAGACATAAATAGCTATCTAGCTAATGTTGATGTGAGCATTAACCATAGCCAAGTAGCTAGTTAGCTGTTATCTCATATAGGCGTAGATAAAGTTAGAATTTAGCTCAAACTCACCGCTTCATTCCATCTGTACTTTGTCCTTTTTGGAATCCTTACACCTGGGTGCTCGAGTTTAAAGCGTAGTTTATGGTGACTGAAACATGCTGAAATATCTCCGGTTCAACATATGATATTTTGCTCGCGCGCAAGGAACAGGAAGTGACGTCGCTAATCAGCTCCGCCTACATCCGCCTTCTTCTGATGCTTCATTGGACATTTTTCTCAGTTAATGCATGTAAAATATGTTCAAATATATGTTAATGTCCTGTCTGTCCAGGGATTTCATTTTGTAGTATACTTATAGTATACTTGAATATACTTTTTTCTAAGCATACTTCTTAAAAGTATATCAAAAGTGAACTAAAAGTGTTCTATCCATTTTGTAGTATACATAGTATACTTTTTTTTCGTAAGGGATATATGCACATATATGCACCTCAATTTTGACGATATGTGGCATATATGCGCATATATGCAGCATATATTATCACATATGTGCATATATGTGGCATATATGCGCATATATGCAGCATATATATTATCATATATGTGCATATATGCAGCATATATATTATCATATATGTGTTGTGCATATATGCAGCATATATGTGCATATAGGTAACATATAGGTTACATATATGCACATATATCCTCATATAGGTTTTTTCCATGTGGGGTACTAGAGGTCAGATCTCCTAGGTCCCTATTTGACCACATGCGCTAGAGCTCAGATCAAAATGTTAAAATGTCAAAATGTTAAAACACACTTAAAAGACTAACACCTTTTTATTTAGCCACCAAGGATATTGATTTATGTTTATAAAATCTGTATTTATACTATAAATATAAAGTATATAAAATCTCTTCCGTTCTGAAATGTGACGATATTTCTTGTTGAGCATTTTTATGATGTTTGGTCAAATAAAATTCTAGTTTTCCAGTTATTTATTCCAGTTTTATGACAACACTTTGGTAGTCTTGGCTGGTCCAGCTATCTATATTAGTTTGGCACAATTATTTTGATGAACTGAAACAGGGGAGCACACAACAAAAGATGCTTCTAATTTCTAAATGGTGATACGAATATATACACAAATAAAATAATCTACACCTACAGCATCTATACACTCATGTTTCTAATAAAAAGTTATAGATACTCTAGCAAATAAATAACATAGAACTTCTAGGAAATTGTGGACCAAATAACATAAACACCACACATAAAATGGCCATTACTTTGTAATGTAACTAAATTGAAATAGTGAACGCAGCTGCACAGGTCACATTAGGTTGATTGACAATTAGCAGTCCATACAGGGGGTGGACAAAATAACATGAACACCACATAGAAAAGGACTGCTTCTTTGAGGTTACTGAATCACAATTACAGACGCAGCTGCACAGGTCACATTAGGTTGATTGCCAATTAGCTGCACACATGTGTCAGTCATAAAAAAGGTCTGGAAAAATAGGACTTTGATTTTTATGTTTTCGTAGCTACTAAGTCCCAACGAGGCCAAATAGTTTGTGCGGAATTGCAGTTGCATCTGTCAAAAAATGAAAATGATTTAGTGGCAATGCAAACAGTTAAAAGAATCATGACAGCACATGCAATACTTGGACAAGCACAGATTTGAAACAATACCTCCGTGACCTTATCCCAGTCTAAGCTGCAGGTTCACCCAATATCCTACATCGGGATGGGCTTGAAGAAAGGATGTCTACTGCCGACTGTGAAACATAATGGGGGATCGAAATTGTTGTGGGCGAGTATCTCGTTGGAGTCAATGGGTTTGGTGATTGCCCTGTATGGTCGTATTGTGGCCAAGAAATGTGTGGTCATTTGACAGGACCATATTCACCCTACAGTGGAGTCAAATACCTTGTGTGTACCAATAGTCCAGAATGATTACGCCCCCATACACACTGCTGAATGAATACAAGAGTGGTTTTGTGACCCATAAGGTTGACTTGAGGTCATGATCTCCCAATCACCAGATCTCAACATCATTCAACATGAGTAACCATGGAACATAGATTCTGAAGTGTATTCATGTCTCCTTCTTTTCTCAATTAACTGATGGTGCACTTCCCGACTACATACAGTTTAGGACAGGAATATCAGTATTCCAATAAGGATTGGAGCTGTTAATCAAGATAACCTGCGAGAGTGGTCCTTAATAGGTACTTGATACTAATATATTGTTATGTGTTTGCATTATTTATTTCGGCCAACGTACTGTTACTTTTCAGCTGCTACAAAGTTAGGTTTGGTTGATAACCAGCAGCAGTAGAAGTTAGGTTTGGTTGATAACTAGTAGCAGTAAAAGTTAGGTTTGGTTGATAACCAGCAGCAGTAGAAGTTAGGTTTGGTTGATAACCAGCAGCAGTAGAAGTTAGGTTTGGTTGATAACTAGTAGCAGTAGAAGTTAGGTTTGGTTGATAACCAGTAGCAGTAGAAGTTAGGTTTGGTTGATAACTAGTAGCAGTAGAAGTTAGGTTTGGTTGATAACCAGTAGCAGTAGAAGTTAGGTTTGGTTGATAACTAGTAGCAGTAGAAGTTAGGTTTGGTTGATAACTAGTAGCAGTAGAAGTTAGGTTTGGTTGATAACTAGTAGCAGTAGAAGTTAGGTTTGGTTGATAACCAGTAGCAGTAGAAGTTAGGTTTGGTTGATAACTAGTAGCAGTAGAAGTTAGGTTTGGTTGATAACTAGTAGCAGTAGAAGTTAGGTTTGGTTGATAACCAGCAGCAGTAGAAGTTAGGTTTGGTTGATAACTAGTAGCAGTAGAAGTTAGGTTTGGTTGATAACCAGCAGCAGTAGAAGTTAGGTTTGGTTGATAACTAGTAGCAGTAGAAGTTAGGTTTGGTTGATAACCAGCAATAAAAGTTAGGTTTGGTTGATAACCAGTAGCAGTAGAAGTTAGGTTTGGTTGACAACCAGCAGTAGAAGTTAGGTTTGGTTGATCACAAAAGCTTATCTTTTTTTTACAGTTGGTCAAAAATGATTCAACAGAACTCTTTACAGTTCTATTAGCTACCAGTAGTTTGGTAATATAATGTCAACCAGATGAAATTATAAATGACTAGTAAGCAGCATAATGTTTTTGGGCAGCTGTGGATTACTTTTGGACGTCACAATCCAACTGTGAACCTCTGACACAGAACTAATCATCTGCAGAAGACAGGTCTCAGACGTACTCAGCCCTGTAGACTTGTCCACATGTTTTTGTGTTACAACATGTAATTAAAGTGTATTAAATTGGGACTTTTTGCCACTGATCACCTTAAAAAGTAAACTATGTTAAAAACGAGATGTGCCGAGTTCGACATAGATTTTGCGAGGTTACATTGCAGGTAAAATACATGTGTCTCTCGTAGATCCCTCAGTTAATTAACACATTCTGAGTCAGTAAAACCAAGGATGACTGGAGCTCCTGTTTTCCATTCATAATTTATTTGAGCTTTTTCCTCAACCTGCTCTACTTATGGTATGTCCCCTGACAAGTTCCTGATGGAAGTAGTCGTGATTCATAATCAGCCATCAGGGGCACCAGTGAGTTTGCTATTACCATCATCTGGCACCCTGCTGGGGTATTGTGTATTGGGGTGGCAGATGGTTGGAAACAACCAATTCTGGCTCACAAATGTATATGTTCAAAGCCAGTGATGGGCACACATTGTTTAATTCTGCTATTTCAAAACTGTAATCCTTAATTTCACCAGTCTGAATAAATGCTCTACATTTACTGTCAAGAACACTACTTTAAACACATGAAAACTTAGAAATGTCAAACGTTTGTCCACTTCAACCATCCAAGTGAATGTCCTCACACCCATTGTAAAACACGAGACATATTCTGAATACGTGTTGGTGTGCAGGAGGAAGCACAGTAATGGGAGGTACAGCAGGTTTACCTATGTACGTAAAACCATGGCCGTTAATATAAAGTTGGCTGCCAGATAGTGAAGCGTGATTAATCACTCCAGAAAACACGATTCCACTGCTCCAGAATCCAGTGGCAGGAATGATTTACGCCACTCCAGCCAACGATTGGCATTGCACATATTGATGTGAGGCTTGTGTACAGCTGCTCGTCCATGGAAACCCAGTTGGTGATGCTTCCGTCGCCCAGTTCTTGTGCTGATGTGGCTTCCAGAAGCCGTTGTGAACTCTGTGATGAGTGATGCAACAGATGATATTTTTACACCCTACTCAACTCAACACTCGGCAGCGCGCTCTGTGAGTTTGTGTGGTCTAATACTTTGTGTCTGGGCTGTCGTTGCTTCTAGACGCTTCCACTTTACACTTACAGCACTTACAGTTGACCAGGGCAGACCTAGTATGGTGGAAATATATCATGAATTGGTGAGCTGTGTTGTCACAGGGTGTTAGGGGAGAGCACTTATGTGTATTGTGTTGATTAGGAGCACATCTGTTTTGGGTTTAGCTAAGCACCGGGCCTAGGTTAGTTAATGTAGTTGTGTACTGTATATTGGAGTATCTTTAAGTGGCTTTGTGTAAGGGCGTTTTATTTACGTTTCAGTGTTTAATGTATGTTTTCCGTATCAGTGTTTTGTGTTTGTTTTATGTTGTGCAGAATAAACACCACAAACAGATTTCCGCTCTGCAAATGGTGATCTCGCTCTTTCTCAACTTCACTCCAAATGATCCGTGAAAAAATAACACAAACTGACTTGGTGGCAAAGGTGGCATCCTATGACAGTGCTACGTTGAAAGACACAGAGCTCGTCAGTACATTGTACTGTTTGTCTGTTTAATGACTACGTACTGGATTGTATGCACTGTTGAGCAGCAACTGTGGCTAACAGACCTAAACTCAATAATTAGTAGGAGTTTTCAAATGCCTTTGGCCATATTGTGTATATATAATTAGAAATATTATCCACAGCTAGTTATGTGTATACAGTATATTATTATATATTTACATACATAAATGCACATATACCTACATGTATCTGTACATAGCAGGCAAGACTGTGGATACTTGGGACAAAAAAGGGAGAGCATAAAAATATATTAAAAACGTGTCCCTGAAGGCCATGAAAGGCGACAGAAACGTTTCCGATGTGTGTCCAGGGTGCAACAATAGAGCAACAATAGAGCTAATTCTACACACTGTAACACTGGCCTTCTATCATCCATCTCCCTTCTATTACTTTCTGTCTTTTCAATCGGGATTCATTTGAAAGGATTAGGAACAATATGAAGTCAGAAAGAGTGAACGAGGGGATGGAGAGGTTAGGAAGGTTTTGATTAAGCCTGTGTTTGGTCCAGAGTGTTATTTCAGGATTTGAGTCCGTTGGACAGGGATGTGAAGGAGAGCTGCCCAGATCAAGGCCTTTTTCTCACACACACAGACAGACACACACACACGCACATACACACACGCACACACCACTTTTCCAGATCATTCAATTTCAAACACAAGTATTAGGTCTACGGCAGGAACCAGACTGCTAACATTTACGATCTCAGAAACGAATCATGCACTTGTTGCTGTGGATTATTTGTTCTAAGCTCCTGTAAAATATACTGACCTGAACAAGTATTTTAACACCAGACAACATTGATGGGCAGAGATAAAAATCCAATTGTACTGTCAAGTAATACAATCGTGACCAGGTGAGACGGAGAATGAGTTGTAAACTCCGGTGTCATGGGGAAATATATGCAGAAGGTGAGTAAATCCATCAGCAGTCGCTGAAAAAATCCTATTTTAGCTTCAATAAACAAAATCCCGAGAAGATAGAAAAAATATTATGCGAAATGAGAAGTGCTGGTTGATAATGTCTGATTGAAAAAAAACTGCTGCTGTTAAGATGCACAGTAAATGTCATGGACAGATAATGACTGTGCCGGTGCCAAGTTCTCCTAACCTTATAGTCCGAGAGGGTTAAATAAGTGTGTGTTTGGAGAATGTGTGCTTACTACCAGCAAACAACACAGAGAAACAACACAGAGAAACAACACAGAGAAACAACACAGAGAAACAACACAGTGAAACAACACAGTGAAACCACACAGTGAAACCACACAGTGAAACAACACAGTGAAACAACACAGTGAAACAACACAGTGAAACCACACAGTGAAACCACACAGTGAAACAACACAGTGAAACCACACAGTGAAACCACACAGTGAGGTTGGCCCAGCATTAGACTGCTGTTGACTGGGATCACTCTGCCGATATCTTTAGATACTGACATTACCTGCACAATGACAGAGATGGACGGAGAGAGGAGGACCAGGAGACACAGGCAGGGACGTTGGTAAAGGGAACAAGGTAGAGGAGCATGTTTAGCTGAGACAGAATAAGATCTGGGGCGAGATAAAGCTGTGGTCTACTGTGTGGAAAAATCAATGTTAAATCTGCGTGTCTGAATTTCTCGCTCCATCAATCGGAAAGAAAAGCAAAGTCGGTGTAGACGATTTTTAACAGTAATGGATTTCATCCTCACGTTGTTGTGTTTCTCTTCATAGAGAACAGTGTATGGGCGTGTGTTTGTCTTTATAGAGAACAGTGTATGGGCGTGTGTTTGTCTTTATAGAGAACAGTGTATGGGTGTGTGTTTGTCTTTATAGAGAACAGTGTATGGGCGTGTGTTTGTCTTTATAGAGAACAGTGTATGGGTGTGTGTTTGTCTTCATAGAGAACAGTGTATGGGCGTGTGTTTGTCTTCATAGAGAACAGTGTATGGGCGTGTGTTCGTCTTTATAGAGAACAGTGTATGGGCGTGTGTTTGTCTTTATAGAGAACAGTGTATGGGCGTGTGTTTGTCTTTATAGAGAACAGTGTATGGGCGTGTGTTTGTCTTCATAGAGAACAGTGTATGGGCGTGTGTTTGTCTTTATAGAGAACAGTGTATGGGTGTGTGTTTGTCATCCTAGAGAACAGTGTATGGGCGTGTGTTTGTCTTTATAGAGAACAGTGTATGGGCGTGTGTTTGTCTTTATAGAGAACAGTGTATGGGCGTGTGTTTGTCTTTATAGAGAACAGAGAACAATAGGTCTCCCAGTTTTGGTCCTCTTACACCTCAGTTTGCACCCAATGTGCGCAACCTGGGTGTTATTTTTGACCAAAATATGCAGCATGACAAACAGATTAGTGCAGTTGTAGAGGCAAGCTTTTACCAGTTAAGGCTCCTGAGCAAGGTCAAACCATTTCTGTCCAGAGCTGACCTTGAAAAAGCCATTCATGCCCTTCATCAGCTCAAGGATAGACTACTGCAATGCCCTTTACATCGGACTTAATAAATCACTCCTCAATAGGCTTCAACTGGTACAAAACTCGGCAGCACGTCTCCTCTGCAACATCTCTAAGCGTTCTCATATCACCCCTGTCCTCCGCTCGCTCCACTGGCTCCCGGTGCGATTTAGGGTGGAGTATAAGGTCCTGCTGTTTGTGTTCAAGGCCATCAATGGTATGGCCCCGGCTTAACTCGCTGAACTAATAACGGTCTACAAACCAGCCAGAACCCTGCGCTCCTCTGAACACACCTCTCTGGTGATTCCAAAATCAAAATATAAAAAGTTTGGAGGTCGGTCATTTGCCGTCCAGGGCCCTAAGCTGTGGAACGCACTTCCACCACACCTACGAAGCATCACCGTGTTAAGTGTTTTGAAATCACAGGTGAAAACACATCTATTTAGACAAGCTTTTAACACGTAGCCTTTGACTCGACTGTTATTTTATGTACACTTATGTTTTTATATTCTGTTGTCTTTTATGCTTTTTACTGGAAAGCGCCTCGTGCACCATTTGGCTGTTGTAAGGCGCTCTACAAATAAAATTTGATTGATTGATTGAACAGTGTATGGGCGTGTGTTTGTCTTTATAGAGAACAGTGTATGGGCGTGTCTTTGTCTTCATAGAGAACAGTGTATGGGCGTGTGTTTGTCTTTATAGAGAACAGTGTATGGGCGTGTCTTTGTCTTCATAGATACCAGTGTATGGGTGTGTGTTTGTCTTTATAGAGAACAGTGTATGGGCGTGTCTTTGTATTCATAGAGAACAGTGTATGAGTGTGTGTTTGTCTTTATAGAGAACAGTGTATGGGTGTGTGTTTGTCTTTATAGAGAACAGTGTATGGGCGTGTTTTTGTCTTCATATAGAACAGTGTATGGGCGTGTGTTTGTCTTTATAGAGAACAGTGTATGGGCGTGTGTTTGTCTTTATAGAGAACAGTGTATGGGCGTGTGTTTGTCTTTATAGAGAACAGTGTATGGGCGTGTGTTTGTCTTTATAGAGAACAGTGTATGGGTGTGTGTTTGTCTTTATAGAGAACAGTGTATGGGTGTGTGTTTGTCTTCATAGAGAACAGTGTATGGGTGCGTGTTTGTCTTTAGAGAACAGTGTATGGGCGTGTGTTTGTCTTCATAGAGAACAGTGTATGGGCGTGTGTTTGTCTTCATAGAGAACAGTGTATGGGCGTGTGTTTGTCTTTATAGAGAACAGTGTATGGGTGTGTGTTTGTCTTTATAGAGAACAGTGTATGGGCGTGTGTTTGTCTTCATAGAGAACAGTGTATGGGCGTGTGTTTGTCTTTATAGAGAACAGTGTATGGGTGTGTGTTCGTCTTTATAGAGAACAGTGTATGGGTGTGTGTTTGTCTTTACAGAGAACAGTGTATGGGTGTGTGTTTGTCTTCCTAGAGAACAGTGTATGGGCGTGTGTTTGTCTTTATAGAGAACAGTGTATGGGTGTGTGTTTGTCTTTATAGAGAACAGTGTATGGGCGTGTGTTTGTCTTCATAGAGAACAGTGTATGGGCGTGTGTTTGTCTTTATAGAGAACAGTGTATGGGTGTGTGTTCGTCTTTATAGAGAACAGTGTATGGGTGTGTGTTTGTCTTTACAGAGAACAGTGTATGGGTGTGTGTTTGTCTTCCTAGAGAACAGTGTATGGGCGTGTGTTTGTCTTTATAGAGAACAGTGTATGGGCGTGTGTTCGTCTTTATAGGGAACAGTGTATGGGTGTGTGTTTGTCTTTTTGTGTATGTGTGTGCACATTCTGCTTACACAGAAATACCCAAACACATCCAGACAACCCTGCAGACGATCCTTGCCCTATACTTACAGGATCAAATCGTTTTCCCTCATTTACATCCTAAAGGACGATGCAAGGAGAAATATGTAGGAGATTATTTTAAAGGAACTGATGTAATGACCTTGGAATAATGTAACCAGCCAAAAAACGTATCCTCTTGACAAATAGACTGTAGGGAGATGATGAGGTCAGGCAGATGGAGTAAGAGGCAGAGAGACACACAATGAGAAAACAGTAAAAATTAGAATAGAGGCAGTGAAGTTTAAAAAACTGTCCATGTGCCTTTAAGCAAAGCATCTGACCAAATTGCTCCTGTAAGTTGCTGTGGTGTTTGCTATTAAACATTTACCGATGCAGAGGAGATACATACAGATAGCACATGGCTAAATGATTTCAAGCCAGTTCAAAGCTTGTCTTCAGTATGAATGTGTATGAATCGGCATGAATCGGTATGAGTCAATATGAATCGGCAAGAATCGGCTTGTCTTCAGTATGAATCAGTATGAATCGGCATGAATCGGTATGAATCGGCATGAATCGGTATGAATCAGTATGAGTCAATATGAATAAGTATGAATCAGCATGAATCGGTATGAATCAGTATTCATGGGTTTTCACTAAGGACATAAAGACTGGGCTGTTGTTACAGGGACACGATGTCCATACAGCATTAAACATGGCTATGATTCACAGGCCTGCAATTTCGATTCACAAATGTGTTTCTTACCTCAAGATGAGTGATCACTTCATCTGTGGGCATGTAGTTGATAAATCAATCCAGGTTACCTCGCAAAGACATTTTGACTGCTGGTGACTTTGAGAAGAAATTAAAGATCAATTCTCTGAAACATGACGTCGGTTTCTGAACCGTCAAACCGTTGTTTCAATCCATCAAACGGAAAGTAATCTTCAACGGTATTATGTATTGTGTGTCACATTGTTTTTAATTCCTTAAAAATAATGAGTTTCAAAGATAAAATAAGGAATATCAAATAGTCTACCCAGCAGGACACACAAGTCAAACCACTTATATACTCATACATGTGCCACACACACACACACACGCGCACACGCACACGCGCACACACACGCGCACACACACACCTCTCTTCTACCCATGGTAGGCATTCTTTACAAAATACAGACACAGAAGGAGCCTTATTATTTCAAAAGCATTTAGCTATATGGTGAGCTTCCCCAAATCAATGTTATGACACTTACCAAGTATATACAGTAGAACAGACTTACACAAACACAATGCCAATAACACAACCACACTCACACAAACACATCAGTGTTCAATATTTGATTTATAAAATAAAGTGATCCCATGTTTATTGAATGAAAATTGAATCCAACTTGATTGACAGGGGGAACAGAATTCGCCAGTGGATGACAAGACGGGTGTCCCTTGTATATTGTATCAAAATCATCCCCAGAATGAAATTACCACATTGAATGTATTTGCTGAGTGAGTAAATCAATAACAGTTTGAGTTGAGCAGTTTGAAACAATCTCTCCTGTAAAAAGGTGTCTCCTTTTGTCCAAGGAGGATATGTAGTTCTCTTGTAAAATAGATATCTGTATCCTCAATGGGACAACATTTGGTAAATAAAGATATAGTTGATGTTGGATGTTTACATACACCAAAGTTGACTGTGCTGTGAAACAAGTTGGAAAGTTCTCAAAATGATGTTTGCAACATCTGATAGGCTAATTGACATAATGTCGCAACATCTGATAGGCTAATTGACATAATTTGAGTCAATTGGAGGTGTATCTGTGAATGCATTTTAAGACATAGGCCCAATCCGAATACTCCCCCTTACTCCTTCCCCTTAGTTTTGCGCGTTAGCGCGACACCAAGTGCTGTCCGAATACTCATTTTTATCAAGACGAAGGGGTAAGACCTAGGGGTATATACCCCTTGAAACCAAGAAATTCCGAGAGCTTACTTGAAACCAAGGGGTACCCAGAACTCAAGGCGAGACATCAACAATGGCTGCTAGATCAGCAAAAGAGACCCATAAATGTAGTATTTTCGGAAAAAATAACGAATTTAAAAATTACGATACATTTTTTTGTGATCTACGCAGTACTGTACATATATATTTTTAACCATTTTAATAATTGAAGGTTTTTCTAAAATCGCTACTTTTCAACGCCAAAAATACATTGCTAATTTGCACTAAAAGTCCCATATTTCTCTGACTAGCCTTTACTCAATGCATGTTGGTCTACATTTAACTCTTTTAGCAGATAATTCATATCAGTGCATAACATAACCTGTTGCTTTTGGAATAGCGATTAAAGTGCTTTACATACCGTCCCAAATCACACAGGGACGCCGGAGGAAACCCGGCAAATAATTCGCTTTCGGGCAGAAAATGAACAGAAGCTTCATGCTGTACAACCATAGACTGTATGAAGATTAGGTGTACAACATAATTTGGATATGATACAGGAAACTGGTGAGGCCAAGACAAAAAAATTGTTGAAAAACTGTAGTTTGTTTGTTGTTGCACTTTGCACATTGTGGAGAGATTTGCACATTTAATTTAAATAGTACGGTTATTTAACAATTGTATATGTTTTACAATGTTGTTCAATAAATACAGGTTTTTGATTAAGGGTTTCTGAACATCGATCAATGACATTAAAAACAGTGATCACTGAAACACCATGCAGTGTGGATGAAAATATTTATTGAAAACAGCCTTCAGTAGTAAGCAAGCAGGTTTATTTATATAGCACGTGTGCTTTACAAAAACATTAAAAACAATAGTACACAGAAGAACATCTGCATCCATATGCACCGCCACCAAAGTAAACATAAAATAACTACTAGATACATCAAACCATATGCGCAGTATAGGCGTGTTGGGGTTTATGGCACAGTATCTTGTTGGACCGCCAGTCTGGAAAAGAAAACAATTTTACACCATTAATGGCTGAGTTGGGAAAAATGTTTGCTACCTTGTTGGTTAGTTCCGTAACTTTAAATACAATACGACAATGTTGTTTGCAACCAATCGATACATACCATAAGTTAAACTACCAGCATTCGTAGGCGTCGTAGACCTCTTCTCGCTTGATTTCTGCGATTTGTTGCAGACAATCGCAAAAACATAACTAAAATCCACGCAATCGATAACATACACACTTTTCCAGACTGCAGCCGTTTCTCAATGTCAAGGAAGGATCCTCAGAAGCCAGAATTTCGAGGATGCTACGTCATCAACATCCGTCGAAGGACTGTTCCAATGTCGAGGATCCTCGGAATTTCAACCAAGGACGAATCCTTCGTTCGGAAAATATGCCATGTAAACGAAAGGATGCATATGTGTAGCCTTCGCGCTCTCATATCACCCACAATCCCATGCGCTTCTTTGCTATCTTGTTAAAAAAAATACAACAAGTCGGACGTTAGCGGAGTAATAAATACTTATGCAGAAAGCACACACATTTCAGAATGTAAGTTAGAGAGAAAGACTGAAGGGATAATTTTGCTCAATAGGGTAAAAAATAACTTAGTTAGGGAAATAAAAAAAACGTGTTTGTGAGAGGACAAGTCTTTAACAAATAGCTCTTAAATTATAAATATATTTAAATATCAAATATTATAACATGGCTTGGTTGAATTCCGGTCCGGTCTGTTATTTCTTGATAGCAGACCGTTGCTAAGTAGCCTATAACACAGCGTTGCCATGAAAAGCTATGGACGCAGTTCAGTTCACTCAGGCAATATAATCGTTTTTAAATATTTTTTTGTGTGTAAAATTATTTATTTATTTGGTAGGTAGCCATGTAATAAGCGGGATAATGTATAGCGGGCGGTTGTTACAGCAAATACAGGCTGATTTAAGACCCATCCTCCACAGCGCAAAAAAACTGACCTTTTTACTAACGTAATGACGCATGACGTGCACTTGCTAGCCTGTTCCATTTACGTGTTCTTCGAATCCTAAAGAGGAGCCTCGCCTAGCCTCTGAAGGAAATGACTTGGAAGGAACAGTCCTACCAAGGAAGCATCCTTGACATTGAGAAACAGCTTGCATCTCCGAAGTTTGAGATCAACATTTGTGTCGCCTCTGGTGACGTAGCAGCCAGCTAGCGACGATGTATGATGACGTAGCCAAAACCGAGTGGTGTCCCAATTCTTAGGGGAACGTAGCCCTTACCACTCGGTTTCGAGGGCCAAGGGGTAGGGGTAAACTAAGGGGTAGGGCTAAGGGGAAGCGGTAACTGGGAGTATTCTGATTGGGCCTTACCTTCAGACCTGGTGCCTCTTTGTTTGACATCCCAGGAAAATCAGAAGAAATCAGCCAAGACCTCAGACAAAAGTTGCAGACCTCCACAAGTCTGCTAACATAGCCCTCGTATGTATTTTATTTGTAAATGTAGCCTATAATATACTTCAAGCGAGAAAATAAAATGTATTATTAGAGTATATTCAGTGGTGACGTTCTGTTTGATTTTCTTTTAGACGTCCCCAGCATATTTAGTACTTGTTCAAAATTAATTTATATTATCAATATTAGAATTCAAGTTCAACATTAAAACTGACACTAAATACAATTGATTTGGAGAGTCAGTTGACTGCATACATGCACTGCTACAACAACTAAACTATTTCAATATGTATTGGCACTGAATCATAATGCAGTTTAGTCATGATGTTCCAGACTATTACTTCAGGTAAATTGGTCCAACTGGACCTCCAACTATCTTTCCGTCAGAGTGATAAATCAGAAGGGCTGGTGTCCGGACCCATGGCTGTCTCCATGGTGGTGGCACAGGGTTCGATTCTCACAGGGTTCGATTCTCACAAGGTTCGATTCTCTCAGGGTTTGATTCTCTCAGTGTTCGGTTCTCTCAGGGTTCGGTTCTCTCAGTCGATTCTCTCAGGGTTCGATTCTCTCAGTCGATTCTCTCAGGGTTCAAGTCTAAGCTCAAACAGGTACATTGCCTTAGTCACCCCGAAAGCCTGCACAACATTTGGCCGCCAATCCTTCCAGTTTTCAGCCGCCAATGACTGGAACGAATAGCCGCTTTTAACCATGAGTAACCACCTGCACAGCCGGATTAACAATTTTTTATGCACAGGGCAACAAGACTCAAGGGCCCCCCAACCCCGCCCCAAAGCAAAAATCAAGTCTGTATCATCAAGAGCATGTCCCTAAACTTACGATCACGTTAATGCCCTACTACTATATATTCATAAAGTCCCTATCATCAAGAGCATGTCCCTAAACTTACAATCACGTTAATGCCCTACTACTATATATTCAAAAAGACCCTACCATCAATAGCATGTCCCTAAACTTAAGATCACGTTAATGCCCTACTACTAAATATTCATAAAGACCCTACCGTCAAGAGCATGTCCCTAAACCTAAGATCACGTTAATGCCCTACTACTATATATTCATAAAGTCCCTATACCATCAAGAGCATGTCCCTAAACTTAAGATCACGTTAATGCCCTACTACTATATATTCAAAAAGACCCTACCATCAATAGCATGTCCCTAAACTTACAATCACGTTAATGCCCTACTACTATATATTACCCTACCATCAATAGCATGTCCCTAAACTTAAGATCACGTTAATGCCCTACTACTAAATATTCATAAAGACCCTACCGTCAAGAGCATGTCCCTAAACCTAAGATCACGTTAATGCCCTACTACTATATATTCATAAAGTCCCTATACCATCAAGAGCATGTCCCTAAACTTAAGATCACGTTAATGCCCTACTACTATATATTCATAAAGTCCCTATCATCAAGAGCATGTCCCTAAACTTAAGATCACGTTAATGCCCTACTACTATATATTCATAAAGTCCCTATCATCAAGAGCATGTCCCTAAACTTAAGATCACGTTAATGCCCTACTACTATATATTCATAAAGTCCCTATCATCAAGAGCATGTCCCTAAACTTAAGATCACGTTAATGCCCTATTACTATATATTCATAAAGTCCCTATCATCAAGAGCATGTCCCTAAACTTAAGATCAGGTTAATGCCCTACTACTATATATTCATAAAGACCCTACCATCAAGAGCATGTCCCTAAACTTAAAGAATATTACAGTACAATTTTGTTTTAACAATTTGGCCTTAGAACTGGCCTCTTTAAAACTGAACTCATAAACACACAAATATTTTATTATTAGGCCTAATTGGCCTATCTTTGCTTTAAAGGGTAACAACACAATACTGTAGGGGAAAAACTCATAGTCTACACAACATTTCAAATTAGGCTTATACACGTCTATTAACTTTTATATATTTTCCTTTGCTTAACAGGTGACCCTTACACACTGGACTCCTTGACTTAAATTGTGTAAACTCAAAACATTTAATGCTATCAAAGATTCATTGTTTTAAAGTAATTAATTATAGCAGATTACTAAGTGGCCTTGCTTCTAGACTTCAAATATTCAAACTGGTGCACAACATCATCAAAATACATTTCAACAACGTCATGTTCTATGGCCAGCAAAGAAAGTGCAGTAAGTCTTCTCTGTGACATTGTGGTTCTTGAAACATTGTTTACTCGTTTAAGACCTCTCATCCTCACAATTAGAGACAGGCATTGTTAAGAACATTTGATTGCAACATTTACATTCGGATAAAGTTGTCTTAAGGCCGTTCGTTTCCAGAATGTGCAACAACTGAGCAGGGGAAGTGTCACATGACACAAAGTGAGTGAACTGAATGAGGTTGTCTGCTAGGTGGAACTTAGCCTCGCAGCTCGTTCGTGCACATCTGGGGTGGAATCGACGATAACAGAGGTTAATAGGTCACTGCACAAAAAAACCTATTGAGATTTCCAGTATTTTAATGTATTTTAAAAACTTAAAATGTTTTATTTTGAAAAACCAAATTCTGTGCAACATGTGAAAGACCTTTGTAGACAATACAAAAGTAAATTGAGGTTTCCAAGTGATTTCACAAAAAAAGATAGATTTTTACAATTTTTAAATGTTTATTAAACGTCTCTTACACCATTTCCTTAAAAAAACAAAGCTGTGCAAAATGTCGGTGTCCTCTATAAAACAATCTGAGAGTGGTTTGAATAAATAATGTTGAGACTTGTACTTTAGAGACGGTCCCTAACTACAAGCACACGGAGGTTTCTCTCGGTCGATCACCGCGGTGTAGTGAGGCTGCTTGCGGGAAAACCGGACCTGATCTCGGACTCCGACTATCCGTTGAATATCCAATATCGAACATCCAACCAACTTTACCTCGGTCTGAGATGAAGCAAATATATTTGTGCGGAAATTTCTCGCACTATAAAAACTGACCTTGCGAGAATGGTTTAAATTATGCGTAATCCCCGCAATCCCGCACCGAAATGCAGGCCCTGTTTCACAGAGCCCAGTGCCCCTTAGATGTTATGTGCCCCTGGGCAAGTGCCCAGTTGCCCCAATGGTTAATCCGGTCCTGACCACCTGTAACAAACTGATATCACCAGTAACACCCAGTACAAATAGTACTTAATGTAGATGATGTTTATGTCTTGATGTCACAAATGGGTGAGCTGTGTTGTCACAGGGTGTTTAGGGGAGAGCACTTCTGTGTATCATGTTGATTAGGAGCACAGCTGTTTTGGGTTTAGCTAAGCACCGGGCATAGGTTAGTTAATCAGTGGGCTATTGAGGGTCCCTGATTAGGTTCACAGGTGCTTGTGATTAATATAATTTTACATCGTTATGTTGGTGAATGTCTGGCTGCGTCCGAAATCGCGTACTTCCATACTTTATAGTATGCGAAAAACAGTACGAGAGCAGAGTAGTATGTCCGAAATGCAAAGTACGTTCTAATTTAAATGTAGTACGTACTCACATAGTACGCGATTTCGGACGCAGCCTGTGTTTTAGTGGAAGCTGTGTTGAATGAGTTATCATATAAGTTGCAATCGCGCACTTTCAATTCATGTAGAGTTTTTTGCGTTCGTTGCTACGTTGTTTTGTTTTAATTTGTGTCAATAAATCGGCAACCAAACAAGATAAATTGGTTTGTTTGGCTAATTTCTTTACTTCACCATTGAATTGCAGTTCGCCCCGTTAATGCTGTAAGTGCTACAGTATATACGTTGGGGAGAGACATTCCATCTCTTATCTGCTTTACAAGAAAATACAATATAATGTAACTGAAACGGTACTAAACCACACGAACAAACAAAAACACCTATGAAAATACCAACAAACAATACGGTTAAACAAACAAGTAAATTATTAAAAAATGTATTGTTTTCCCTCTCGTTCAGATCACTTCTGAGCCTTCTGCATGACATCATGTAGACTCGGCCGTGTTGTACAGTAACTCGCATCTAAATACGGTTTTCCCAATGCAGTCCTGAGTTCCATTCATCTAAGGAGTCTTTTACCACAGAAATTACATTGGTTTTAATCTTGTTAAGATTGATGTAATTCACTATAGGATTATGGTGTTTAAACCCTTTATCCAGTGGAAACGGCAGCCCTTTGAGCAATGCTTAATTTGAACAGCATCCAAAACATCTCCCGTCTGGACAACTGCAACTCAATATTGGTACAGTTCCCTGGTTGTGCGTCAAACCCATGCAACTCAACCAGAAAGCCGGAGCCAATCAAACTTCCAAATTACTTCCTTGCCTCCGGCTCCTGTGAAGCAGAACAGGAAATGAGAACGTCTTACTTTTCCCTCAGGCAAAATGCTTAAACCCTAAACTTCTCCCTTTTTTGTTTTTCCATCTCTGGATTTAGACCATCCCAACCCTATGAGGGCAGCTTAAGCTCAGTACGGTCAATGTTTTTCTCCACCTTGGCCAATAGTTGAACAAGCTTTAACCAGATCTTATATTACTTAATAACAATTCCCGAAGGATGAACTGAAATAATCCAACTTGACATTATTGTAGATCTGGACGTCTGCCATACATAATGAAAAGGTAAAAGGTAAGCTAATAGCAGTTGATGTTAAACATCTATACTTTTTGTGTATGTTTTTTATATGTTTTATATAAATGTATCAAATACAAATTGTGTGACTGGGATGGGAGGAAGAGCATGCCTGAGCAAATAGAAAAAATAGAAAAATGTAACAGGCATGACAGCAGTACAGGCGTAAATGATCCACCGTGCAAAATGGGCGTGGAAAAAGTATAAGGTGTGTGCGTGAAAACCAGACGACAGCATGTACAGTGATACAGTCAGCATGTACAGTGATACAGTTAGCATGTACAGTGATACAGTCAGTATGTACAGTGATACAGTCAGCATGTACAGTGATACAGTTAGCATGTACAGTGATACAGTCAGCATGTACAGTAATACAGTCAGCATGTACAGTGATACAGTTAGCATGTACAGTGATACGATCAGCATATACAGTGATACAGTCAGCATGTACAGTGATACAGTTAGCATGTACAGTGATACAATCAGCATGTACAGTGATACAGTTAGCATGTACAGTAATACAGTCAGCATGTACAGTGATCGGACAAATGTTCAGACAGAAGTAGTTTAAAGGAAAAGGATGAGATAAGGGTTTCAAGTAGTGTTTTTTCTGTCTGATTCTACCATGGCTATGATGATGTTTCCTAAATAATAGTTTAGACATATTTTGCTCTGTTCTATCTACATTATTATTTGATGTAGTGTATCTGCCCTCTAACTTTGATATGCATCAGGCAAATGTATATATATATTATGCATTCTGAAAAAAAAGTACTACACCACTTCTACACACTAGTTGAAAGTTTGTGCATGCATGTCTCACAGACATCGAGCTAAAGACATCAAATAACTGAACACTGGGGGAGTGAGAATGATCCAGCTGCGTTCTTTTTTGCCTTCCCCTGGCAGTGTGGGGCTTAAGCTAGACTCAGTGGACGGCAGAGTTAGTGGACGGCAGACGCAGTGGACGACAGACTTAGTGGACCGCAGACTTAGTGGACGGCAGATGCAGTGGACGGCAGACTCAGTGGACGGCAGACTCAGTGGACGGCAGACGCAGTGGACGGCAGACTCAGTGGATGGCAGACTTAGTGGACGGCAGACTCAGTGGACGGCAAACGCAGGGGACGGCAGACACACACACATACACACACACACCCAAGCAGACAAATGGGCAGACCTGCATAAACATGACAGGCAGTAACACAAGCACAAATGAATGAATGTTCACACACACACACAATAACAATTTCACAGTTTCTCATTTGATCTGTCCTTCTTTACCTTTCCCTCGCTCCTCACATACACTCCCATCTCGTCAGTTTTTTTTTATCATTGCTCAATGTCATTTTTAATGAACTTCAGATCACATCGTCATGCCCGTCTCAAACCGTAAACTTCCATAATAAGTGAGAATAGATTGTCCACGGTGGTTGGGATATGCGCGGGCTTTATACGTCACTGTAATTGTAATATATTGGACAATACGTCATAATTATACGCTAGCTACCCTGACCGCTACAGTAAAGTCTGAACATTTCCCTCTGTGTGTAATGCATAGTGAATACAGAAATTTATAGCATTGTGTGTGTGTGTGTGTGTGTGTGTGTGCCCACGCATGTGTGAATAACTGGGATCCATTTTTAATGTGTAGTTGTGGGGACCCCATAAAAACAGAAATTAATTAAAAATTTATTTTTTGTCAGGTCCGACTAGGGAAAATGTAATTATCTTAAGGCTTTATTTTGGGGGAAGATGTATATCCGGGTATATTGTTAGAACAGGATAATTGTTAGTGTTAAGCTTTTTGACAACGATAAGTTAAGGAATAAAAGTATTTCATATTATTGAGGTTAATTAGGAAATGGATTATGGTTTGGGCTAGCCAATGGGAAACGTGGATTTCCAGGTCAGGGTTCAGTACTGGGTCCCCACGGTGATTGCAAATGTGGGTGTGTTTGTGGAAGGAAAAAGTGTTTCCCTGTACATTTTTACAAGAGACTAGTCTTCCTCGAGGGAAAAAATGAATATAATAAATAAAGAGAAAATAAAATTCTCTCAGCTGTCGCAGACGATGAATCACCAGAGCAAATTCTCTCTGGAGATAAGCAAACATGATATTTCAGCAGAAGGACAGTGGATGGAAAGGAAAGGTGCTCTCGTAAAGCTCACCGTCCCAAAAAGCCTCTGGCAGCCAGGACTTAAATACAAGCAATATATAACACTGAATATCCACAGAGAAGATCACACACACTCACACATATATATATATATGAATGCACATTTGTACACACATGCATAGAAGAATGGCGCAATTTGAGCAGGACAAAAAAACAAAGAAATCAGCCCAGATTATATAAAAAAACATTACATTTTTTACAATTACTTAAGTGGTTCCTAGCGTTTGTTATTGTCTTTTCTACTATACTTATTAGTCCTAGAATGTTCTAGAATGTCCTAGAATGTCCTAGAATGTCCTAGAATGTCCTAGAATGTATTCCTTTCCATGTAGTGACCTTTACTTAGATTTCCCAATAACATTTAAGTGAAACATGTAAAGTAACGTAAGCGGTCGAGATAAATACCATACACATGAAGAGCATTTAACATGGCAGTAACTCGCCGTAGAGGTCTAAAAGAATTTATAACAATTTGCTGATTTAATTTTGTACTTTCACCTTAACCAATGTTTTGTGTTGATCAGTGTGTTGATTTCAGGTAATAAATAAAAAAAATGAACAGTCCAACAGTGTGAACTCTTTTGAGAGCCAGCATACAGTTGGGAGAATGTATATATACCCCCTAATACACATGTATATACCCCCTAATACACCTAATACACACACACACACACATGTATATACCCCCTAATACACACACACATGTAGATACCCCCTAATACACACACACACACACACGTATATACCCCCTAATACACACACACACACACACGTATATACCCCCTAATACACCTAATACACACACACACATGTATATACCCCCTAATACACACACACATGTAGATACCCCCTAATACACACACACACACACACACGTATATACCCCCTAATACACACATGTATATACCCTCTAATACATACACACACATGTATATACCCCCTAATACACACACACACATGTATATACCCCCTAATACACACACACATATTTATATACCCCCTTAATACACACACACGTATATACCCCCTAATACACACATGTATATACCCTCTAATACATACACACACATGTATATACCCTCTAATACATACACACACATGTATATACCCCCTAATACACACACACACACACACATGTATATACCCCCTAATACACACACACATATTTATATACCCCCTTAATACACACACACACACACACACATGTATATACCCTCTAATACACACACACACACACATGTATATACCTCCTAATACAAAAAATAGACAACAATAGATGTCACATGGATTTTAAAATGTGGTTGAATATTATTTTAAAGCTGAAAGCATCACAAACAAGTTGTTTAACAGGTAAAAGAAACAGAGAGCAGAGATATTATTTTACAGAGGAAATGTACTTTACTTTCTAAAAGCTTTATTTTTTGCAGTACATTTTTAGAATACTAGTCTCTATCCATTAATGTGTTGGATTGTTTTAGAAACTTAAGTTACAGTTGTTTTAATATCTGTAAAAGATAACCATAGAAAACACACTCACAGTCAAGGGCACACATACAATGGAAGGAAGTAATAAAAGGCTTTTTCTTAAACTGAGAATGTGAGAGCAACACTGTGTAGACAAAGATTACATTATATTCCTTTGTGTCCTCTCTGCCATTCGGAAGAGCAGATAATTGGACTCCAGACCTAACCACTTGTAGAGAGAGTTGTCAGATTGTGTGAGATATAATATGATTTGATAAGTCGCCAGGATAACAGCCCTTGAGGAACAACAGCAAAAAGCACCTGTGAGCTTTCTCTTTTAGATGTTTCTGCAAAGTAACCAGTAATGATGTATGCTGTATGTGTGTCACTTTTTTCATCAATGTTGATCACAGTGCAACTAGTGAGGACAATATGTGCTTACTCTGAGGTTAATTTTGTTGTTCACCCGGTTACTTTCTGTTTGGTAGTTTTATTAGGCACACCAGGTAATTAGGAGCTCCATTTAGGTTGCTCATTCGGATGTTTCTTTGCTTAGCATTATTTCAATGTCAGAATGTACGTTTGGTGAGTGTTGTTCCTCGTGTATGTTTGATATTTATCTAGTAAGTCGCTCGATAGCGCAATTTGATTTCCGTTCAGTTAAATGTTTTGCCGTTCGAGTTGTTTCTTGTTTTATTTCATAATAAAATATCCACAAACAGAATTCAGAAGCTCTGCGCCTGGCTCATTTCGCACGACACCCTAAAGGATATATGACACAGGGAAGCTTTATGTTAGATACCTTTATCCTGTGTGCCCACCAACTGTACTGTGGTCAGATCTAAATGGTTGCATAGGTGAAATCAATAGAGAGCCACTGATATCAGCCACTGGAATGGTGAACCATTGCACCAAACCATTCTACACTTCTTAGAGTGTGCAATGTTCCGTGAGCCGTGAAATTAATAAAATAGAACGCTCTCAGTAATTGCCCCGGAAATCGAGAGCTACAACGGAGAGAGAGTGCTAGAGAGAGACAGAGGAAGAGAGAGAGAGAGTGCTAGAGAGAGACCGAGGAAGAGAGAGAGAGTGCTAGAGAGAGACAGAGGAGAGAGAGAGAGAGTGCTAGAGAGAGACAGAGGAAGAGAGAGAGGGGGAGAGAGAGAGACAGAGGAAGAGAGAGAGTGCTAGGGAGAGACCGAGGAAGAGAGAGAGAGTGCTAGAGAGAGACGGAGGAAGAGAGAGAGAGAGTGCTAGAGAGAGACCGAGGAAGAGAGAGAGAGAGTGCTAGAGAGAGACCGAGGAAGAGAGAGAGAGAGTGCTAGAGAGAGACCGAGGAAGAGAGAGAGAGAGTGCTAGAGAGAGACAGAGGAAGAGAGAGAGAGAGTGCTAGAGAGAGACAGAGGAAGAGAGAGAGACAGAGAGAGACCGAGGAAGAGAGAGAGACAGAGGAAGAGAGAGAAAGAGAGAGACCGAGGAAGAGAGAGAGTGTTAGAGAGAGTACGAGGAAGAGAGAAAGAGTGCTAGAGAGAGAGAGAGGAAGAGAGACAGAGAGAGACCGAGGAAGAAAGAGAGAGAGACAGAGGAAGAAAGAGAGTGTTAGAGAGAGTACGAGGAAGAGAAAGAGTGCTAGAGAGAGAGAGAGGAAGAGAGAGAGTGCTAGAGAGAGAGGAAGAGAGAGAGAGAGAGCTAGAGAGAGACCGAGGAAGAGAGAGAGAGAGTGAGGGGCTGTGAAATCATCGGGCATCTGATGTTGCCGTCTCTAATAAGTTGTCACATTATTGACCTTCAAGCAATTAAGACAGGAGGGGAAGCTGGGTGTTAAGGACGTACAGTGTGATTGGGCTGGAAGAAGTTGGTGACGAGGACAGAGAAGGAGAGAATGATAGAGTGATAGAGAGTGTAGAACGAGATGGAATAGATAGACAAGGGTTGATATACGTAGAGGTTGAAATAATGTGTCCACAGGGAAGCTCCCAAATAGATTCATCATTAAAAGCCCTTGACAAGAAACAAGAAGAGCTGCAGAGAGGCGACGCTTATTCTGTTTCCGACCTGAACGCACTCCTGGCGTAAATCTCCATGATATCACAGGGTCGTGTCCCTTTTTAAAGATCAGATAGAAAGGAAATGGAAAATAAGAATATTTGTGTCACCAGCTATAGGTTTGAGCTGTGTGGAGCGAGGGACGGGGGGAATAGGAGGATGGGAGGAGGAGAAAAGAAGAGGAGGGGTGCATTAGAGGAGGCGACAGAGGAGGCGACAGAGGAAGTGAGAGATGACTAGAGAGGGTGGCCAGTAAGGGATGGGTGGATGGATATTGGCCCAGCGTTCTTTAATAACTGGGCCGAAGAAGGGAACCTGAGATGAGCGGCCCAGCGGACGCAGGAAGAAGAAGGGCAATGGGGTCACGCGACACAGAAGGGGAAGACATACGGCGTGACACCGCCAGGAGATTGATGCGTTTGCCTGCAATCTACAAGCCCGTAAAGCTAAGGGCACAGTCCGTGTCTGGACTGAAAAAGCAACCGGGGAATTTGTGGGCGAAAGGTTCAGCAGGAACTGTCATAACATTCCTCTGGTGAGGCAACACACAGGACAGCAGACAGGCAGGAAACGAGACCTCCACGTTCAGATGAGTCATTCTTGTTACTCACTATTCCATTTTGGTGACAGTTGTTACACAAAGCATGCGTTTGCTTGTTTCTTTGACACTCAAATTCTATAACGGATAGTAATTCGGTGAACTTCATGAAATAGAGTCGGCATTCACTTCTACTTGACAGATAATTCAGGATATGATATAGGCGCAAGGTCGGGGGTAAGGTTAACGGCAAAGTTTAAAACGAACAGAAAACAGGTGTCTGTAGTGCAGCGATTGAACCTGTCATTGGTTGCGGTGTGATATAATGCTGTAAGCCGGATACACTGGCAGACTGGTTTGTGACCCTCGTGGACACTGTCTGCTGTCTGCTCCATGCAAATGGTCCAATCTGGTACCTGCAGAATACAGAACCACATTCAGTCACTCTTACACACACACACACACACACACACATATAGACACGCTCACACACCTTCAAGGATACACCAGTCAGGTAACAAGTATCGCTGCCAGCGCAGGTAGAAAATCAGAATCCTGAAGTAAAAGCACAATGTGTGTGTGTAGGAGAGCGTGTTGCTCCTCACTCGATGGTTACTATTATTCACTTGGCATTTGTGATTCAACGCTGCCCCTAGAGGACGTTGCCTACAGCTACAGGGATCAACATCTGAAACACTTAGGATCTATTAGAAACGAACACCTCACCGTAGACAGTGCTGGAGAAAGATTTTCATTAAGTCCCTCTAAAGAGGCAGTGCTGTCATTGGGCTGTTATCTACATGAAGTAGCACGCAACCTCTGACTGTAGCCAAATGATCACTGTCCGAAAGGAGTGCACCATGTAGAGAGTAGGACTCCAGTTGGGATTCGGCATTAAACCCAGCTGTGAGCAGAACTGCTCAATATTGGCACCAAGTCTTAGGCAGCTAATTCAGTTAATCAATTAGAAGCGCTATTCCCCCGGGAGGTTGGTATGAAGTGGAGTATGGGGTTTCACTCAGGCTGGATCAGGAACGTCTAAGGAGACGCTAACACCCCCGAGGCTCTGCACTCACTGCTTTAATCTTAATCTTTAATATGAGCGCATATGAAAGATACGCACTTCACCTCAATAATACCGTATAGCAGTCAGGGTCTCCAGGCTGCCGTCTTCAACTCCCCCTGTACTTCATCATTCCACTGTCTTCACCTGCGCCTCTCTCTCCCACCCTCCTTCTCCTCTTCTTCCGACTCCTCCCCTTTGTGATCCTCTCCCTTCCTTGCCTCCTTCCGCCATCACCTTTCCTCCTCCCCTTTAACTCCTCCTTTCCCATCACCTCCTCCCCTTTAGCATTCCTCCCCTTCACTAGTCTTCGTCCTCTTCCCCCGACTCCACGACACCTCTCCTCGTTCACCTCCCTTTCACCTCCTCCTCTTCAGTTCTCCTGCCCCCTTCACCTCCTCCTCTTTAGTTCTCCTGCCCCCCGTCACCTCCTCCTCTTTAGTTCTCCTGCCCCCTTCACCTCCTGCCCCTCACAGTTCTTGCCCCTGAAAACCCAAGAAAAGGCAACAGAACTGAACACTTAAACCTGAGAGCCGTATTACACCATTCATGTCCATCCACCAGTCCATTCCACAAAGCCCTATCAAGCCCACAGACAACTTGATGCTAATAGCATTCATTGTCTCTCAGTGTGGCCAGTTAAAAAGCCGTATATCTCCGTCCCGTACATTTTTAACTATATCGGGTTATCTTCATCATTCCTTCACTCGCTACTTCAATAAATGATTCATAGCGATGCATCACGTTGCGCCAATCACGTTTCACTCGACTCGCGTTGTTATCGATTAGTTTTTAGATCACTCAGTAAGAAATGGTTGGATAATGTCTGAGGTAATTTGACTCTCAGGAGTGAACGAATAGGCTATTGTGGGGGTTGTGTTTCGGTTACAATTACCACGCCCTGTTCCCTGTTGTCTAAAGCAAACGGGCACAGAGACATTAATGTGAGAAGTAGGTGGGGGTAATGAACTGGACCATAGGGTGTGACTGATTGGAAAACTGACTAATTATCTTCCTGTTTAAACCTGTATACAACTGAGCAAATGTTTGATTCTGGTTAGACGTTCATGTCTGGTCGAATAGACTGGATGGGGAATTCTCTGTCTTATAGGAGTTGTAATGTTCTGTAAGATTATATAATAAACAAAACTGCGGAAGAGAATTGTTGTCTCTTAATCCTAACCGTAAGAGTATTAAAGTGGTAATTAAGTTTCCACCATATGTGTGTGTGTGTGCGTGTGCGTGTGCGTGTGCGTGTGCGTGTCCGTGCGCGTGCGCGTGCGCGTGCGTGCGTGTGCGCGTGCGTGTGCGCGTGCGCGTGTGCGTGTGTGTGTGTGTGGCTATAGCTCCCATGTACAGATTGATAAAAGTAGTGTTATTACCACAGTATTCATTATTCAAATAAAGCTTTGTCATCTAATGAAGAGAGTCACGTCACAGAACCCTTGTATTATTCATACGTCTAAGGCTTAATCCACTGCTGAGCCACGCTGACACAGACTGCTGATGGAGCTACGACACACACACACACACACACACAAACGTGCACGCACGCATATGAAAATGCAGTGAAAGAAACAAACTCGAGCACCCACTTGTGCACAGATCATTTCTCATCTCTCGCGTTTGTTTTATAAAAACGTGACTACATCAGCAGTCACAGAGCTACATATCCTGGGTTGAAACCCGACAGAGCAAAACAAAACATGTGGAATAAAACCCTGTAGCCGGGAAAAACTGACAAGGCACTTACCTAGGAAATCACCTACGGAGAAACCAGGTTCCATGGAGTGGCCAGTCCACTTCTGGCAGTATTAAGATTAACATAGCCCTTTGAAGGTCAAATCGTTCATCGAGACAACCAAATATATTCATGATAAGTGGGTCAAAAATAATACCTTCTCCTTCTGAGTAAATATGCATGTCATTTTGCTAAGCAATCTGTAAAACATGATGACTGTGGGGACAGAACATGCAGAATGTCAGATCCTCTGGAGAAAAACAGAAATGAAAAACTGCTCAATTTACACTTTTTAATACCATTATCATCACTTTTTTACTTAACCTCTTTATTTGACTATTAAAACGTGTCTCAATTGAGACGTGTCATTTCCTAGGCATGTGCTAAAGGGTTCTGTCAGAAATAGCACAGCGACCAGGTGGGCTTTGAGCGGCAACATCAGTGGTTGTCGGACTGAATCTACAACAACAACACGACCAGCAGAAAGTATCACAGGGACAGCACCCAGTCAGGTCAGGTGGTCCTAAGGTCTCTACACACCAACACCAGCAGGCTTTGAAACAGTTTCTTCCCAGCTGCTGTTACCCTGCTGAACTCACAATGCAAACTGTTTGTACTCCCCATTTATTACCTCCACAAATGCATTCCGCTTGTACTCCCCTCTGCGTATTTGCACTTAAATTAGTTAAATTTCTAAACTGCACAATTTCACATTGGCTTATCCAAGTCAAGTGCACATCCATTCATTGTCCTCATCCCATTTTTAGACTCACACATTAGGACATTCTGCACATAGTCCCATTGCCCTGCATACCATTTTTGCAAAGCTCTTTTTGCAATTCTGGTCGGTCGCAGACTGCTAGTTCGTTGTACTGTACTTGTACTGTTTAATTCCATTAAAGTTGATTATTATCTCAAATCTGAGGCCAGGTCCCAGTGGAGGGTGTGAGAGAAAAAGATAAGGGGGATTTGTGGGAGGAGACAAAACAGTTGCAACAGAACAAGAGAAGAAAACACACCAGACAGGACTAGCCAAAGCTCCTTGGCACACACACTATTGCAGGATCCATCCAGGAGACGGTGGGCGGTCTAGGAGACACTGTGACCCCAGCCATAGATAGCCTTAGTCTGGGCCACCTGGCCTAAATATCAGCCAAGTGGAGCACCACGCCACAATACTGACATCAGAAAATAATTCACTTGATACCAGCCTGGTTGTGGCCCACTAAGTTCTCTTCCACCACAGAACTGTGAGTTGGTGTTGGGCCAGTGCTCTCCTCATGTTCAAGATAGTGAAACATCTGCCATGTAACCTCCGCTTGAGGATTGCATGGGAAAGCCTGACTAAACCTGTGACTCAGCTTCTGTAATAGGATCAGAACGGGTGGTTTCTCAACTCAATACCTTTCCATTCACATTCACAATTATGATGGAAGGGTTTCAGACATAAATATGCACAACAAAACTATTTTAGAAATGTCCGCAAATAAAATATTTAGTTAAGCAAGCCTGTTGTTATTAAATTGAATTAAAATGGAGTTAAAAAAGTCTACACACCCCTGTGAAAATGAGACAAAGATAAGTGATGTCAGAACGTTTTCCACTTTTAATGTCACCTATAGTGTGAACAATTCAATTGAGAAACAAACTGAAATCTGAGGGGGAAAAATTTCAAATTACAATAACCTGGTTGCATTTGTGTGCACGCACTTACACTAATACTTTGTTGAAGCACCTTGTGATTGTTTATTACAGCACTCAGTCTTTTTGGGCAGGAGTCTATTAGCATGGCACATCTTGACTTGGCAATATTTGCCCACTTATCTTTGCAAAAGCACTCAAAAGCTGTCTGATTGCGAGGACATCTCCTGTGCACAGCCTTCTACAGATCACCCTACATATGTTAAATTGGATTCAGGTCTGGGTTCTGGCAGGGACATTACAAAATGTTAATGTTCTTCTTGTGAACTTCATCTTCAGCTTTCTAAGCCTGCATTTTTTGTAACAAAATTGACTGGTATTTGAAACTGTTCATATTTGCCTTCACCCTGACTAAGGCCCCAGTTCCAGCTAAAGAAAAACAGCCCCAGTGCATGATGATGCCACCACCATGCTTCACTGTGAGTATGGGTTATTTTCAGGTGTGCACTTTTGTTTTTTACCCTTGGTTAACCTTGGTTTTGTCTGACCATTACACATTTGCCCACTTGCTTGTGGGAGACTTGATGTTTTTTTTTTTGCAAACATAAGCTGGCATTGGATGTTTTTCCCCATAGCCGCTACATATAACAGGAGATTGTTGTCACATGTAGCACAAGGCCAGTACTTTTCTTCTCTTCTTTTCATCAATTTTGGTGGGACGTCTAGTTCTTGGTACATGTCTCTGTTGAGCCATATTTTCTCTACTTGATGATGACTGTCTTCTCTGTGTTCCATGGTATATATCTAATGCTTTGAACATGATTTTCTACCCTTCCCCTGACTGATATCTTTTAACAAAACGATACCTCTGATGCTTTGGAAGCTCTCTGCGGACCAATGCTTTTGCTCTGAGATGCAACTAAGAAAATGTCAGGAAAATCCTACTGGAACAGCTGACCCTAATGTGTGATTAAATTATGGCAGGTGTGTAATGAATTCATTAATTTGAATGTGATTGGATAATTCTAAACACAGCCAGATCCCCAGTTATTGAAGATTGTGCACACTTATGCAACCATGTTATTGTAAGGTTTTTATTTTGTTTCCCCCTCAAAGATTTTCAGTTTGTTTTTGTATTTAATTGTTCATGTTATAGGTCACATTAAAGGTGGAAAAAAATTTTTTTTTGCAGTTTATTGCACGACATAAGTATTTGATCACCTACCAACCAGTAAGAATTTCGGCTCTCACAGACCTCTTAGTCTTTCTTTAGGAAGCCCTCCTGTTCTCCACTCTTTACCTGCATTAACTGCACCTGTTTGAACTCTTTACCTGTATCGAAGACAGCTGTCCACACACTCAATCAAACAGACTCCAGCCTCTCCACTACGGCCAAAACCAGAGAGCTGAGCAAGGATATCAGGAATAATATTGTAGATCTGCACAAGGCTGGGATGGGCTACAGGACAGTAGGCAAGCAGTTTGGTGATAAGGCAACAACTGTTGGCGCAATTATTAGGAAAAGGAAGAAGTTCAAGATGACGGTCAATCTCCCTCGGTCTGGGGCTCCATGCAAGATCTCACCTTGTGGGGAATCAATGATCATGAGGACGGTGAGGGATTAGCCCAAAACTACACGGCAGGACCTGGTCAATGACTTGAAGAGAGCTGGGACCACCGTCTCAATGAAAACTATTAACTCACTACGCCAGCATGGATTAAAATCCTGCAGCGCACGCAAGGTCCCCCTGCTCAAGCCAGCACATGTCCAGGCCCGTCTGAAGTTTGCCAATGACCATCTGGATGATCGTGGCTGGGTCTTCCAGCATGACAACGACCCGAAACACACAGCCAAGGCAACTAAGGAGTGGCTCCGTAAGAAGCATCTCAAGGTCCTGGTGTGGCCTGGCCAGTCTCCAGACCTGAACCCAATTGAGGATCTTTGGAGGGAGCCGGAAGTCTGTGTTGCCGAGCGACAGCCACAAAACCTGAAGGATCTGGAGAATGTCTGTATGGAGGAGTGGGCCAGACTCCCTGCTGCAGGGTGTGCAAACCTGGTCAAGAACTACAGGATACACATGATGTCTATAATTGCAAATAAAGGTTTCTGCACCAAATATTAAGTTTGGCTTTTCTGATGTATCAAATACTTATGTCAGTCAATAAACTTATACTAGATTCTGTCACTCACAGGTGAAGAGTACCTATGATAAAAATGACAGACTCCTAAATGCATTGTAAGTGGGGAAAACCTGCAAAATCGCCAGTGTATTAAATACTTGTTCTTCCCACAGTATATATATATATAGATCCTGTCAAGCTCTTCTCCCTTCTCTATCCTAATCCTTTTTCTTTCCAACCCTCTTCCTTTCCATTATCCTTCCTTATCCTGCTCCTGAATATGACAGAATGAAACCTGCTTTATATATCTGTGGAAATGCTTTCTTATCCACCATCCATGATTGACATATGCCACTGCACACAATTGCACATGCTTGCATTCCACACACACACACACACACACACACACACACACACACACACACACACACACACACACACACACACACACACACACACACACACACACACACACACACACACACACACACACACACACACACACAGCAGTGTCATTGTATCCCCCCCCCACACACACACACACACACACACAAACACACACAGCAGTGTCATGCCCCATTGGATTCACAGGGACATGTGGTCCTTGTTTAAACATTTGTCCTATTAAACCATTAAACATATTTTCAGACCTGTTAAGTATATTGGTAAACTTGTTGTTATCATAATTATTCATTAAAAGATCCGCCAGTTTTGTTTGTTCAGTGGCACTCAGATCATGTTGGTACAGCAGAAGGCACAGCAGATATTAAAGTTGAAGCAAAATCTCCAGCTCCCCAATCTTTCTCATTGAAATATGTGAGCTAATTACAATGGACCACCACCTCAACTAGACTGTAATGGAAAAAACAGACATATAGCAATTCTATGAGGTTGGCTTTCGCTGGAATGTTCGACAAATGACTCACCTACTTCATACTTAGGCGCTCCTCGTCAACCGGCCTTCTAGCCATCCCGTTCCAGCATTCCACATTCCATATGTTTTGTCTTGTCCTGACTTTTTTACGTACACACCTGGTTCTCATCCCTATTGTTATAATACACTCTGGTTTCCCTTCATTAATATTGTGTATATATACCCTCTGTGTTTCGTGTTCCTCTACAATCACTCATTAATAAAGCGTGTGTTTGACTGAGGCGCTAAAGTTAAGTGAGCCTTCACTACTGAGACGCTGTATATCTTATATATTTTATCCGTTGTTGTTACGCATGGGTGAGCTGGGTTGTCACAGGGTGTTTAGGGGAGAGCACTTCTGTGTATCATGTTGATTAGGAGCACAGCTGTTTTGGGTTTAGCTGAGCACCGGGCATAGGTTAGTTAATCAGTGGGCTATTTAAGGTCCCTGGTCAGGTTCACGAGTGCTTGTTATTAATATAATGTTACATGTCGTTATGTGGATGAGTGTCTTTGTATAGTCGCGCACTGTGTTTTTGTAAAGTTAAAAGTCACTTTATATAAGCACACTTTCATTTATATTTCAGTGTTTTATGTACGTTTTTCCTGTCGGTGTTTTGTGTTTCTTTTATATTTTTTTGTAATTGTCGTTTTGGCGGATCTGCCACACTGCACACATTGTTTGGAAATGATTTAACAACATGATTAGGTGTAAAAGGTGTTGTACTGGCCTCCAAATTCCCCAGATCTCAATCCAATCGAGCATCTGTAGGATGTGCTGGACCAACAAGTCTAATCTACGGCAGCTCAATCTCTTAATTAACAGGATTTGCAGGATCTGCTGCAAATGTCTTAAGGCCAGATACAACAAGACACATTCAGAAGTCTTGTAAAGTACACGCCTCGTCAGGTCAGTGCGGTTTTGATGGCACACAGAGGACCAACAACATATTAGGCAAAACGTTTTGCTCATCAGTGCATTTATAGTCACACACACACACAACTGACCAGATGAGCCCTGCTCAGAGTTAGTCTGCTGCCCACAGATATCCCAAACAGCAAATCCAAAGCTCTCTTCTCGCTTGCCATTTTCCCAGTTGAGATTCACAGGGAACTAAATCACTTCTACACATCTTAAGCCACGGGCTTTATCCTGATCACACAGAGACACACAGCGATAGCTGTATCACGATCTGGGATTGTATATTGTGTCCCACCTCACTGGCTGTTATAAACACAATGCTCTGGCTTTAGCCTGATCCTCATACGGATCCGGTTAGGACGGAAGTCAACAGGCGAGAAATAGATCCTCCTCAGCCAGATGTTGATTGGGTGGAGCTGATCTCCTCAGATTGACATAGCTGTAGTTCCCTGTGACTGCTACTGACCTTGTTCTGAGCAGCTATAATAACTCCGGCT
Source organism: Dallia pectoralis (assembly GCA_029465975.1). Taxonomy (NCBI): domain Eukaryota; kingdom Metazoa; phylum Chordata; class Actinopteri; order Esociformes; family Umbridae; genus Dallia; species Dallia pectoralis. Next base: position 10,771,775 of record CM055729.1, on the reverse strand, counting down.
TTTACTTACAAACTTCTTGGTTCAATGAAACACAAATGTACGTTTAAACATCTTTCCAATGGTTCTATTGAATCCAATACTCTGTGCAACGTGGCTCTAATGATGTAGGGAGGTTGTAAACAGCACGTGAGCTCACTCTATGTGTACCTGTACAGTAGATGGTTATGTAATGTTATTGCTGTATGCCACTCTGTGTTCATCTCTCTCTGTATCTCTATCTACTCACTGTATCTCTATGTTTCTCTACCTTTTTATTTGCTGCACCTTCTATTGAATCTCCTCATCTCTCTATATCTCTCTCTGTATCTCTATCTACTCACTGTATCTCTATGTTTCTCTACCTCTTAATTTGCTGCACCTTCTATTGAATCTCCTCATCTCTCTATATCTCTCTCTGTATCTCTCTTTATCTACTCTCTGTATCTCTATGTTTCTCTACCTCTTAATTTGCTGCTCCTTCTAGCTCTATATAAATCTAATGTATTATTATTAATCTCCTCCTTCTATATCTCTTTTTGTATCTACTGTTTGTATGGCCGTCTCTCTTTATCTATATGCCTGTAATGCTATAAATATGTATCGCTGTATCTCCATCAATGTATGACTATATTTTTCAGTCTGTATCTCGAGATGGGTATTCTTAATATTGATACCGTTTTTTAAACTGCTTAACAGTCTGAGTCTTTATCAATACTAGAATCAATACTTTTCTATTATGTAGTGGAAAGACAAAATTAAAATACAGTCGCAACAGAACTTTTGTTCATTTAATTTAGTCAATTACTGTTTGATTTCTAATTTCAACCTAATGTGTAACTATGGAAACAGTAAAATAATAAACCAGCAGCAAGATATCCAACACATTTTTTCCAACAACAAAAAAATGTATAATATACATGAATATAATAAGTATAAGTATTATGCTTTACACAACAAAAAGAAGAAAACAGTTCTTCCTAACAGTCTGATGAAGGACACTGGAGAGCCCTGCAGTGTAGAGCCCTGAATTGCCTTATTAATGTCAATGAACTAGTATTTTTGTGTGCGGACAGCGCCGGTCACCATGCTATTATGCACCTTGGGTGGAGGAGATACAATGCTATTATGCACCATCACCTTGGGTGGAGGAGATACAATGCTATTATGCACCATCACCTTGGGTGGAGGAGATACAATGCTATTATGCACCATCACCTTGGGTGGAGGAGATATAATGCTATTATGCACCATCACCTTGGGTGGAGGAGATATAATGCTATTATGCACCATCACCTTGGGTATAGGAGATATAATGCTATTATGCACCATCACCTTGGGTGGAGGAGATACAATGCTATTATGCACCATCACCTTGGGTGGAGGAGACACAATGCTATTATGCACCATCACCTTGGGTGGAGGAGACACAATGCTATTATGCACCATCACCTTGGGTGGAGGAAATACAATGCTATTATGCACCATCACCTTGGGTGGAGGAGATACAATGCTATTATGCACCATCACCTTGGGTGGAGGAGATACAATGCTATTATGCACCATCACCTTGGGTGGAGGAGATACAATGCTATTATGCACCATCACCTTGGGTGGAGGAGATACAATGCTATTATGCACCATCACCTTGGGTGGAGGAGATACAATGCTATTATGCACCATCACCTTGGGTGGAGGAGATATAATGCTATTATGCACCATCACCTTGGGTGGAGGAGACACAATGCTATTATGCACCATCACCTTGGGTATAGGAGATATAATGCTATTATGCACCATCACTTTGGGTGGAGGAGATATAATGCTATTATGCACCATCACCTTGGGTGGAGGAGATACAATGCTATTATGCACCATCACCTTGGGTATAGGAGATATAATGCTATTATGCACCATCACTTTGGGTGGAGGAGATATAATGCTATTATGCACCATCACCTTGGGTGGAGGAGATACAATGCTATTATGCACCATCACCTTGGGTGGAGGAGATACAATGCTATTATGCACCATCACCTTGGGTGGAGGAGATACAATGCTATTATGCACCATCACCTTGGGTGGAGGAGATATAATGCTATTATGCACCATCACCTTGGGTATAGGAGATATAATGCTATTATGCACCATCACCTTGGGTATAGGAGATATAATGCTATTATGCACCATCACCTTGGGTATAGGAGATATAATGCTATTATGCACCATCACCTTGGGTATAGGAGATATAATGCTATTATGCACCATCACCTTGGGTATAGGAGATATAATGCTATTATGCACCATCACCTTGGGTGGAGGAGATTATTGGCCTGCAACATCAGGCGGAGTTGGCAGCATTTCGACATTTGAATGTATTACATTTGTCCTTTAACTGGTGCTCTACTGTATATCAATGATGTTTCCCCCCTGCAAAATATTATCTTAAATTACATTTTACTTCCTCCTTATCTTTGATTGTAGCAAAATGTAGCCAAGCCTTTGACCACTCTACTCCTAAACCACCCTAGCAAAGCAACTAAATGAGAAATGAAGCAAATGAGAGCGTGAGACAATTCAATTCTTCTCCGTTTAGTTGGCAGGCAATTCAATAACTTTATTAGACAATCGATGTATGTTTGTGTAGCAGTGATTTGATTTAAATGACATGACTCTTGTCTCAGGAGACAAAACGTGACATTATAAGACTCATCAATAGCAGTGTCAATAAGTTTGGACATAATTGATCTTTGGGCTTTGAGAACTGGGTCTCAAATCCCATCCCAATCGTTCTCTATCTCTGTATCTTTGATTTGTATCTATCTCTGTATCACATTATCTTTGATCTGTTAGCCTGTATGGATCTCTGTATCGCAGTATCTCTGATCTGTACGGATCACCGTATCTCTGATCTGTACGGATCTCTGTATCGCAGTATCTCTGATCTGTACGGATCTCTATATCGCAGTATCTCTGATCTGTACGGATCTCTGTATCGCAGTATCTCTGATCTGTATGGATCTCTGTATCGCAGTATCTCTGATCTGTATGGATCTCTGTATCGCAGTATCTCTGATCTGTATGGATCTCTGTATCGCAGTATCTCTGATCTGTATGGATCTCTGTATCGCAGTATCTCTGATCTGTATGGATCTCTGTATCGCAGTATCTCTGATCTGTACGGATCACCGTATCTCTGATCTGTATGGATCTCTGTATCGCAGTATCTCTGATCTGTACGGATCTCTGTATCGCAGTATCTCTGATCTGTATGGATCTCTGTATCGCAGTATCTCTGATCTGTACGGATCTCTGTATCGCAGTATCTCTGATCTGTATGGATCTCTGTATCGCAGTATCTCTGATCTGTACGGATCTCTGTATCGCAGTATCTCTGATCTGGACATCTGAATTCCTCGCTTGCTCCCCCCTTATTTATTTTGTACCGCCTCCCCTCATTATTTCACCCCTCCCACAATGATGTACGCTGATGAACAATATTAACATAAACGTGTTCAACAGGGTGGTCTCTGAGACGTAATTAAAACCTGCCATATTGATCACTTTCGACGGGACGGTGCCGCATATCGTATCACAGATATAAGTGTCTGCATGAATAAGTGGCGCTAAGTTGATTTATAACACGAGTCCTAATTCGTGGAGGGTAAATCATAGATGGCCATGTTACGATTGAGTTATGAAAAACATTACGCTTAAGGGAATAATGAACCATACACCACTGTCATCCTCTGCTTTCGTGTGTGTGTGTGTGTGTGTGTGTGTATTTGTTTGTGTGTGTATTTGTGTGCGTGTGTGTAGGTAAGAATTGTTGCCTCTATGTCATCCGCTTGTCTGGTAAACTAGCAAAAGGGTGTGTAGCTGAGCTTGCAGAGAAAGCGTTATTGTTTGGCAGATATGGTTTATTGCACCATATGTTATGTCTTGTACATTGATTAAAGATCATTATATCATTGGGGAGATGTAGATCAAAGTAGTATGAGACCATGTGTGTGTGTGTATATGTGTGTGTGTGTGTCTGTGTGTGTGTGTGTGTTTCGCCCCAGTGACAGTGGATAAAATTATGAGCAAGTTTTAAGATGTTCTATATTGTTGTCAGTGTTCCCTCTTGTATAAACTTATAAAGTTGTATAAACTGTGTCAAACCGACAGACTAAAAGATTGACAGACTGACACTGCATCTGTGAGAGGAGGGAAGGTTTTTAGCCGGACCCAGAAACAGCCATTACCCTGAGCTGTAAAGTGCTGCCTCTATGGTGCTCTGATAGATCCTGTATCCCCCTGAAGCAGTGTGTGTGTGTGTGTGTGTGTGTGTGTGTGTGTGTGTGTGTGTGTGTGTGTGTGTGTGCATTGGGAGCAGGTGATTTCAGTACATCAGATAAAGCACAGAGGAAAGGACAAAAACTGCTGGGAAAATCACACATCACAGCACTCACGGAGCAGAAACCTCCGAAGTGCTTGGAGTGGTTTGTGAGAATGCAAACAAACACACTCCCTTTCTCCATTCCATCTCTCCATTCCCACACACACACAGTCCTTTTCCTCTGATTCGGACACACACACACACACACACACACACACACACACACACACACACACACACACACACACACACACACACACACACACACACACACACACACACACACACACACACACACACACACACACACACACACACACACACACACACACACACACACACACACACACACACACACACACACACACACACACACACACACACACACACACACACACACACACACACACACACACACACACACACACACACCCACACACACACACACACACACACACACACACACACACACACACACACACACACACACACACACACACACACACACACACACGTATGCATGGATACATGCTCACACGCAGACACACTATCACCAGTGATCCAAACACCCAAACTAACAACCTTTCATCGCAGGCTCAGTGAGAATATTCTTCAGCCGCAGATTGGAATTACAGTCAGAAAAGGTATTTTGATTTGAAAGTGACAGCAAATAATTGAGTTTCAATCAAGATCCGAATCTAATCTAAATTGTATATTTTCGCCATAAACGGATGCACACGAGCTGCGCATACACGCACACATGCTGTACCCAAACCCAAATGCAAACGGGTGTCATCTGTTTCTCTCCACAACTCTTCTGATTGCTAATTGAATACGTGACACAACTCGATTGTGGCGAAACAGAAATGTATTGACAGAGAACGACAAATCTATCTATTCAATCACGCAATGTCAAACAGTCGACAGCTGTGGAAATATCGTCGCGAATTGCACCAAATTAAATAAATGATTAATGTTTTTTCTAGGCGACAGCGTGGTTAAAATAAAATGTGTGTGTGTGTGTGTGTAATTTCCTGTCAGCCTGCCGTCTAGCTAGACACACGACTTTGACATTGACTTCTTGCGCTCTCGTTATTTTAGGAAGGGGTTATATGTCTACGCGTATAACAGTTGTTAAAAGCTTTTTTAGAAAAACCCACCTCTGTCATCCGGAATAAGAATAACAATAATGTGCTCCTTTAAAAGGACTTACAGAGCTATTGTCTTACAGGATGAAAGGGGAGTCGGTGAGATGATGTGGATTTCTGCAGACAAAACCTCTTTATAACCACCTGTCTTCCTTTTGATGTTTGATTTGTCCTCCGTCACGCACATATCAAGACAACACACACGCACACACGCACAGGAAAGCATAGTCAGGGAACAAATACACACCGAACCACCGCATGCACTCAACTCAGTACTTGATACCGAGCGTTCATAATAATATCCGTCAGATGTCAATAGGGTGTTTCGGTCCACATAGGTCCATGAAAGGGATACGAGGGAGGTGGACGGACAGAGAGGCGGAAGGGGCACTCGGCAGAAAGCAGATCGTCCTCTGCGATTTGTCACATCAATTAGAAACTCTACCCCACCAACGGGATTATGAGGTCTGTAATGTGACGGAGAGATCAAAGCCCTGGCCAGGAATGCGAAGAAGCATAAAATGTGTTGCTTTTACTGTTTTCAGCAGGTGATCGTCAAGTTGTGGAACTTTAACCTCTAAAATGAGAATCTGCCATGTGAGTTGGATTACCTTTAACTTCCCAGAAAGGTATGACACTGTCATCTGTAGTCCCACCTGAAGACCTTTCTCTATAACAATGTCGTTGTTCTAGGCTGGTATTAGTTAGGTAGCTAACATCTGTAACAAATTGAAATCTGATTTCATCTAGGGCCTTAACCTGTATCACGTGAAGTCACCTAAAGCCTGAGATGAATTCAGTGCAGAGACAGATGGCTTGTAAGGAAGATGACTGCAGATGTTACTACTCTGAACGAGGTTCCTGTGATGAACTTTATGGTGCCCGGAGCTGCAGAGTGTCACTGAAGTGTGGGCCATACAGTGCACATTGTACAGACGTTTAGTAAATACACAAATGAGGCTGTTTGCCAGGGTAGCTGTCTACAATATCCTCACCGGCCTACATAGTCGACTTGTTTATCTTTGATACACACACTTCAAAACTTGGCCTCTTTTGTCGATCTATTGTTGATCGCCTGTTGGTTGTTTTGCTGTTAATGCTATCAAATTGCACTTCGATGCTATCAAAAGGGCTATGGAAATGTAATTGGATATATTAATATTTAATAAGTGTTTAATTAGTAGAATGATATGTGGCTACACAGACCAGAGGCTGTATATATGCTTAAACAAAAGAGTGCAAAAGCAGTGAGCATGCTGTGTTTTTTTCCTGTAAATTATCTTGTTTTAATAGATCAGATGCATGAGTTCTATTGAGAATGTGTAGATATGTTGAAGATAATACACATTAAAGGCAGAAAAACTTCACTAATAGTAGAAAGTCAACAGTAAGTATGAATAGTAGGAAGTAGAAATACCAAATCAACAGTAAAAGTACGTCACCAACAGTAGGAAAACCAAATCAACAGTAAAAGTACCTCAATAACAGTAGAAATAGCTCACCAACAAAAAAAACTTCACTAACAGTAGAAAGAACCCATATCAAATTATCAGCTGTAGTTGCACATTTTATCACATTACAATCTGGAAAGTTTGACGACTAGAATGACTAGTCGTCCTCTTTTCGTTCTTTTTGTATTGTTTAGTTTGGTCCTTGTTTAGTTGATTAGTGTTTGTATTTAGTTCTCTCTGTTTCTGGGTTTGGGTGCAGTTCATTGTTTGATGTTATATGTGTTCCTGTCACAGTTTTTGTAATTTAGTCGCTTTCAAACGCACTTTATTTCAAATCACTGTATAGTTTTGTTTGTTGTGGTATTTTATTTATTCAAATGACCTCAACAAGATTCAGCCCTGCATTTGGTTCCTTTCATCCTGCACTACACCTGGGTTTGTGACAGAATGAACTGCAAAGAAATGAACAACAGGCAGGGCGATTGGGGGGACAACTCCCTCTCTATGGACGATCACGAAGCCGTCTACGAGAGAAGGGAGAAGGACTCCCTGGAAGGTGGCCTGTGGTGGGACAAGGGGACTGAGCCCAGTAAAACCCAACGTCAACTGGGACGTAGAGCGCGGCTACCAGGGTCAACCACGTCGGGTCTGCAGTCCTGCCATAGAGAGGGCAAGAGTGAAACCCAAAGGCGGCCTAAAAAAGGGGCGGGAGCTAACAGGGTGTTCCTGGAGGACTGCGGAGGATAGCCTACTCTCTGGACCCAGCATGCAGGTGGCCCCAGAACACCAGCCACGCCCGGTAAAGAGGCATAAACACTTGGCGATCCCCCTGTGGGTCCAGTCTCACCCACGACCTTAGAGCCGCCAGTAACGCCACCCACTGCTCTGGAGCAGCTGCCAGAGCCGGACCCTGTTTCCAGCAAGTTTGAGGTGGTCCCCCTCGAAAGTGTGCCAGTGCTGGACCCATCACCTGCAGTCCAGTGCTGGTCCCCATAAGCTGGGTCGCAAAGCCCACACGGGGCACAGTTAGGGGGGTGCACAGTTTAGTTCGCGTTGGATCTGTTCACTTTCTGAGCGCGGCTGTTAGTGGTTAGCATTAGCAGGGTGATTAGTTGGGCTATAAAGTGTGTTTATATATGCCACGCTACTTTGTACAAGGTTATGGTGAGTGTTATGAATTGAAGTCGCTGTACTTGATGTTTATTATAAGTCAAATTTGCGCAATTTCATTAAATTACAGTGTCTGGTTTTTCCGTTTGTTGTTGCGTGTTTTGTTTTATTTTGCATTTAAATAAGCAGCACAAACATGTATCCTAGCTCACGGCTTTATCCTGCACCACCCTGGTTCGTGACAGTATTTTAGACAACATTATCTAGGGCCTGTATAAAGATGGTTAGACCTATTCAACATTGACAATCATCAAGGCTGTGGTGTCTGTAGAATAATGACAACCACAACTGCACAAATGAGTGCCTGAGTAGCAGGAGTTTGAATAAAGCAGCATGAAAGCAAAATCAAATGGCCTTCTTTACTGCATAAAAATAAAGAAATTGGGCAAGGCCATTGACAATTCTCCCCATTATGTCAGTGGCATACACGTTATCCACAGCAAACTTGTTTAATCATGTGTTTATGAACCCACTCTGTGCACAGGGGCACCGTCTTATTCGACGTGGAAAGGGCAACAGTTTGAAACAACCAATTGTCATATTTGAAACATAATCTGTAGCATTAAGTTAACCCTTCACTGGAACTAAGAGGCCAAACCCTGAAACAGAGCCCCAGACCATGATCCGTCATCAACGATTGGCATTGCACATATTGATGTGAGGCTTTAGTACAGCTGCTCATCCATGGAAACCCAGTTGGTGATGCTTCCGTCGCCCAGTTCTTGTGCTGATGTGGCTTCCAGAAGCCGTTGTGAACTCTGTGATGAGTGATGCAACGGATGATAATGATTTTTACACCCTACTCACCTCACACTCTGCGGCCCACTCTGTGAGTCTCTGCTCTGCGAGTGCCAATATTTGTATGCTGAGTTTTATGGACAATTTGCTGGAATTTATTCACCTGTGGGCAATGGGAGTGGCTGGGACACATGAATGCAATAGTAGTAGGGCTATCCACATAGCTTTGGCCATGTAGTGTGTGTCCTTTACATTCTCCTTTCAGCTCGGAACTTGAATAGCAAAACTGGAGTTATTCCCATCTTTTTCCCTGTGCAGTGCATGCTGGTCTGTTTGTCCTTTTCCCAGGAGTGTTATTAGCGTAAGACAAAGACAGATTAAATGGCTATAGGCCTCAGTGCACTGCACATCACCTCTCCTCTAGCGAATCCTTCAGTTCCTAAAACTAGCTCGTAATATCTGCACACACATACATATACAAGCACACACACATACATATACAAGCATGCACACACATAATTATACGAGCACGCACACACATACATATACAAGCACGCACACACATACATATACAAGCACGCACACACATGCATATACAAGCACGCACACACATGCATATACAAGCACGCACACACATGCATATACAAGCACGCACACACATGCATATACAAGCACGCACACACATACATATACAAGCACGCACACACGTACATATACAAGCATGCACACACGTACATATACAAGCATGCACACACGTACATATACAAGCATGCACACACGTACATATACAAGCATGCACACACGTACATATACAAGCATGCACACACGTACATATACAAGCATGCACACACGTACATATACAAGCATGCACACACGTACATATACAAGCATGCACACACGTACAAATACAAGCATGCACACACGTACATATACAAGCATGCACACACGTACATATACAAGCATGCACACACGTACATATACAAGCATGCACACACGTACATATACAAGCATGCACACACGTACATATACAAGCATGCACACACGTACATATACAAGCATGCACACACGTACATATACAAGCATGCACACACATACATATACAAGCATGCACACACATACATATACAAGCATGCACACACATACATATACAAGCATGCACACACGTACATATACAAGCATGCACACACGTACATATACAAGCACGCACACACATACATATACAAGCATGCACACACATACATATACAAGCATATACACACATACATATACAAGCACGCACACACATACATATACAAGCACGCACACACATACATATACAAGCATGCACACACATACATATACAAGCATGCACACACATACATATACAAGCATGCACACACATACATATACAAGCATGCACACACATGCATATACAAGCATGCACACACATGCATATACAAGCATGCACACACATACATATACAAGCATGCACACACATACATATACAAGCATGCACACACATACATATACAAGCATGCACACACATACATATACAAGCATGCACACACATACATATACAAGCATGCACACACATACATATACAAGCATATACACACATACATATACAAGCACGCACACACATACATATACAAGCACGCACACACATACATATACAAGCATGCACACACATACATATACAAGCATATACACACATACATATACAAGCACGCACACACATACATATACAAGCATGCACACACATACATATACAAGCACGCACACACATACATATACAAGCATGCACACACATACATATACAAGCATGCACACACATACATATACAAGCACGCACACACATACATATACAAGCACGCACACACATACATATACAAGCACGCACACACATACATATACAAGCATGCACACACATACATATACAAGCATGCACACACATACATATACAAGCATGCACACACATACATATACAAGCATGCACACACATACATATACAAGCACGCACACACATACATATACAAGCATGCACACACATACATATACAAGCATGCACACACATACATATACAAGCATGCACCTACATACATATACAAGCACGCACACACATACATATACAAGCATGCAAGAGGTGTTAAGAGCTGTTAAGACCCAGGGTCCTGAGCTTGGGAACGAGCTTGGCGGGCACAATAGTGTTGAATGCTGAGATGTAGTCCACAAACAGCATCCTCACGTAAGTGTTAGCCTTTTCCAGAGGGGAGAGGGCTGTGTGTGTGGTCAGGGCGATGGCATCGTCTGTAGATCTGTTGGGGCGGTATGCAAATTGAAGGGGGTCTAAGGTGCCAGGGAGGGAGGAGCAGATCTGGGTTCTGACCAGCCGCTCGAAGCACTTCATGATGATGGAGGTCAGTGCTACAGGAGGGTAGTCATTCAGGCAGGTGATGGTAGGTTTCTTCGGCACAGGGACAATGGTGGTCTGCTTGAAGCAGAAAGAGACTATTGAGTGAGTCAGGGAGAGGTTAAAAATTGAGGTGAAAACCTCTGCTAGTTGGTCGGCGCACCCCCTGAGAAGACGGCCTGGACCTGGCCCTGGTGACTTCCGAGGGTTGAGACGGAGTAAACCTACCTCCATACGTAAACAAAGCACACTTTTTACCAAACCCATATACCATGAGTAATCGGACGTTTCTACAGAAGTGTTTTTCTCCAGAAACATTTATGAATCAATGCCTAAGCTGTAGAGATGTTTTAGGTGATATATCTACTCCCAGCACTAGCTAGGTCCTTTGGACAGATGTAGATCTCAATACAAGCGTGTTCATGTCTCCAGTTCTGTTGGAAATCATTACACTAAACTACAACAACTGATTGTCCAGAGGAATGGGTTCACCACAGCAGATTGCTTTGAATTCTTATTTTCACTCAAGTGTAAAATAAAACCATATTCATAGACCACATGTCTTCACCTTGTGTTTCACAGTTTCCATCCATGAACTCAACCCCTGATTCATTCATTGTCTTGTCTTGTTTTAACCAATCACACCAGGTCTCATTCAATGTTTTGTCTTCTTTTAACCAATCACACCATGTCTCATTCAATGTTTTGTCTTGTTTTAACCAATCACACCATGTCTCATTCATTGTCTTGTCTTGTTCTAACCAATCACACCAGATCTCATTCATTATCTTGTCTTGTTCTAACCAATCACACCAGATCACAATCAGGGAGTGGTGGACCGTCAGGGCCTTTTCACGCCCTTTGATTGGATGGTCAGAACCCGTACTATTACTACTAGTCAGAGCAATCCGCAAACGGCATCTGTACAATAGAAAAAATATTAATGTAGCGATTAAATACGTTTTTTATTTTATTTTACAAACCACAATGGCTGACAGAGGAGAAGACATTAACTCGCAAAGCCATTTTAAAAACGGACTTTTCAAGAAAAGCGGGACATCATAAGGAAAGGTCGGAGCTAGCTAGCCTGTCCCAGCCGGGGAAAGGGTTTACCCGACACTCTCATTGCAATAACTACGAGCGGTACCCTTGGCTCACAGCCTCCGAGATGAGGAACACTGCAAATTGTATTGCTGGGAATGCATGTTATTTACAGTAGATCGATTTGGTGTTTGGAGCCACACTTGGTTTGCAAACTTGAGTTGTCTAACCAAAGCAGCAGCGAGACACCAAAGCACGGCCGGACATTTACAAGCAACGGTGCTTTTGAAAACTTTTGTGGAAACTCGAGTGGATCTACAGCTCAATGAACATATGCGCAGGGAAACGGAGCTCCACAACGAAAAGGTAATGGCTGCATCGCTGCATGAGATACCTGTCTGTGATGCAACAGCCTGTTGTACTGCGTTTCTCTATAATATTGATGGTTTATAGTCGTGGCGTCATAATGTTGGTATTAAGAGGTGGGACGCCACTGAAGGCCTAGGTGTGAAATGCACGGCCCGCCACTGCAAATCATTAAGTGTATACATGTTTCTCCTCATCAACCCTTGTTGGTGCTTTTTTGTACATGTCATGTCCTTTGTAAGGGTGAGTGTTGTTTAAAGAGCTGTTTGTATGTATAAGTTGCTAGTTAAGCGCACTTTGATTTCCATTTACAATGTTGATGTTTTACCGTTCGTCGTTGTATTTTTGATTAACCAATTAAAACCCCAGAACGAGAGATACTGCCTGCGAGTGATTCTTCCCACACCACAACTCAAATCGGGACGGAAAAATATTCTACTGAAAACATATTTTAAGAATGTTCAGTTTATGAGTCTTAATTTTAATCTTGGTCATGTTTTCCTGTTCAGAAAACCCAAATGTATAAAAACAAATGTTGTGTGCCAAGTCATCAACAAAACACAACTGATGCTAGCCGATGCACGATTAAACAAGGATCTTCACGTCGTAAGATCAAATAATTTCTTCATTCATTGAATCTCGTCTTTAAATAATTCCACCACATGCCTGCTTTCAAACAACCCCCATACGGCTTGTGTACCTCAGGGAACGCAGCTATGATACCATTCAAGCGGCCCACATAGGATAGAGACATTAGAATTAATATCAAATAGGACAGGAGGAGTGATTGAACTGTATGTGGAGATCAAGGTGCAAACACTTGGACAAAGGAATTCCTGCCTCAAATACATTTCCCCCCCTTCTGAACGAGACCCGAGCCAACAGCTGCCTGTTCTCTAATCGGTGAACTCACAGTCGTAACCACAGAAACCACGAGATGTTTCCGTAACAACAGACTTTCACAGAAGTCCGCCACTGCTACATTCTGTGCTTTGTTCATAGGGAACGCGACAATGAGCCTGAAAAATTGAATATCATAGAGGTTCTCAACAATTAGGGGCATTGTGTATATAGTCATGTTGAATGAATCATAGAATGGTACTACCAACAATTACTATATATCTAAATGTAGTAACCAGCACTATCTATAAGTGTTTAAGTCTATGCCAACACGTTCTTTATGGCACAAATGATGCTGTCACCAATGACTTGTCTGAGCATTGTCTGTTCATTAGAAGGGCCAATTGAAAGTTTCTTCTGTCTGTTTTGTTGAGTTGTTTTTCAGGATTTATGTAAGATTAGAATAAAAAGCAGAATAAAAAAAATGATTTCCTGGCAATGGCTGAAATTGATCAAAATATCTGTTCAAATGTTTAAACGCTTGAAAAAAATAATACGGTATATATCAACACATTTTGCAAATGTTAGGTTTGTTCGATGATTTGTCAAATGCTCGGGGTAATGACACGACGTTAATGATGAAAGGGCATTTATAGATTTACAAAGCATGTATTGATGTAATGGGAGTCCCCTGGCGTGAAGTGGAGCCCTGGCTTTCTCACATCCCCCATGATTTATAATACATTAATTGGATGTAGCTCTGTTCACTGGGAGAGAGGAGGGAGAGAAGGAAGAGAGGTAGAGGAGGAAGAGAGGTAGAGGGAGAGAAGAGAGGTAGAGGGAGAGGAGGAAGAGAGGTAGAGGAGAAAGAGGTAGAGGTAGAGGAGAAAGAGGTAGAGGGAGAGGAGGAAGAGAGGTAGAGGAGAAAGAGATAGAGGGAGAGAAGAGAGGTAGAGGGAGAGGAGGAAGAGAGGTAGAGGAGAAAGAGATAGAGGGAGAGGAGGAAGAGAGGTAGAGGGAGAGGAGGAAGAGAGGTAGAGGAGAAAGAGATAGAGGGAGAGAAGAGAGGTAGAGGGAGAGGAGGAAGAGAGGTAGAGGAGAAAGAGATAGAGGGAGAGAAGAGAGGTAGAGGGAGAGAAGAGAGGTAGAGGGAGAGAAGAGATAGAGGGAGAGAAGAGAGGGAGAGGAGGAAGAGAGGTAGAGGAGGAAGAGAGAGGGAGAGAAGAGGGGCAGAGGAGGAAGAGAGGTAGAGGAGGAAGAGAGGTAGAGGAAGAGATAGAGGGAGAGAAGAGAGGTAGAGGAAGTGGAGGAAGATATAGAGGGAGAGGAGGAGAAGAGATTGATGTAGAGGGAGAGGAGGAAGAAAGGTAGAGGTAGAGAAGAGAGGTAGAGGGAGAGACGGAAGAGAGGTAGAGGGAGAGACGGAAGAGAGGTAGAGGGAGAGGAGCGAGGGAATACAAAAGAGGGAGAGACAATAACATTATTCCAAAATGAATAAACCTACACAGACTCGATTGAAATAGTGGATTGAAGTCTTGACTTTATTAATACACTGCTTTACATTAATGTAGGCTACTAACACTACTGCATCACATGTAGTATTGGTACAATGTAATTACTTGTTGTTACACAGGATTTTGCTCGTTAAAATAAAGTGTAACTGGAGGTGTACTTACATGTAACTAATGTGTACTTATACAGCCAATTATCCAGTCTGACAACTTGGTAATAATGAGAGAGCATCTTTGAGCATAGACCAGACGGAAGAAATAAAACACACAATAATTATAAAGGTTACACTAGTAACTTGTCATTACACAGGATTTTGCTAAACGTTAAATTAAATAAACCACAGACTCTACTGAAAACACAAATTCTAATTGCTAAAATAATGGCATAGAATTCTATTGCAGAGATGATGCATTTGATAGTATGTCATTGTTGTGTAGTTTATTTTAGAGATTGATTTAAACATTATTTCCAAAGTATTCTCGTGATCAGTTTCTAAAGTTGGTTAAAGTAATGGGGTGAACTGTACCTTAATTGACAAATAAATCTAAAAACAACAATATATTCTTGTAAGAGAATAAATGAAAGTGTGTTGAGTACAACTGAAGGTAAACTAAATTGCATAATAACCAAATATTTTTAGTGTATCTGTGAGTAACAGGTTGACATGAAAAAATGATCAAACATGTCAAAAAGGAAATTAAAACAGCTCTTGTGGAACCAAACTATTACATTTTTGGTTTGAGATTAATATGCATTTAGACATTTCTTTAACCATATTAAGGAGGGTTCAGTTCACGCTGAACTTTAAACGAAGGACAGAGATGAAGCACTAATTACATCCATTAAACACATTATAATATTAAGCAGAGATAATAAACACAGATGCTCTATCTCAACATAAAAAAGAATCCAACAGGAACAGGAAATGTAGATTGATATGTGAATTATTATCCGTGGAACATTTTTCTAAGGCTAGATATATATAATGTATGTAACATGGCTGGATATATTTTTTATTAGTGCAAATCAAGCCGTACATTTTAAATTGGAAACTTTAGAAGGTGTTTTGTACCTTAAACAATGTTCCTTATTAATATACTACTAGTTGATTGTGAAAGGAAGTATAAATAAATGAAGAAATTTAAAATAAATTGTTTTATAGATGTCAGACGGATCCACAGAGGATTTGCAGCACTTTACCAATATTTCATTAATTTAGGATAAATTGTGTTCATTTATATGTGCATATTTTTTAAATTTAAGGACACTTAAATATAGCAAGCTTTTAAACCCAATATGTGTGATAGATGTCCTACTATAATACATACAATACTGTAGTGCCATGTCCTACTACAATACCTACAATACTGTAGTACCATGTCCTACTACAATACCTACAATACTGTAGTACCACGTCCTACCTACAATACATACAATACTGTAGTACCATGTCCTACTATAATACGTGCGATACTGTAGTACCACGTCCTAGCTACAATACATACAATACTGTAGGACCATGTCCTACTACAATACCGTAGTACCACGTCCTAGCTACAATACATACAATACTGTAGTACCATGTCCTACTACAATACCTACAATACTGTAGTACCATGTCCTACTACAATACCTACAATACTGTAGTACCACGTCCTACCTACAATATCTACAATACTGTAGTACCATGTCCTACTACAATATCTACAATACTGTAGTACCATGTCCTACTACAATACCTACAATACTGTAGTACCATGTCCTACTACAATACTGTAGTACCATGTCCTACTACAATACTGTAGTACCATGTCCTACTACAATATCTACAATACTGTAGTACCATGTCCTACTAAAATATCCACAATACTGTAGTACCATGTCCTACTACAATACCTGCAATACTGTAGTATCATGTCCTTCTACAATACCTGCAATACTGTAGTACTACGGTACTGGTATTGATAATGGTATTGGTATTGCTATTGGTATTAGTATTGGTTTTGGTATTAGTATTGGTTTTGGTATTAGTATTGGTATTGGTACTGGTTCTGGTTCTGGTAGTTGTATTAGTATTGGTATTGGTATTGGTAATGGTATTGGTATAGGTATTGGTACAACTGCAGCATTGATTTGAATCTGGCCTATTTAAATCTTTTAAATCTTTTTCTGTCAAATGAAAAATAAACAAAGGAGAGCAAAGACAATTTGTGGTGAGACTCAGTCACTATTAGAAAACATAGGAACTGGATGTTCAGTTGGAATTCTTCTTTCTTTTTCTTTTCTAAATGTGTCTTAATCTATATCCATCTAAAATGTGTGTCTTCAAGGTTTCAGATTTAACTGAAAGTGTTTGGTTCAGAAAGCTGGTGCTAAGGCCTGAAGCTAGTATTTACTCAGTGGGAAAGACAGACTGTATAAATCAGTGTTGATATTGGCTGTTGGGGTGGACAGCTGAATCGGAGGAAAAACAGTGCTTGAAGCTACACAAAGCCAATAGCCTTATCTAATCAGCAGATATCTCATTAATATTGTATACTCTTTACTCTGTAAGTAAATGGAAAACTCCTCACAACCTGTCTCTGCCACCTGGAATGGCAGATAAGTTAAATAGACACAAAGCAGATTTATTATACAGATTTTATGTGGTTTTTTAATCTATTACATTGATCTTTGAGATTTGTAAAATGTTCTTTGTAAATAGTTTTATAGTTCCAAGCCTTGCTGTTAGTTGTGAGGGGGATATTATTCCACACACACACACACACACACATGCAGAACAAACATATGCACACAAACAGCACGCACAAGTAACTTTCAGGAATGTTGTTATACAAACTGTATGAGTCTACAAAAGTACATCCATATTCCACCTCATAACTAAACATATCCTGTCGCATAACTAAACATATCCCTGCCCAATGTTCTCGTTACATTATTAAGGGAAACACAGTGATGAGGGACTGACTGGCTGACTGGCCTGTCTTCTTTTTATCCTGGTAGCATTGCCATTGGCTGCTAAAATGAATCAGATGCTGAGAATTATTGAAACTAGACGAGTAGTATTAAAAATAGAATGCACCTTCTCTCCATTCATTCTCTAACGCACTTCCTTGTCTCCCTTCTCTACTTCTTTTCCTTTCTTTCCTCCCTTCCCTTTCTCCATTCCATCTCTCCATTCCCTCTCACTCCTCCAGTCCTTTTCCTCTGATTCGGACACACACACACACACACACACACACACACACACACACACACACACACACACACACACACACACACACACACACACACACACACACACACACACACACACACACACACACACACACACACACACACACACACACACACACACACACACACACACACACACACACACACACACACACACACACACACACACACACACACACACACACACACACACACACACACACACACACACACACACACACACACACACACACACACACACACACACACACACACACACACACACACACACACACACACACACACACACACACACACACACACACACACACACACACACACACACACACACACACACACACACACACACACACACACACACACACACACACACACACACACACACACACACACACACACACACACACACACACACACACACACACACACACACACACACACACACACACACACACACACACACACACACACACACACACACACACACACAATGGCTCCATGTGATCAATTCCAATTAAATATCAAATGGCCGGTTCTATTGTTTGCTCCCCACCATAATTAAACCCTTGTTTTAGCAGGTAAGTTGACTGACAAGACATTCCCAATTATAGGAACGACCTGGAAAATAAATACAAAAGGTTGAGAGCGAATGAATGGAAAGGGAGGAATTGGTGGATATGATGTATGTGTGCCATATTTCAAATACAACTATGTAAATTGAGATGCTTAAATCGTTTAGTTCACTTTCTCTGAGTTTCCTTGCTTTCCAAAGACTACAGCTTGTGGAGTGAACAGGTGTGGGGCTTGATGGGTGACCAATGTTGTCCTTTTGTTTCCAGGATAGAGAGTTACATTGATATTGTTGACCTGCATCATCCAGTTCAAATCTGTCGATGGAGCGGATCAAAGTGTGCTCAGTGTAACCCGTGTGTAAAGGGCTAGCCAGTTGGTGTAGCCAGTTGGTGTTGCCAGTTGGTGTTGCCAGTTGGTGTAGCCAGTTGGTGTTGCCAGTTGGTGTAGCCAGTTGGTGTAGCCAGTTGGTGTAGCCAGTTGGTGTAGCCAGTTGGTGTTGCCAGTTGGTGTTGCCAGTTGGTGTTGCCAGTTGGTGTTGCCAGTTGGTGTTGCCAGTTGGTGTTGCCAGTTGGTGTAGCCAGTTGGTGTAGCCAGTTGGTGTTGCCAGTTGGTGTTGCCAGTTGGTGTTGCCAGTTGGTGTTGCCAGTTGGTGTTGCCAGTTTTTAATCGGCAATGCCAACCACTCAGAGACCTTGAAGTCGTTTTTCTTTTGCTTTGCAAGGGCATCGTCTTTTGTGAAGCAGTAGTAACGTTCCTCTCATGTTAGAACAAGCAATCAGATAGAAGGAGAACTCTTATGTACGCCTTTTAACAGCTTCCACAATATTGCAGTCGGTCACCATTTTGTCTCTCAGGGCCACTGTCTACTAAATGTTGACATAAAGCTTTTACCCTACTGCAGGTATCCAGTTCTCTCAGGTCCAGTTGTTCTCATTTCTAGGCCTTGGGATCCGGGGTACTGCTTGTTGTTATTGGTTTCAAGAATGAACCTGAAAGAAATGGGGAGGGATCGAAAGCACCCTATAAAGAATTGTAGAAAATAGAGAGTGAGAGAGCGATAGGGACAGATAGGGATTAATTGATAGAGGAAGAGAGGAGATAAACACATATATACAGTATGTATGTATATATATATATGGACAGAGAAACATATGGAGAGAAATTGAAAGGAACATGAGAGAGACACACAGAGAAAGTGAGAGAGAAGAACAGAACGGGAGAGAGATATGAATAGAGAGAGAAACCGAGAGATGAACTGAGAGAGAAACAGAGATAGAAACCGAGAGATGAAGTGAGAGAGAAACAGGGAGCATGCTGAATTCTGCAGAATTATATTGAATATACATAGAAAATCACCCCCCAATGCACGCAGGGCAGAAATAGGTCGTTATCCGTTAATATTAAACATCCACAAAATACCACAAATATTTATTTATTCCCAGATAAACTTTGTCGCCCAGATGCAAGCTGAAGCACTACGAACCCAGGAGTTGAACCCCAAAATGAGTCCTTTATGTCAGCTGGTCATGAGACTTACTCATCAACAAACACCTAACATAGTTTTTTCTCAGACCAGCACTGCTTTACAATCACAATTCAGATTAAACTAAATTGTTAAACAAACCAAAAAGGCCTAATTGGCACATTGGAACTATCAAACCAAAACACAAAACTACCTTGCTATCAGGCCCTAAACAGAGATTATGAATTGGCTGAATATCCTTTTACTGTCAAAGATATAAAGCAGAGACAGACCCTGACCATGTACAGGCTCAGTGACCACAGTCTAGCCATTGAAAAGGGCAGACACAAAAAAAACATGATTACCAAAATATGAGGTCACTGTTCGACAGACGAGGTAGAGACAGAGCTGCACTTCCTTACAAAATGTCCCAAAAATAATTTCATCAGAGAGTGTCAATTCCCCAAATTTGAAAGAGCCATGCATGTTTTCAAAGACCATTATTTAAATGAAGGACATAACTGAATTGTTGTGATCCATACTTTTCTGTGTTACCTACTTGTATACTTTGGCAATATGTACTCCGGTATGTCATGGCAATGAAGCGAATTAGATTTTGAGTGAGATTGAGAAGAAACGAGCGCGAGAGAGAGATGAACAGAGAGAGATGAACAGAGAGAGAGAGAGAGTGGTTAGGGAGAATAGAGCGGGAGAGAGAGAGAGAGAGAGAGAGAGAGATGAACATAGAGAGATGAACAGAGAGAGATGAACAGAGAGAGATGAACAGAGGGAGAGAGAGAGTGGTTAGGAAGAATAGAGCGGGAGAGAGAGAAACAAAGGGAGGAACGGAGAAAGATAGATCGATAAATAAAGAAACAGGAAAGAGAGAAAGGAACAGCAAGAGAGAGGAACGGAGAGTGACAGAGAGAGAGTCGAGGGGGACAGAGTGAGCGAAAGGAAAAACAGGATAGGAGAGATGGAGGGATAAATTGATGAATGTTTGTGTAGAGTACATTTTCTACTGTCTGTCTGGCGTCTCCCTCTACAGTCCAAGTAATTGTAATTGTGT
Source organism: Dallia pectoralis (assembly GCA_029465975.1). Taxonomy (NCBI): domain Eukaryota; kingdom Metazoa; phylum Chordata; class Actinopteri; order Esociformes; family Umbridae; genus Dallia; species Dallia pectoralis. The sequence continues at coordinate 10,750,422 of CM055729.1, read as the reverse complement.
GTTATTTCCCGGCCTGCATCATTAATCTGCGTGTCTCCGCCCATCCTCCAGTCAGACTGTGGTTGGAGCCACGTGACATCACAGACAGGTTAGACAATGACCCAACACAACAGCCACACCAAATTAAATCAGCCTCATACACAGGCGTTACACACTGCTTCACATAAAAGCCTCATGTGTTTACAGCCTTTACATTTTTACCCTGTCAAGGACATCCACAAATCTCTTCTTTGATATGGCTTCATCTCATCCATATTCCCTCCTCCCTCTCTCTCATTCTCCCTCACATTTCACACTCCTGTCACTCCTCCTGCACTCAACATTTCCATCTCCCAAATACTAGTCTGATGGCGTGCTAATGAATCAGTGATCTCCAATCCCCCCGGGCTGTGCTGACCTCTGACCTCTGGGGTCAGGAGTTAACATCAGGGTAATCACTCAGCACAACACGCTGCAGAACCATCCATCACGCTGCACTAGGCCGCACTATTAAACAACAGCAGAAAGCAGCAACAGGGAGCAGCGTAGCGATTAGCGCAAACGACAGTTAACTGTAAAGTTGCTACAGATTCCCAGGTGGCTAGGTGACAAATTGGTCCTTCTGTCCCTGAGCAAGGCTGACTGCCCTTAATTCTCCCGAACCATTTATGTAAATGAGATCGCGCTCAATTGGCTCACCAGGTAAAATATGGCTAGATGCCTGCATGCATGAACTCTTATACAATTTAAATATGTTAATCATCCAAACATAATACACAATGGATAATGTATGGTTAAATGGATAATGTGTGGTTCATTTTATAATGTAGTGTCAATTGTATTAGGTATGGTGAAATGGATAATGTCTGTTAATTGTATAATGTAGTGATAATTGTATTATGTGTGGTTAAATGGTTAATGTATGTTAATTGTATAATCTAGTGATAATTGTCAGGATCTGCCATGCAGATCACAAGTAGTAGACACAATCGCAGAGAAACCTTTCCAAAAAATGGTTTTTATTCGCATCCAGGCAGAACAGGTACTAGAAACGAGAACTTAAACAAACAGAAACAACTAATGAAAATCACCTTCCCTAAAGTTTCCCCCAGATCCCACAACATTAATATAAACAAACATAAACCCGCATTAAACACAGAACCAAAAACCCACATACCTTAAACAATGATCCGCACAGACTAACAAACAAGGACTAACTTAAATACCCGCACTAACGAAGACAACACACAACAGGTGAGAGAGAAACACAGGTGGTTCCAATGTCCCTGATTGTTCCCTCAGGAAACGGGGGAGGTGTCAGCCCCACCAAAGAATGGAGAGACAGGGCTCTGTCCCTTACAATAATTGTATTATGTGTGGTTAAATGGATAATGTATGTTAATTGTATAATCTAGTGATAATTGTATTATGTATGGTAAAATGGATAATGTATGTTAATTGTATAATGTAGTGATAATTGTATTATGTATGTTGCAATGGATCATGTATGGTTAAATGAATAATGTAGTGATAATTGTATTATAAATTGTCAAATGGATAATGTATGGTTCATTGTATTATGTAGTGTTAAATGTATTATGTATGGTGAAACGGATAATGTATGGTTAATTGTGAGAGAATTAATAAGCTCAAGGCTCCCTTTGGCACTTGGCAAATTCTTTATTTTACACAGACTAACATCTAAGTACAGCTTTCACAATACCATACACAAATATTGATTTCTTTTTCACTTTCCACACTTAAGGGCTACACTTTTTTTCTTTCAGCTCGCCAAAGAACTGTCAGTTCTAACAAAGACAGAGAGGCAATATTTGAAGGAAGCGACATTTGCAGGTTGAACGGTCCTTTCTAAAATTATCAGGTTCTTTTATATCGCAGCTGTGAAGAATTCATGCTCATGTTTAATTTGTGAAAGACCGTTAACGAATGTCTGGGAAACAAATGTCTCCTCCAGCTACCTGAGGATTAATAGGAGTTCACCAGGTGGTCTAAAGGCTTTATATAACATCAATATGGCTATTTAAACACCTTTGTCTGTCTGTCTTCCTGCATGCCTTCCCACCACCCAGCCAACAGCCTCACCCATCCTCGTTCCAGTCAAAATGCGTTGAAATACAGCCTGCGGTTATAACTAGTCTCTCTATTCACTAACAGAACAGTGGGCAGCAGCACGTATCGACACTCAGGAGCAGGTAAAGAGAAAACGCACACATGTAACTAACAGTCATCGTGTTTAGCCCCTGTGTGGTGGCACAGACTGGTCCAGGATCAGTGGACCAGACCGGTCCTCTTATTCCCCCTCAATACACCTGTCGCCCAAATAGTAACATCAATCCTTATTTCACACTCTGTCACTCTCTCTGCACTCGGGCACACTAAACCAGGACTCTGTCTCCAAACGCAATAATGACTATTTGCCTTTCAGAGTAAAACACACATAGACTAAAACAGACAAAAGCATGTGGTTGGTCGAAAACTGTATGAGGGACAGTGGAGGAGTCAAATGAACGTGTAGAAGAAAAGGGTCTGAAACACACAATGCAGGGTTGGATTTTCTCAAGTAAGGTGAGAAAGACGATGTGAGGAGAGAGTAATGAGATGTGATACAAGTAACATGGAAGGAGTTGGGGTGAGAAACACACAGGCACAGACACAGGATTTGTTACATTTTCCTGTGTAGAATTTATTATTAAAGAACTAGAACTTCTCCATGTTTACTCCCTTTGCCCTGTTGTCGTACGCTAACTCAAGTGATTACAGGAAATATGTTCACTCTAATGCACTGTAGTTATAACGAATATAACGACTGGTGTATAACCTAGTCATACACATCTACCCCAGCACATGATAGCATCAGATTGATCTATGCAGCAGATCAAGGGGACTGAGTGTCTGCTGTTAAGACTGTCTTCTGAACGCAGACTGAATGGAGACATGCCTTTATTTGTGCTAAACTACACAAGAACAGGAAACAGAACAGGGGAATTGATGTTGGGAAAGCATACAACAGGTAATACCCAGCTGTCACACGGTCTTATTTAATGGTTAAGCAGGCACCATTAACCTGCTAGTTAACCTGCCACTTCTCTAACCTCAGAATGTGTCCCTTCCGACTTCAAGATGGCCAGAGTGACTCTGCTCCTCAAGAAACCGTCTCTCGACCCGTCGGATGTCAACAACTACAGACCAGTGTCCCTCTTGTCCTTCCTTTCCAAAACGCTTGAACGCGTCGTAGCTGACCAACTGTCCTCCTACCTCTCGCAGAACAATCTCCTGGACCCTAACCAGTCAGGATTCAAGACGGGCCACTCAACTGAAACAGCGCTGCTCAGTGTAACTGAAGCCCTCGCAAGGCCCAAGCCAACTCTCTCTCCTCTGTTCTCATTCTACTAGACCTATCTGCTGCCTTCGACACAGTAAACAATCAGATCCTGCTCTCCACCCTCTCTGACCTGGGGATCTCAGGAGCGGTGCATTCCTGGTTTTCCTCCTACTTGTCGGACCGTTTTTACCAGGTGGTGTGGCGAGGCTCGCCGTCGAACATGCAGCCCCTTGTCACTGGGGTACCCAAGGATCAGTCCTAGGCCCTCTCCTTTTCTCCTTACACACCCGGTCTCTTGGCTCTGTCATATCCTCTCATGGCCTCTCATATCACTGCTATGCAGATCATACCCAACTATTTTTCTCATTCCCACAGTCCGACACCCAGGTAGCATCCCGTACCTCTGCATGTCTGACTGACATCTCGGCCTGGATGTCTGCACACCATCTGAAACTCAACCTAGGTAAAACTGAACTGCTCTTCTTCAAAGGAAGAGCCTGCCCGCTCCAGGATCTGTCCATTACGGTGGACAACGTCACAGTCCCTGCTACCCAATGTGGGAAAAACCTTGGCGTGACCCTTGACAACTCCCTCTCATTTTCTGCACACATCAAGGCGGTGTCCCGGTTTTGCAGGTACATGCTCTATAACATTCGGAAAGTAAGGCCATATCTTACGCAGGAATCCGCACAAGTGCTGATCCAGGCACTTATCATCTCCCGTCTCGACTACTGCAACTCCCTTCTGGCTGGTCTCCCAGTTAACGCCATCAAACCTCTGCAACTCATTCAAAATGCAGCAGCCCGCCTGATCTTCAATCTACCAAAGTTCTCCCACGTCACTCAGCTGTTCCGCACACTACACTGGCTCCCGGTCGAAGCACGCATCCACTACAAAACCATGGTGCTAGCCTATGGGGCAGTAAGAGGAACTGCCCCCTCCTACATCCAGTGACTAATCAAGCCGTACACACCCACGCGAGCACTTCGTTCTGCCACCTCAGGCCTCTTGGTAGTGCCATCCCTACGGGAGGGCAACTCCCGATCTGCTCAGTCTAAATTGTTCTCCGTGCTTGCCCCGCAATGGTGGAACAACTCCACTCTGGAGATCAGATCATCGGACTCTCTACCAATCTTCAAAAAACGTCTAAAAACATTTCTCTTCAAACTGTACCTCCAGTCGCTCCATGAATGGAGCTCCACAACTCTTGCCTGTTCGAAACTTCACTACCGAATCATTCCTCTACGATTATCACCCATTCCTCCTCTCCTAGCACCCCTTCTATCTCTAGCACTTCCCCCTGCACCCACCCAGGAACAATGTACTTATTGCCTTTTTGATGTGTGTATTAGCTATATGTGAAATGCCTGCACTTATTGTAAGTCGCTTGGGATAAGAGCGTCTGCTAAATGCGCAAAATGTAAATGTAGTTATCCTATATGATGAGTGTACGGTTCTCTAACCCCTCCCACAGGTGCACCTAGCTTCACCTGAACTTAGCCCTGTACAGTGAACCAAGACGTTCCAACTGTTTTGAACGACCACGACTGGGAAAGTTCTCACATGCAGTTCCACAACCAGACCAGAACCATAGTGTGGTTCCCCCAGAAGGGGGTTCCCAGTCGTCGCATTTAGAGGATACACAGATATTATACTATTGCACTACATCTATAGTTGATAATTTCTCGTTAACCGTAGACTAGACGGCACTCGCCGAGACCGGTTTAAACGAATCACAGCAGGACGTACAGATGAGATGGCCCAATCCCATTTCTGTTTCTCAATACCTTTCTATTAATGTCCACACGGAGAACGAGAGGATGTGTTTGCTCTGCTGAGTATTCAACACGGGTTAAACACTGTTGGGATTTAAATGTTGGTCGAGGCTACATTGTTGTCCACAAATTACTTTGCTGTTACTCCTGTTACAATTGCAAAAAAACAAATGCTTCCATTTGACAGCATGTTATAATCAGTGTGACCTTTAGCTTGCTCCATTGGTTTAGGCATTGACGTGTAGCGAGCTAAACTACTTATTATCTCTAATTGATTTGATCTGTGAAACAGTACAAAAAAATTTCAGGAAGTTAATGTGATTGTCAACAAGTCAATTGCATTTATTCGAGTAGAGTAGATAGAAGAAGAAAATCAGTCTGAAGATTAACAACGATCGGTCAAGCACAATAATCTATTTTAAATCAATGGTAATATGTTGTTACTTTTTGCTGTCACAGTTCAACATGAGGAGAATAAATTACTTTTGTAAATTGTAATTTTCTTACCAGATGTTTTTTCGCTCAAGCAAAGTTAAAGGGTAACACAATCTAATTAACAGTACTTTTTCAGCACATTTTTTCAGTACTCATACAAACACACACACGCACATGTCGTTCTATCCATGTGGACATAACCTTAAATCCATGTTCCTTACCCTAACCCTAAAACTTATCCTAAACAAGTTTACGCTTAAACTAAACCTAGCCTGAAGGATTTAGCAACTTCCGGGGAACGTCATCGTCACACACAAACATGAATCACACACAGACACACACACACACACACACACACACACACAGACACAGACACATACACACACACACACACACACACACACATAGACACACACACACACACACAGACACACACACACACACCAGTAGCACTTTGCCTAATAGAGTAAGAACAGGAGTCAGCATTCTGGTGGAGTGTAGATGCATGGCTGGTCTTACTGATGAATACTGGGTTTAAACGCAGCACATTTACTGCACACACACACACACACACACCCTAATTTTCCAAGCTTTTAACCCCCAAACTTAACCGAACCTAAATCTATCCGCTATACTTTATTGCCAATTGCACATTTCACCATGAGCCTAACATAACCCTACCTCTATACTGCAAAACCATGCAGACACCACACACCTAAATCTGACAAGAAGGGAAGCACACACGGAAAATAAAGTTAGGGAATACACACACACATAAACACACACACACACACACGAACACACACAGTAAACACAGTTAGTGAATACACAAACACACAAAGACACACACACTTACACACAAACAGAAACACATACATACACATATTCAGTTCAGGACCACAGATCTTGAATCTGAATGTTTCATCACTCAGCAAACTCATGGTGGGGCCACTGTATATTATTTTCGTTACATTTACATTTTTTATTGAATAAAACGTGCTTTTAATTTATCAAACTTTTGTGTAATTAGATTAATCAGCATTATTCTATAAGCTCATTTTGAACTCACAATCTGAATGCAGCTGGTAGCTATAGTAAATGTAATCAACGAACTCTGTTTTACGTGAAACACATTGAGTATATGCTCGGTTGAATTTGAAAACCATTTCAAAAGGACATATTTGGGATTTTTTTTCTTTAAACACCTGTGCTTTTGCTTTGGGTTAATTAATTTTACACAAACATGAATAAAGAAACAATCCCAGAAAAATCGAATCTGTTAAGAGTTTGTTCATTTCTCAGCTGTTATTCAGGTGGCTGTTCCAATTGATAGGATATAATCCTCTTCTCTGACAGTCATTATCAATTTAGGCTCCACTGTGTGATTTAAAGTTCTAGATGTTGGAAATCAGACGGATCCCCTATAAGCACTGCAGTCATAATTTAGTCCACTTTATTCCGTCAAACTCAAGTAAATCAAAGCAGTTTACAAATCAGTCGAACAGTGAAAAGACTGTTTCAACACATATTTGGACGACTGAAGACATGTATTTGGTGTTCTCAGAAAACGACATGATTCATGTTTGTATTCAGGTGTGCCTTTTATAAAAGAGAGTGAAAGTGTTTTAAAATCATATTCCCTGGATTACAAAGGAACAGCAACATTTGACGAGTGTCCTCTGGAAATCCAAACATATTCAGTTGAAGCTCACCAAACAAATACAAACCGAACAGGGCCCAGAGAGATTACGATAAAGTCAAAATGCAGGATGCTAAGATGAGGGAAGCTTAGTCTTTAATATACAAACAAAAGGCCAGTGAGATTGCAGAGTGTCTGAACTCATATTACTGTGTGTTTCGGAATAATTTAGACTTTACTGTTAAGAATGTGACACACACATTATAAAAACCCAACTTGAATGATAGAAATAATGAATGTGCGAACGTCTGAAAGCGTTCGTGTTCCTTTCCAATGTCCCCTGTACGTGTCGCCGTTCATCCGTCTTCCAGAGGGCCGCCGAACGTGTCGCCGTTCATTCGTCTTTCCCTAAAACCGCTATACACGTCCGGCTGCGTTCAATAAACACTACTGCGCTGATGTGAGAAGTGATTGCAATAAAACAGTTAATAAAGAACACGACACAGAAAACAAGCGTCGTTCGTCTTTCCCGGGCCTCACATCCATTAGTCTGACTATGCCATTAAACAAACATCATGTACTCAACCAACCCCGCCGTCGCTCCGCCATGGCTCGGGAAAGTAGGAATTAACATCAACACGGAAATCATACATAATGAATGTGAACGTTTGCCATCCACAAGTCTCCCAGAGCTGTGTTTTAATTTGTCTCTTCACAGCTGGGGGGGCGCTGGGGTGACATGGAGTTTGAGGTGAGGTGAAGAGAGGGGCTGTCGTGAGAATTGTCAGTGGGTTTGATTCATATTATAAAACCTGTGTACACACGTAACTACCAAGGTCTAAATCAAGTACATCAATTCATGCCGGATTTCATTATTTCGGCACTCATCAAATGTGCAGTTCTAGGAGTTTTGTCTGACGGGCTTTTTTACCATAGTATGGCAGTATATATTAGTGCTGACACAAGGAAATCACCTTCCAACTCATTTGGCCAAACTTCTGTGCAGATACTTTAAACTCATTGACGAGTATTTATTTTCAAATTGATAACAAGAGATTGTCTTCTTAGCACAGTTAACTGTCCAAAAAAATACAAACTAGATTGTTAGCTAAGGCCTGTCCGGTTCAGACAACTTTCAGAAAGTGTGTCTAATCATAATGCGTTATAAGAAAAAAAGACCCATTCAGAACATTGTAAAACACAATGTCCAGCCTCACATATCATGTGTCCTCAATGTAAAACAAGATATTACATAATGTGTAACAGAGACTGGGTGACAGAGACATGGGTCTGGCTCAATAACAGCAGAGAAGATGGAGTCATTGGCTCAGTTTGTGTCAGATTGTGAGCATCTGAGCTTTGCTCCAGTCATGTACAGATTATTGAAGTTTAAAGCCTGAAAAAGTGCGTGGATATCTATCCCAGAATATTTTTTTAATTCGTCTTCACAAATATAGATCCAGAAACAAAAACACACACCTTTTTCCAGCATTGTAAGGAACATAAATCCAACCCTTGTTCCCTTTCACCAATCATGTTCCTTCACCCTGAATTACCTAAATGTTAGGTAGGTATTAACCAGAACACCTTGCCTCAAACCTAACCCTAGACGCCTTAACTTGACAGCAACCTCAATGCTAACACTATACTCAGTACTTTTCTACCTAAACCCCTGAGTCAGACATTGGGGCCCTGAAAAAGCAAGAGGCAGCTGTGAATAAGTGTGATAATTTATTACTAACAGTTTTGAACGCAATTATGTCTAATTTGAAGTAAAGGTAAACGTAATTTGTTACGATGACATTTAGGCATTAGATTGCGAGTGGTAAAGCAAAGGTTTGAAACAGAAATAACTTGGCAAATAAGTCATTAATTCCGAACAGTTAAATTTAAGGCTTGGCGAAGGCTTTAATGCAAATGACGCCTATAACAGTGCAATAACGCACCCAAACCTTGGAGCTATAGCTCACAGCTTTATACCCTGCGAACATCTCCATAACACACACCCTAGCTGAGCTGGTCGACTTGACTGTAATTGCATCGTTGCCTCTAGGCCATTTTAAAGGCATACGTCAATACCTTGGGGACCTGGGAAATATGTCTAATTTTACACGGCAACCACAAACAAACACAGCCATCTTAAAATCAATCCCCCCCCCTATTAAGCGATTCACGTTACAATTTGTGTTGCCAGAGATGCTTGCCTAGAAGGAACAGCTTTGATAGGTTATCCGAATCAGAAGACACCGGAACTCTCCATCGTTGTCATTCCATCACCATTCTGAGAAATATGTTTGTGTTTGACAGGTCTGCAGAGAATGCAGCATCACTTTGGAGCTAGACCGGACACATAACTCATCTGACACCTTTGTAGTCAAGGTGACAGACGGGAGACATGCCAATACTGGAGATAATGACATCCCCTGGTCCATCACATATACACATAGTGTATGCCAGTTAGTAACAGGATCAGAATTGCCTTTATTTGTCTAGAACATTCACATACTGTATCTTTTACTTGATATCAAGGTGTTGATAGCTCTAGACAGATGTATAGGACAGTACATCCACAATATCTAGCTGAGACCACGGACACGGTTGCACATGAAGAGGAGCACATTGACTGGAGATAAAACGATGTGTTCATTATATTCTACCATTAATGTTCCCTGCATTTCTTATCGTTGTCTGTCCGATATTCACTCGGAGAAGTAAGGGGAAGATTGGAATTAAATTAGGGTGACCAGAGATTCTGTTAACTAACTGACTAAAAAGTAATGAAGGAGCAGGTAGGAGATTGAGGACCTGAGGAAGATGGAGGGAGTTGCTGTGGGATAGAACAGGGCATGAGAGGAGGGTGGAACTAGACTACATTAATTATCTTTACATCAGAAAGATGATGGCGTATGTCTCAGATGAGCAGCTATTTCATCCAAAATAAAAGAAGGTATAGAAATGCATTTTAAAGTGTTCATGTAAGAAGTTTGGTGTACGTTATGGTTAGGAGTTTGTTCTGGGTTATGATTAGAGATCGGAGGTGTGTTAAGTTTAGGCATTTGGTCTTAGTGGTTAAGCTTAGGTCAACAGGTCTACATTTAAAAAAAAAAATATATATATATATAAATGCTTTTGACCTTCTTCAACACTTCAATGAAAATGTGTGGATGGTGTATACTCCACTAGAACATCAACACTATAATACAATTTCTTCAACCTGGATGGAAAAACACAAGCCAACCAGAGAATCATCCTTTTATCATTGACACTTTCATCTATGTTGATGACAGGGAATAATTAATGAACCTGTCTGCTGAAGAGGATCTAAAAGGAATGCATGGCACATAGCCATGCCTGCATGTGTATTAACACACACACACACACACACACACACACACGCACACACGCACGCACGCACGCACGCACACACACACACATTCAAACACACACACACACACACATTGAAACACACACATGCACACACACACACACACACACATTTAAACACACATGTTGCATGGCTTTCACTTCAGCTGTAGCATTAATCCACAACTGTTATTGAAGTTGCTAAAACTGAATTACCACAATGAAAAAATGCAACTGATTATAGTTATATTTTTGTTGCTTGTTTCATGTGTGGAAAACATGCCTAGCAGGGACCAGAATGGCACAATAGAGTTCCATAGTAACCAGTATTGGGTCTAGCAGGGACCAGAACAGCATAATAGAGTCCCATAGTAACCAGTATTGGGTCAGACAGGGACCAGAATGGCATAATAGAGTTCCATAGTAACCAGTATTGGGTCTAGCAGGGACCAGAACAGTACAATAGAGTCCCATAGTAACCAGTATTGGGTCAGACAGGGACCAGAACAGCATAATAGAGTCCCATAGTAACCAGTATTGGGTCAGACAGGGACCAGAACAGTACAATAGAGTCCCATAGTAACCAGTATTGGGTCAGACAGGGACCAGAACAGCATAATAGAGTCCCATAGTAACCAGTATTGGGTCAGACAGGGACCAGAACAGTACAATAGAGTCCCATAGTAACCAGTATTGGGTCAGACAGGGACCAGAACAGCATAATAGAGTCCCATAGTAACCAGTATTGGGTCAGACAGGGACCAGAACAGCATAATAGAGTTCCATAGTAACCAGTATTGGGTCTAGCAGGGACCAGAACAGTACAATAGAGTCCCATATTAACCAGTATTGGGTCAGACAGGGACCAGAACAGTACAATAGAGTTCCATAGTAACCAGTATTGGGTCAGACAGGGACCAGAACAGTACAATAGAGTTCCATAGTAACCAGTATTGGGTCAAGCAGGGACCAGAACAGTACAATAGAGTCCCATAGTAACCAGTATTGGGTCTAGCAGGGACCAGAACAGCATAATAGAGTCCCATAGTAACCAGTATTGGGTCAGACAGGGACCAGAACAGTACAATAGAGTCCCATAGTAACCAGTATTGGGTCTAGCAGGGACCAGAACAGTACAATAGAGTCCCATAGTAACCAGTATTGGGTCAGACAGGGACCAGAACAGTACAATAGAGTTCCATAGTAACCAGTATTGGGTCAGACAAGGATTTCACTTGATAACTATGAATTGGGGGCTAAGCCTCTTTTAAGGTGGTTTGTGCATTCAACATCAACAAAAACCCACCTAAAAAAGCCTAGGGGCGTCTCTGGATTCAAGTGAATGCCTAGTGGAGACCAGCAGAACCTAGAGGAGAGAGAGACCCAACATGAATCAATTCCACCTGACACCAGTAGAACCTAGAGGAGAGAGAGACCCAACATGAATCAATTCCACCTGAGACCAGTAGAACCTAGAGAGAGACCCAATATGAATCAATTCCACCTGAGACCAGTAGAACCTAGAGAGAGAGACCCAACATGAATCAATTCCACTGGAGACCAGTAGAACCTAGAGAGAGAGACCCAACATGAATCAATTCCACCTGAGACCAGTAGAACCTAGAGAGAGAGACCCAACATGAATCAATTCCACTGGAGACCAGTAGAACCTAGAGGAGAGAGAGACCGAACATTAATCAGTTCCAATGGAGACAAACCACATCAGGACTTTCCCGACCCGCCAAATATAGTCATGTTGGAGTTTGTCGATTCATGGTTGCCATGGAATTGGAAAAAGGGTTTGTTTTAAATCAACCAGGGACCTAGAGATCTGAGAGCAACATAACGGTGATACTCAGTGACACGTATGCAGTAGGTTTCCTTCGCGGAGAACGGAACCACGCTGGGAAAGCTTTCAGAGGTATATGAGATTTAGATTTAACGCAGCAACGGCGGCAGATTGCAAATGAGACAGAAAAATACATGCCTGTAACAAAAAGTGCAGGGAGACTGTCAATCAATCAAATTTATTTTTATAGAGCCCTTTTTTACATGAGCAGCTGTCAGAAAGTGGCTTTACAAAACGCCCAGCCTGAAACCCCATAGAGCGATCAACAACAGGGTTGGTGTACAGTATCAAGGATACAGGCTGTGATGCACAGTGTGTTGTGACACATTCTGCCTGTGAGGATCATTCACGTTTACTGAGACATGTTCCACCTTCTGTTGGTCCGGGCCAGACAGGTTAGCCTTCCTACGTCCTTGATGAATACTGCTACTTTACAAAAAAAATGTTTTTGAAAGGGTTTGCAAATGACCTGACAACTGCAGGAATGTCCCACAAAGCTGTTGGAAACACATCAACATGTTTATCGCTCATCTTCGATGCCCACGTGGCTCAGTGAAGAATAGAGCTCTTTACGAATGAATCACGGTTTTAACTGTACTGTGTAGATGACAAACAGGATATACTGTGTAGATGTGTGGGATGTTGTTTCCTGATATTAACGTCATCCACAGAGTAGCCCCACGTGCTGTAGCCACATGTCCTGTAGCCCCATGTGCTGTATAGTCCCACGTCCTGTAGCCCCATGTGCTGTATAGCCCCATGTGCTGTAGTCCCATGTGCTGTAGCCCCACGTCCTGTAGCCCCACGTCCTGTAGCCCCATGTGCTGTATAGCCCCATGTCCTGTAGTCCCATGTGCTGTAGCCCCACGTCCTGTAACCCCACGTCCTGTAGCCCCACGTCCTGTAGCCCCATGTCCTGTAGCCCCACGTCCTGTAGCCCCACGTCCTGTAGCCCCATGTCCTGTAGCCCCACGTGCTGTAGCCCCACGTGCTGTAGCCCCACGTCCTGTAGCCCCACGTCCTGTAGTCCCATGCCCCCTGTAGCCCCACGTCCTGTAGCCCCACGTGCTGTAGCCCCACGTGCTGTAGCCCCACGTCCTGTAGCCCCACGTCCGTCCCTGTAGCCCCACGTGCTGTAGTCGTGCTGTAGCCCCACGTGCTGTAGCCCCACGTGCTGTAGTCCCCTGTAGCCCCAGTCCCATGTGCTGTAGCCCCACGTCCTGTAGCCCCACGTCCTGTAGCCCCACGTCCTGTAGTCCCACGTGCTGTCCTGTAGCCCCACGTCCTGTAGCCCCACGTGCTGTAGTCCCACGTGCTGTAGTAGCCCCCTGTGCGTGCTGTAGCCCCACGTGCTGTAGCCCCACGTCCTGTAGCCCCACGTCCTGTAGCCCCACGTGCTGTAGTCCCACGTCCTGTAGCCCCACGTCCTGTAGCCCCACGTCCTGTAGCCCCACGTCCTGTAGCCCCACGTCCATGTCCTGTAGCCCCACGTCCTGTAGCCCCGTAGCCCCACGTCCTGTAGTCCTGTAGCCCCACGTGCTGTAGCCCCACGTGCTGTAGCCCCACGTGCTGTAGCCCCACGTGCTGTAGTCCCACGTCCTGTAGCCCCACGTGCTGTAGCCCCACGTGCTGTAGTCCCACGTGCTGTATAGCCCCACGTGCTGTAGCCCCACGTGCTGTAGCCCCACGTGCTGTAGCCCCACGTGCTGTAGTCCCCCCTGTAGCCCCACGTGCTGTAGTCCCACGTGCTGTAGTCCCACGTGCTGTAGTCCCACGTGCTGTAGCCCCACGTGCTGTAGCCCCACGTGCTGTAGCCCCACGTGCTGTAGCCCCACGTGCTGTAGTCCCACGTCCTGTAGCCCCACGTCCTGTAGTCCCACGTCCTGTAGCCCCACGTCCTGTAGTCCCATGTGCTGTAGCCCCACGTGCTGTAGCCCCTGTAGTCCCACGTCCTGTAGTCCCACGTCCTGTAGCCCCATGTGCTGTAGCCCCACGTGCTGTAGCCCCATGTCCTGTAGCCCCACGTCCTGTAGCCCCACGTGCTGTAGCCCCACGTGCTGTAGCCCCACGTCCTGTAGTCCCACGTCCTGTAGTCCCACGTCCTGTAGCCCCACGTGCTGTAGCCCCACGTGCTGTAGCCCCACGTGCTGTAGTCCCACGTGCTGTAGCCCCACGTGCTGTAGCCCCAGCCCCACGTCCTGTAGCCCCACGTCCTGTAGTCCCACGTCCTGTAGCCCCACGTCCTGTAGTCCAATGTGCTGTAGCCCCACGTGCTGTAGCCCCACGTGCTGTAGCCCCACGTGCTGTAGCCCCACGTGCTGTAGCCCCACGTGCTGTAGCCCCACGTGCTGTAGTCCCACGTGCTGTAGCCCCACGTCCTGTAGCCCCACGTGCTGTAGTCCCACGTGCTGTAGTCCCACGTGCTGTAGCCCCACGTGCTGTAGCCCCACGTGCTGTAGCCCCACGTGCTGTAGTCCCACGTGCTGTAGTCCCACGTCCTGTAGTCCCACGTCCTGTAGTCCCACGTCCTGTAGTCCCACGTCCTGTAGCCCCACGTGCTGTAGCCCCACGTGCTGTAGCCCCACGTCCTGTAGCCCCACGTGCTGTAGTCCCACGTCCTGTAGCCCCACGTCCTGTAGTCCCACGTCCTGTAGTCCCACGTGCTGTAGCCCCATGTGCTGTAGCCCCATGTGCTTATGGGTTATGGGTGGAAAAGCCTGAACTTTGGTTTACAAACACAGAAGCATTGTACCTATGGTTTTCTAAATGCACAGTCATTCAGTGATCAGGTCGTGAGATCCATTGTCACTCCACACCAACGCATGGACCATCTTTCAATTCATCCGTGATCAACCGATAAACATCTGTCGTGGGAAATCTGTAGATTTATGACCTTTCGGCATCCATTTTGATCGATGTCCTCACCTGAACTGTAACATGTGAAATTGTTGCGCTTCGTGTTTAGGTCTTCTGTTTGGGAGCGATGTTTGCACGTGTTTCGGCGCGTCGTTAGTGAAATAGCAGTAACCGGACAGGCTGAACATCGTTAGGTAACTAATGACAACATTGCCATCTGTAATTTTAGAGACTACGGCCTACAGGCCAAATCAAGGCAGTGAGCCAATTCAATCCGGCATACTTTAGGTCGGAGGATAAAATAACCACTGGGTGGGTTTAAGAACACTGCAGGCCATTCTGAAAGATCTAAAACTAGATTAAAAGTTTGTACAAATGATTATGGACTTATATATTTCAACAACAGCCATTTTACGGCTTGCAAATCGATTTTGCCAACTAGTTTCGTTGCTCATGTTCCGTTTTCCATCTTCTCTGCGTGCGAGGGTCTCACACAAACCTCATACAAACAACCTCCCACACGTGTAGAGAACGAGCATGCACGGGCGCACACACACACACACAAACACACACATACATACACACATGCACACCGACTTGTTTTATGGCCTCTAAACCAAGGTTATATTATTGTAGAACGAGCATTGCTGTTGC
>CM055729.1:10637029-10729529 GCA_029465975.1 Dallia pectoralis | reverse complement strand
ATTCAGTATTCCAATCAGTATAGAGCAGGGGTATTCAGTATTCCAATCAGTATAGAGCAGGGGTATTCAGTATTCCAATCAGTATAGAGCAGGGGTATTCAACTACCCTAACTCTACCTGTTGGGGTCCCAGGTCTGAATACGTCTTCTATTAATAGACTTAGAGGCCATGGACATCATGTTCATGAATTATTGATGTTTTGGTGTTTCATCTTGATAACGTAATATGTCGGGGAAAGGTACGGACAACTGTAGAGTTCCTTACACCATACTTGTTTATGGTGGACACTAAACCACACAGAAAGCATCTCCCCATGTGTCTAAGATATCCTTTTTTAAGTTCTGAAATGTGTTTTGCTTTAAATGTATGTTTAAACGTTGACAAAGCCTGGAGCAGCAACCTGAACACACACACACACACACACACACACAGAATGTGAGCTGTCGACTCTAGTTAAGCCAGACTGTGAGTTGTGTTGACGACCAGTTCCAGACACACTTCACATCCAATCACATTCTAGAGCTATGACTGGATGTATTATGAATGAACAACAGCACCCGCACCTGCACGCAGAAACACACACAGAAACACACACACACACAGGAACACACACACATACAGAAACGCACACATACAGAAACACACACAAACAGAAACACACACATACTGAAACACACACATACAGAAACACACACATACAGAAACACACACATACAGAAACACACACACAGAAAACATACAGAAACACACACATACAGAAACACACACACACACAGAAACTCACACATACAGAAACATACACGTACAGAAACACACACACACACAGAAACACACACATACAGAAACACACACATACGCACACAGACACACACTTAGCACAAAGCCTGTGAGGTTTTTGTTAGAGCTTTTGAAGGCCTACAGGTATACTAGGATGAACAGATGACTACAGGGAAAACACAGTATCCTTTATTAATAGCTACTGAAAGAATGACAAAGGAATATGAATAAGGGGTGATATGTAAAAGAGAAAGGGGAGGAGAAGATGAAGAAAGAGTGAGTCTAGATGATTTGAGGCCAAGGTGCTTCTAGATGCCCGTGTGTTTAAACGAGGTGTGGTCAGGATGTGATGTGAATTTAAATTGGGTGTAATGTGTGCAAGAACTGCTTAAATACCTTTAAAACATAGCCCAGTGATAGAGGGCTTTACCATCCATCATTTAATGTCAAAGTGTGTGTGTGTGTGTGTGTGTGTGTGTGTGTGCGTGCGTGCGTGCGTGTGTGTCACCATCTCGCCATGCCAGGCCAATACATCATGGCACTCGTAGGCCAAATGAGGCAATCGCTCAAAATTATTTGCATATAAACTAATGAAATATTACTGGGCACAAACTCTGTTGAATGTTAATTACAAAGGTAATGCACTATTTGCTGATTAATGGGCCAGCCATCTTTTGGGGAGCAGAAGATCTACGGAATGAAAGGAGGCGGGGGTCAGGTGATGGGCGGAGCATTAGAGAGGGAGAGGTGAGGGGGTTTTGCAAATCTAACTCTCAGGAATTACGTCCGGATGGAGCCATTTTGCAAACTCCAATTACTTTCAGTAATTCATAAATCGGTGCAATTGCGTTGCGATCAACGTGTCCCCAGTGATTCTGGTCTTTAATGACTTGCTATTACGTTGCTATTTAATGTCACACTATTATGTTTCCCTTTCAGTAATCCATCCAAAAAGAAAAATGCCTCATTAAAAATAACATTAACAGTTAAGGTTTAGGTAAGAGTTAAGGTTAACTTAGGGTTAGGGTAAGGTTAGAGTTGGGGTTAACTTAGGGTTAGGGTAAAATTAGAGTTACGGTTAACTTAGGGTTACGGTAAGATTAGAGTTAAGGTTAACTTAGGGTTAGGGTAAGGTTAGAGTTAAGGTTAACTTAGGGTTAGGTTAGAGTTAAAGTAAACTTAGGGTTAGGGTTACGCATCACAGTATAAAAATTAGGGATAAGGATAAGGTTAGGTGAGTTTAGGGTTAAGGTTAGAGTGAAGGCATATGGTTAGGCATTACAGTACTGAGGTTAGGTTTAGTCAGCTGTGATGACATGACTTATTTTCTCTATTTAAGTATAGGCATGCGTTTGTTTTCATAGGTCATACACACTGTGGCAAATATTACAGCTATATACACGTATCCCACCACAATCTTTACCTGACATTAAATGTATCTGATTAGCAAAAACTGCTAATCAAATCCCAAATAACTAATATATTGTAACAGGCTCAGGATGCTTGTCCTAAAGTCAGATATTTTATATTTGCCTGGTTAGGTCATATAACATTTAGAAGTAGACTTTTGGGTGGGGGGGGGGCTCAGAGGAACTGTATGCTATATGCCAACTGTAGTTTGTATGGGTTGGTAGGAAGCGTTTTGAACATGGCAGACAATTGAACATGACAGTTGGTCAGTTTGTCCCAATATCCCGCTGAGGGCTGGTCACAGGTCCAGGTTCTGCTAGCGCACATGGAGCTGGCTTCAGATCCTCATGGTACAACTCTAGCAGCAGGATGAAACCCGGCAGTGGTCCGCAGCTCCGTCATGCGCCCGGGCAAGATGCAGTTTAATTCCCCGAGCCTCAGGGGGAGGGGAGCTCTGCAATGGCACAGTAGCCGGGCCCACGGGCTCGGGGATCCGGGTCTCCAAGCGCTGCATCGTCGTTGCCATGGTGGTAAGAGGCTCTACCAGCGACGCGAGCATCTCACCGTGTTGGTTCAGCTGACCCGCAACATTTAGCAGCTGATGCATGCTATATATCAAGGTTGTCATCTTAGCATTATAGCCATATTATAATGTTAATACTAAAGGATTATGGATGGATAATGTTTCTACGAGGCAATGAAGAGAACATGCACGTTAATGCCCTTTCCTGGTTTTGGTTGAGTTGGCTTCTATAGCACATATATAGCTGCATAACACAAATCTACTTTCATTTGCACTTTCAGATAATTATTCTCAAAGTTGGTATGTTTTTAACAAACACCCACCACTTTTTCCTGGTACCCTTTACACAATTTATCGACTGACATTTGCAGTGTTTCAAAATCAGCTTGTTAATTAAACCACATACTGAACCGAACACTCTGCTCAAATGCTCTTGAGAAATAATAACATTATTCCTTGTGTAATTGTAGACCGGTTAGAATAAGCATGTGGGGTGATTTTAATGCTAATTACTGCATTGATCATGGCTCAATGAAGACTGCATGAGCAATTATCACATTCATTAACGACCTGAAAGAAACACACACACACATGCGTATACGCACACGCGCACGCACGCACGCACACACGCACACACGCGCACACACACGCACACACACGCACACACACACACGCACACACACGCAAGCTGTATGTAATCACGGCACTGTGATAGCTAATAACCTTCACGCTCTATAAATCAGAGGAACAGGTAAAGCTAAAGCAATCACAGCGGCACCTCTTCGTCTCCGATGAAACAGAAAATCCATGCAGAAAATTCACACAACACTGCACTGCCATAGCCTCCATATATCTGCAGTGTTCACAGACCAACAAGCTAATAATCACCATTGACCCATACAAACCAAGCTTTAGTTTGTACATTGCTAAAAATATCATTGACTTATTAGCACTTATTACAAGTGGAAATAGAAGGTGGGCCTAAATCAAGATCTCACAATACAATGTTCTTTTCACTCATCCAAGTCTTAAAAATTTGAGGTATCGAGCTATGGGGATTGTTTTCTAAAGTAAAGGAGACTCGTATATTGTATATGTTAATAATATAATGCTATGGGGATTGTTTTCTAAAGTAAAGTAGACTCGTATATAATATGTTAATAATATAACGCTATGGGGATTGTTTTCTAAAGTAAAGGAGACTCGTATATTGTATATGTTAATAATATAATGCTATGGGGATTGTTTTCTAGAGTAAAGGAGACTCGTATATTGTATATGTTAATAATATAATGCTATGGGGATTGTTTTCTAGAGTAAAGGAGACTCGTATATTGTATATGTTAATAATATAATGCTATGGGGATTGTTTTCTAGAGTAAAGGAGACTCGTATATTGTATATGTTAATAATATAATGCTATGGGGATTGTTTTCTAGAGTAAAGGAGACTCGTATATTGTATATGTTAAGAATATAATGCTATGGGGATTGTTTCCTAGAGTAAAGGAGACCCGTATATTGTATGTGTGAATAATATAATGCTATGGGGATTGTTTTCAAAGTAAAGGAGACTCGTATATTGTATATGTTAATAATATAATGCTATGGGGATTGTTTTCCAAAGTAAAGGAGACTCGTATATTGTATATGTTAATAATATAATGCTATGGGGATTGTTTTCTAGAGTAAAGGAGACTCGTATATTGTATGTGTGAATAATATAATGCTATGGGGATTGTTTTCTAAAGTAAAGTAGACTCGTATATAATATGTTAATAATATAATGCTATCGGGATTGTTTTCTAGAGTAAAGGAGACTCGTATATTGTATATGTTAATAATATAATGCTATGGGGATTGTTTTCCAAAGTAAAGGAGACTCGTATATTGTATATGTTAATAATATAATGCTATCGGGATTGTTTTCTAGAGTAAAGGGGACTCGTATATTGTATATGTTAATAATATAATGCTATGGGGATTGTTTTCTAGAGTAAAGGAGACTCGTATATTGTATATGTTAATAATATAATGCTATGGGGATTGTTTTCCAAAGTAAAGGAGACTCGTATATTGTATGTGTGAATAATATAATGCTATGGGGATTGTTTTCTAGAGTAAAGGAGACTCGTATATTGTATATGTTAATAATATAATGCTATGGGGATTGTTTTCCAAAGTAAAGGAGACTCGTATATTGTATATGTTAATAATATAATGCTATGGGGATTGTTTTCTAGAGTAAAGGAGACTCGTATATTGTATATGTTAATAATATAATGCTATGGGGATTGTTTTCTAGAGTAAAGGGGACTCGTATATTGTATATGTTAATAATATAATGCTATGGGGATTGTTTTCTAGAGTAAAGGAGACTCGTATATTGTATATGTTAAGAATATAATGCTATGGGGATTGTTTTCTAGAGTAAAGGAGACTCGTATATTGTATATGTTAATAATATAATGCTATGGGGATTGTTTTCTAGAGTAAAGGAGACTCGTATATTGTATATGTTAATAATATAATGCTATGGGGATTGTTTTCTAGAGTAAAGGAGACTCGTATATTGTATATGTTAATAATATAATGCTATGGGGATTGTTTTCTAGAGTAAAGGAGACTCGTATATTGTATATGTTAATAATATAATGCTATGGGGATTGTTTTCTAGAGTAAAGGAGACTCGTATATTGTATATGTTAATAATATAATGCTATGGGGATTGTTTTCCAAAGTAAATCTATTTGCAGATGACCTAAATACTGTTTGAGTTCAAGAAGTATCACCACTACCACAAAAATTGCCCTAAGTATTACAAATGTGGCTAGTGTACATGTATATGTTGAAAACTATTTTAGAGGTTAAATGGTTTGAGATCACAGCCTTGGAGACAGTTTGGCCTATGTTTGCTACGACTGGTAGAAAGAAAGTAGAGTAAAAGACAGGAATAATACTAGAAAACCTATTTATCCACAAAATCATTATAAAATGTTGAATACCTTGATCCATATTTGTGTGAGACCTACTTGAATCACACAGCACAGGCCAAATACACTATAAATTGCTTTTTCATTTTGTTAATATAAAGGTCTTTCGGATTCAATCAGGGTTCAAGACATGACATCAATGATGATTTGCCTTGTACCGTTAAAATTTACTGAAATATTATAAGTTGAGAAATTGTAAAATTTGTTTGAACCATGAACAGGTCAGGGATGCTGAGGTAAATCCCAATAGACACAAAATGTAGGTCTAGGAATTGCCTTTCAGTTCATTTTGCATACAACTTAGTGCTAGTTATAAGACACTCTTTTCATAATATTACAATTGTAATAAAAACACTCAAACATTATAATATTGAACTGTTTCAAACTGTATCAATGCTCAGTAGGTTGTACATTTATGTCAGGCATTGTTTGGGTTAATTCCTTAATATGCAAATTTAAATACATTCAACAGCTAATAAAGTGAACTCTTTTGGTTTAATGTTTCAGTTTAAGTTCAGTTTAAGTTTCCATTTGTGTGTCTTTAGGTTTTATTCGATAATAAAACTCCACAAAAGTGATTATCCGCTCTGCGTGTGGCTCTATATGCAATTCACCCAAGGATTGAGATACAATGATGAAGAGCAGACTATATATCAGGAGACATTTATGTAGGTTTTTTTAAAACATTCACAAGCATTTTCTTGCGACTGTATAGTTTGATATAACAGACTACAGAAATCTACAAATGGTTTAGTGCAACTGACCCAATGTCAAAGGTGTATGAGCTTTAAATATCAGCCTATCATCTCCATGTAACTTCGGCAAATGCACTAAAACAATGCACTTCTGTCTGCTCAATAGGAACATGTTGAGAGAAAAAATATATTATATAACACATATCAGTCGTTTCAGCATTATCACCCAGCAATTGTGTGTTCCTGTAATTGTGTTATGAAATTTGGAAAAGTCTAACTGACAGCCTAAACCACCCATAGAAAAATAATGAATAGATGTCAGTTCCCATTGAAGTTATGACTGGCAGAATTGCTCCAGGCAACCAATGAGTTTAACAGGCTAATGCCATGCTTAGAGGCTCCGCTACCAGCTTGTACAATAGGGCCTATGGCAACAACTCAACAAGCTGTTAGAGCTACTATGTATTTGCCATGTAATAAAATGTAATACAAATACGTTAAATCTCTTTGTGGCTAAATTATGGTCTCTCCAGAGTCACTATGAATGATGCTCTCTCCAGAGTCATTCTAAATGATGCTCTCTCCAGAGTCACTCTAAATGATGCTCTCTCCAGAGTCACTCTAAATGATGCTCTCTCCAGAGTCATTCTAAATGATGCTCTCTCCAGAGTCACTCTAAATGATGCTCTCTCCAGAGTCACTCTAAATGATGCTCTCTCCAGAGTCACTCTAAATGATGCTCTCTCCAGAGTCACTCTAAATGATGCTCTCTCCAGAGTCACTCTAAATGATGCTCTCTCCAGAGTCACTCTAAATGATGCTCTCTCCAGAGTCATTCTAAATGATGCTCTCTCCAGAGTCACTCTAAATGATGCTCTCTCCAGAGTCATTCTAAATGATGCTCTCTCCAAAGTCACTCTAAATGATGCTCTCTCCAGAGTCACTATGAATGAGGCTCTCTCCAGAGTCATTCTAAATGATGCTCTCTCCAGAGTCACTCCTAATTATGGTCTCTCCAGAGTCACTCTAAATAATGCTCTCTCCAGAGTCACTCTTAATTATGGTCTCTCCAGAGTCACTCTAAATGATGCTCTCTCTAGTCACTCTAAATGATGCTCTCTCCAGAGTCACTCTAAATGATGCTCTCTCTAGTCACTCTAAATGATGCTCTCTCCAGAGTCACTCTAAATGATGCTCTCTCTAGTCACTCTAAATGATGCTCTCTCCAGAGTCACTCTAAATGATGCTCTCTCTAGTCACTCTAAATGATGCTCTCTCCAGAGTCACTCTAAATGATGCTCTCTCCAGAGTCACTCTAAATGATGCTCTCTCTAGTCACTCTAAATGATGCTCTCTCCAGAGTCACTCTAAATGATGCTCTCTCCAGAGTCACTCTAAATGATGCTCTCTGCAGAGTCACTCTGACCACAGACCAGACTAGAAATAGGATAAAAAATTCACTTTTCGGTGAAATGTCTTCAGACATGAGTAATATAATTTCATATAATTTTCTTGGTTTAAATCTATTTTGTTTTGTTGAAATCATTTCTATTTATCTCCGATGGACATATAGATACAAAATATGGTCATGAATATAAAATCCAAAACCCGTAGCTACTGACAGATACTTTGATATTCCCATGACCATGCAGAATACATGAGAAATAATGTCTGGCATGCAGTTCATATGAATAAATTCATAATATTTGGCCTGACTGATCATGAGAGGCTTATTTATGTATTAGGCATATTTATTTATTCCTCTGAGTTAGAGAAAAGTTGGGTGGAAGTGTGTGTGTGTGTGTGTTTAGGGGTGAAGCTAAGAGAGTCCTAGCCCACTAAGGTAAGATTGTAAAACATGATGTGTCCAAGTGTGGTTCACACACACACACACACACACACACACACACACACACACACACACACACACACACACACACACACACACGTATATACACACACACACATGCATGCACACACACATGTATACACACACACACACACACACGCACACACACACACATGTATGCACACACACACACCAGCAACAGAATCATCTTCAGGACCGGAACTTTCCAACCGGAACTTACATATAGCTGTACACACACTGCTTCTCATCAAGACAAAGACGTGTTTCATTCTGGATGCATCTTTTTCTTGTGAAGATTATATTATAATTACGAAAAAGCAAATGTAAACACCACTGTTCTCAGGGCCCACAGACGGTTGCCCACAGAACATAGCCATTGTTGCATCACCATAGATACGGTGGAGAGCAACAATACTGTGGGGAAACTGGTTAGCTTTTACCCAGGAAGCACTGCACATGTTAAGGGTTTCTATGCACTAGTAGTCAGGGAGGAGGTTGGGCATTGTCCTTCCTGTGGTAACTTTTATGATAAGCCCAGAGAGCCAGGAAG
This sequence comes from Dallia pectoralis, assembly GCA_029465975.1. Taxonomy (NCBI): domain Eukaryota; kingdom Metazoa; phylum Chordata; class Actinopteri; order Esociformes; family Umbridae; genus Dallia; species Dallia pectoralis. Next base: position 10,720,712 of record CM055729.1, on the reverse strand, counting down.
ATGATAGATTCTGCTTAAGGAAGAGCACGGCTACAGCACGAGGCTTACTATTCCACTGATGATACATACTGTATTTAATGCTTCAGACAGGGCCTTGTGTTTATATCAAATGACACACAATACAATGCCCACCATGGCCTTGTTCTCTCATCATTCTCAGGTTCTGCGCTTGTCTCATTGAGGTTCAATATACATTGACAAATGAAAAAACAAATACGTTTTACGTTGCTGAGAACAGAACCTGCAATTTCAGGGCCAAAAGCTAGTGATATTTAAAAGACAAAAAATGGAATATAAAATTCTATTCTAAGTTAATGTGATCTGTACTGGTCAAATTTCTGCACTGTGACTGATCCCAAGCAGTCATTTGAGGCATTGTTACTGGTCATTATACGGTTGTTATATTCTATGATTTATATTGTATGGTTTATAATGGTAGACTTCCAATCATAACTACACCCAACCTGCATGGTATCGAGGTTATAATTTCAGGGGTCGTTACAGACAACATTGAGTCAGATTCTATTTAATAAATGGTCAAGGCGGTTCGATTTTCGGGCATTAATTGTCCAACATGTCGTTTTCAGCCACGTTCTAAGTGGTCAACTTTTACCCCTCTAACTAAATTGCCACCAGATGCACAGAATAGCAGTTCGTATTGATTTCAGTGAATGCGTTCTCTTAGTCAACGATGGCTGAGAGCCATTCCTTTCACTGATGACTGTTGCCGGGTCATCGGTTTGCATCTCAAATCGCTGCATAAAAGCCCAGTCCTGTTTTTACTCCTCCGGGAGCTGTGATGGTCTGCTTATGGACCCAGATCTAGTTCTTTCTGGGTGACTTCAATAGCCTCGCTCAATAGAGGAAAGCTGCGAAAAGACGGACTATGCTGAAATATCCGTCTCTTCCCTCTATTTTCTCTCTCCATCCTTCTCTTTGTTCCTTATCAGTGAAGAACTGACACAAGCTGCTCTGCTTTTAAATGAGTCATTTATGCTATTGGAAAAACACACATGAGCGAAGCAAGAGAGTCCTGGGAATCCATAAATGTGTGTGTCCGTATTTGTGTCTCTGTGTGTGTGTGTGTGTGTGTGTGTGTGTATGTGTGTGTGTGTGTGTGTTTGTGTGTGTGTGTGTGTGGAAAACTGATTGGGCACTATGACAGTTTTGTGGTTTAAATACTAAGAGGTTGCGCCAATTCCCAGTCGAAATTAGACATCTGTCACAGCCTGCGGAATTCTGGGAATGGTTTTGAAATCCCGCCAGCTTGGTCAACACAAGGTTGGTGCCTTGCAAGGGCATCTGGATTGGGCATATGAAATGAAATGGGTGTGAGGGGCAAACTTGAATAGGGTTGGCCAGTGGTTGAAGAGGCAAGTCTTTTTTGATGACTGTAAAACAACGACTCTGCCTACAACCTAATTATAGTGCTCAAACCATGTGCTCATTCCAAAAAGTATGGTTGACATGGTATCCGCAGGTGTAGTGCAGAAGTAAGCCAGGCAGAGGAAGATATCACGTTCGATTTGGCGTTTAATTACTCAAATTAAAAACAACCACATTGCACAAATGTAAAAAAAACCTACACTGTAAGAACTTAAATTGTGCTAATGTCCGCTAAAAAATGTTCAATACAGAGCAAACTAACACACAATACACTCACCTACAAGAGGGATGTAACCTATAACATTAAATCAATAACAAGCACCCGTGAACCTAACCAGGGACCCTCAATAGCCCACTGATTAACTAACCAATGCCCGTGCGTAGATAAAGCCAAAACAGATGTGCTCCTAATCAACATGATACACAGAAGTGCTCTCCCCTAACACCCTGTGACAACACAGCTCACCCATTCGTGATAACGATTTGCGAAGTGTAACACCAACTCACTCACATTTGGACATATGGCTTAATATAGTATAATGAAAATGTACAGAATCTCTGTTTTGATGCATTCGTAAAAAAAAGTTGTTTGCCATACAGAGTAGAATTGTATGATTGTTTTTAACCACAATATATCTGCTCCACAAAGACTTTGCAACCTATTTAACGTTTAGAAAACAATCACAATGGAGTGGTTAGAGTGTGTGTGTTTTATACTGCAGATCAGGATAACTAGTTGATTCAATGTCACTAAAACCAAGGCGTCACCAGACCCGGGATGTGTTTTGTGAGTGGACATGAATGCAGCTGGAGATTGTGTGAAGAAATGCTTAAAAGGAAAAACTAAAAGTGTTTAATTTCTATAATCCAAGCATATTAAATTGCACCAATCATTCTGCTTGTAACAACGGAAAAAAACAGAACCAAATCACATTTGTGAAAATTGGGAAAATGTTTTGGAAAACTATTTCTCCAACCTCTCTAGTCCTAAAAAACACAAGCAAAAACAGATACATTTCTATTTAACAAACTTAGAATCAGCCACATGAAGGACAGTTTATTTTGCAATATCATTCAGCGAGATACAAAACAATATATGAAACCCTCCAAGCCAACTTGACCGTTGGTGTTGATTGTTTTCAAAATTTTACAGAAATCAAAATAAAATTTGTAATTTCTTAGGGGCAGCTTGGTTGCCCAGTAGCCAACAACACTGGGCTAGTGACCAAAAGGTTGAATCCCTGTACTGACAAGTTTACAGGCTGAATAATGCTTGATTTGTTACGTTCTTATTGACAGTGGCTAGCTAACCAACTCACTACTATACCCTGACACAAATGGCATGGTAAGATTGTTTCTAATTTCTAATTCGCTAATCGCTTTTCATTAAGCAGGATATCTTTACGTGTATTGAGTTACAGGGATGTTCCACCTTGCATAAACTAACTGTAAGTTGCTCTGGATAAGCCTGCTAAATATCTAAAACTTTAATGGAAAATGTTTCAAAAAGTTGTTGATTTACTGTCCCAAAAGTGCTGAATATCAGTCTGTCAGCATGTGTACTCAGCACCGTTTGATCGACTGTGCACATTACAGCAGCTGGTGGGAAGATGCAGCGGTTAATTAGTGAACACTTGCATTAGCTAACTAGTCACTTACTCAGCAACAATAGCTAGATTAGCTATATAGACTCGCTAGCTTTTAATGAAACGTGTTCAATGTTATCTGTGCTGCCTTTTAGGTTAACACAATGTCACTGAATGGTTTACATCATTGAGCTAGCATGCTACTCCCAAGACTGACAAACTACAGAAATGCAGCCCATAACAGCTTGAAAAACGATAACCAGAAAATGCAGCCATTATCAATATTCTGAGGACTGATTCAGAAAACAATGCAAATGTAGTATCTTGTATTCTAAAATGGCACCACAGTTTGTTTAAAGCAGAAACAAGGTTGTCAACATAATCAATATACATCTGGGTGATTCTCACGAAATCCAGATTTAGAAGGTGTCCAGCATCAGAATTTTTAAAATTCCCTTGAAGCCAATTTTCTTTTGCACATATAAGATTAAGGTCGGAACTTACTAAGACCATTATTTTTAGGAGATTAAAAAATATTTCCTATATAATTATTTACATTTTTCAGATGAAGTCCATAAAAATTATCATTACCGCAACATGACATTACATTAAATATATGGTTAGAAACTTGTATTTTTGGCTAATGTTAAAGTAGACTTTTATTTCTCATGCTCAAAGCTATGTAAAACTCTGGAGAGATTACTTTTTCATATTTATTATGTTTTGTAATTTCCTTATTTTCTCTCATTACCGAAACATACGTGATGATTTACAATTTCTTTTATTTAATTGTTTTACTAATAGATAACATACACTTTTGTTATGTAGCAGACCTTAAATAAGTAGTGTTGTATAAAACATATATACATTTTAAAACAAAATATGATTATCTTATTATCACTTAATTGGTAAAAAAGATACATGTTGCGGTAATGAAAATGCCATTTCGGTAGTGAGGATCATTGTTTCGGAAATGAGATTTAGCTCACACATTCACTGTTGACAAAGGGGTTTTATGCCTACATATTTAAAACGCATACAATTTTTTATTCACAACCCAATAAAAACAAACCAAGCCACCCCCATGCTATCTGCTATCCCAACTTGGGTGAAGCGTTGTCAGTGTGTGTGTGTCTGTGTGTGTGTGTGCAAGTGTTGGTCAAAACAATGAATCCAAGTTATATTTCTCCCTATTATCACCCTGACCCCTGACCTCTCTCTTTTCTTTCCCTATTATCACCCTGACCCCTGACTCTCTCTCTTTTCTTTCCTATTATCACCCTGACCCCTGACCTCTCTTTCCCTATTATCACCCTGACCCCTGACCTCTCCCTATTATCACCCTGTCCCCTGACCTCTCTTTCCCTATTATCACCCTGACCCCTGACCTCTTTTCCTATTATCACCCTGACCCCTGACCTCTCTCTCTCTTTTCCTATTATCACCCTGCCCCTGACCTCTCTCCTTTCCCCATTATCACCCTGACCCCTGACCTCTCTCTCTTCCTATTATCACCCTGACCCCTGACCTCTCTCTCTCCTTTTCCTATTATCACCCTGACCCCTGACCTCTCTCTCTCCTTTTCCTATTATCACCCTGACCCCTGACCTCTCTCTCTCCTTTCCCCATTATCACCCTGACCTCTCTCTCTCTCTCTTTCCCTATTATCACCCTGACCCCTGACCTCTCTCTCCTTTCCCTATTATCACCCTGACCCCTGACCTCTCTCTCTCTTTCCCTATTATCACCCTGTCCCCTGACCTCTCTCTCTCTCTTTCCCTATTATCACCCTGACCCCTGACCTCTCTCCTTTCCCCATTATCACCCTGTCCCCTGACCTCTCTCTCTCTCCTTTCCCCATTATCACCCTGACCCCTGACCTCTCTCTCTCTCTCCTTTCCCCATTATCACCCTGTCCCCTGACCTCTCTCTCTCCTTTCCCCATTATCACCCTGACCCCTGACCTCTCTCCTTTCCCTATTATCACTCTGTCCCCTGACCTCTCTTTCCCTATTATCACCCTGACCCCTGACCTCTCTCTCCTTTCTTTCCCTATTATCACCCTGACCCCTGACCTCTCTCTCCTTTCTTTCCCTATTATCACCCTGTCCCCTGACCTCTCTCTCTCTCTCCTTTCCCTATTATCACCCTGACCCCTGACCTCTCTCCTTTCCCTATTATCACTCTGTCCCCTGACCTCTCTCTCCTTTCTTTCCCTATTATCACCCTGACCCCTGACCTCTCTCTCCTTTCTTTCCCTATTATCACCCTGTCCCCTGACCTCTCTCTCCTTTCTTTCCCTATTATCACCCTGTCCCCTGACCTCTCTCTCCTTTCCCTATCATCACCCTGACCCCTGACCTCTCTCCTTTCTTTCCCTATTATCACCCTGACCCCTGACCTCTCTCTCCTTTCTTTCCCTATTATCACCCTGTCCCCTGACCTCTCTCTCCTTTCCCTATCATCACCCTGACCCCTGACCTCTCTCTCCTTTCCCTATCATCACCCTGACCCCTGACTCTCTCTCTCCTTTCCCCATTATCACCCTGACCCCTGACCTCTCTCTCTCTTTCCCTATTATCACCCTGACCCCTGACTCTCTCTCCTTTCCCTATTATCACCCTGACCCCTGACCTCTCTCTCTCTTTCCCTATTATCACCCTGTCCCCTGACCTCTCTCTCCTTTCCCTATCATCACCCTGACCCCTGACCTCTCTCCATTCCCTATTATCACCCTGACCCCTGACCTCTCTCCTTTCCCTATTATCACCCTGTCCCCTGACCTCTCTCCTTTCCCTATTATCACCCTGTCCCCTGACCTCTCTCTCTCTCTCCTTTCCCTATTATCACCCTGACCCCTGACCTCTCTCCTTTCCCTATTATCACTCTGTCCCCTGACCTCTCTCTCCTTTCTTTCCCTATTATCACCCTGACCCCTGACCTCTCTCTCCTTTCTTTCCCTATTATCACCCTGACCCCTGACCTCTCTCTCCTTTCCCTATTATCACCCTGACCCCTGACCTCTCTCCTTTCCCTATTATCACTCTGTCCCCTGACCTCTCTCTCCTTTCTTTCCCTATTATCACCCTGACCCCTGACCTCTCTCCTTTCCCTATTATCATCATGTCCCCTGACCTCTCTCCTTTCCCTATTATCACTCTGTCCCCTGACCTCTCTCTCTCTCTCTCCTTTCCCCATTATCACCCTGACCCCTGACCTCTCTCCTTTCCCTATTATCACTCTGTCCCCTGACCTCTCTCTCCTTTCTTTCCCTATTATCACCCTGACCCCTGACCTCTCTCTCCTTTCTTTCCCTATTATCACCCTGTCCCCTGACCTCTCTCTCCTTTCCCTATCATCACCCTGACCCCTGACCTCTCTCTCCTTTCCCTATTATCACCCTGACCCCTGACCTCTCTCCTTTCCCCATTATCACCCTGACCCCTGACCTCTCTCTCTCCATTCTTCTGTAATCCTCAAGTAACACTGGATTACTGTGTATTTTCTCCTATGCTTTGCCAGACTGTTTTTCGCTGATGCCCTTTTCTTTTCAACTGTCTGTAACAAAATACACAATTGCCATCTTGAATGTAACATTTTGTAAAAAAGAAAATACATTGTTTCACAGTAAAACTATGAAATAGTAAATAATATTGCATTAATAATAGGTGGCCTATACTGCATTCATACTGCTTTTTGTGGAAGCATTTAAAAAAAAAAAATAATAATTAGTGACCCTTGCTGGGGGGGTTGTAATAGCTATTTTGTTTACGCAATCTGTTCAAGAAGCGTTTAAGGAAACTATCAAGTTATATTAAAATGAGCAACAGTTATAGTGTGCGTGCCTCCTTCATAAGTCTGTTTCTCATTACCGAAACATTGAGTATCTCCACCGCAACAGGCCTTCAATTGTTGCGGTGAATGATAATGGTGTTGCGGAGGATGAGCGACCTTAAACATTCTTGCTAACTGTGGAAGCTAAATGAGAGTTAGCTAAACATTCCCTATCTTTTTATATTTAGACCATAATGGGGTATATAGTAATCAAAAAAATTTAACTGCAACATTTTTTATAACTTCACAAACACATGTTTCAGTAATGAGAACTAAAAAGTCGTGTAGGTACTATGACACGCCAAATTTTTACTTTTATCTGGAGAAAAAAAATTATAACTGGTTACTTGATAGCCATTTTGAGTGTCACAGTCATTTATGTCCCTTACAACAAATTCCTTAAAAATGATAGTTCCTTGAGCACTTAAACAATGATTGAAAATTGTTGCGGAGGATGAGAAAATTGGTCTTGGACACATTTTTATTCCTTATTATTGTCACTACATTTACCAATGATCACCAAATACCACATGTTTCTTTACTGTAAATGTTTATATTATAACATGCACTGAAGCTTTTTATTTTTTATATTTTTTAAATATGAATAATTCCATCTCAAAGGACCAAAATCCAGTCATGGACACGTTGCGGTAATGAGAAATTTCCCTTTAAATGTTGAAAAAACAAAATTCGTATTCATGATTTCATTTGAAATCATGTGCAAAATCGTACATGAAGAGATGTTTATAACGGTATCCTTCTTATTTTGATAGCATTAACTTTTATCATCAAAATGTTTTATGACACCTCATAAGTCTAATTTCGCGAGAATCACCCATCTGTTGAATATCTATTGTCATCAAATATTGTGTTTTCACAACTTTACAGTACTGTACATAGGTTATAACATAACATTTAGAATGTGTAATTCTTTTGAAACTTGTTGCAGTCACTTTAAGACGATGCCGATAAAAAAGCATATTGAATAAAAACGTAACTAAGTTAAGGGGCATAAAAAGAAGACAGAGACAGAATTAGAGTAAAGAGACATCCTAGTGAAAGGAACAGAGAGGGTACAGAAACATCCGTCTGTTTCCAAAACACAGTACAAAAGTACAAAACAGCAGTTGGGGGACACTAAATCAAAAACCGGGCCAGTAAATCAAACGCCCTCTCATTTCATCACACCTGTTTTCTGTGATTATTTCCCGCACCTGTTTCCCTCATCATTGACCCTTTTTAGGTTCCAGGTTCCCCCGTGTGGTTTTCACAAATGTAACGTTGTTCGTTCCTGTCTAGTCTATTTTGTTTTTTTCCCTGTCTGTCCTAGTTCATTTATCCAGTCTTCGACATTCGGTTTCTGTTCATTTTAGTTCATTTATTAAATGTCCTCCGTTCTCCCGGCAAATGTGTCCTGCCTTGATGTCAACGTTACAGCTGCTTTCATAAATCAGTTCCTAGAGATAGTTTTAATGGTTTTTTAATGGGCCTAATGTTTTCTGTTTTAATGAACTTCTTACGTCAGCTTCATTCATTTTAGAGGTATGAAAAATGGTAAAGAAATGGCCTACATTAATATAATTTACTGCTCAATCTGCCTGCCTAGCTAGCCCCTGTTTGTTACCTGACACATGGTAAGGCAGGCAGCAAAGGATAGAGGAGAGAGGAGAAGGAGATCAGAGAGGAGGAGCATGAGGTGAAGGAGGAAGATGAGAAAAGAGGAAAGACGCAACAGATGGGTGAGGAGCTCAACAAAGGGACTTGTCTCCTTTACTGGTGGGAGGAAAAATGCTTGTAATTGACGAGGCCAACGCTGTTGGGCTTTTGGTAAGACGTATCTCGTATCTTGATACTCTTTTTTGTAGACATTACTGGCATTACCCTATCTATGTTTAGCCAGTTGAGGTCATGTACATATAGTTTTTCTCTCTAAAACTTGTTCCTGCTGGATGTGGAGCAGGGAGACATGTCGGCCAATGTCCCCTTTCACCAAGCATTACTATCTGGTGTGGAAAACCGGAGACACTTTATCATCAGGAGCCTGGATAATGAAACGGACACTGTTCCAAAATCCACCCATTCGTTCCAGAGTGCTCAACCAGCATGCAGAAAAGACTTGTTCCTTGGGGGTTCAGTGAGTTGAGTGACTTGCATGGAGTGGCTATGTGGAAACCTCCATCAGCTGCTACCGCAGTTGGTTAAAGGAGTCCATCCTGAACTACCGGGCTTCTACAGAGAGCTGCTGGGAAGTAGGCAGTGACAGGTGATAACCCAGCACACTTTACTCTCATAGACACTGTTGGTGAATACCAGGAAGGCGAGGGACGTGTCCTGTTTTACCCGGTGCCGGGAGGTTTTCCCAAACTCACCAACAAGGTTTCTCTGAAGCTGCCTAAAGGAGACCATCATCATATGCTAATGACATTGGGGTTGCAGGAAGGATGTAGACAGGGTTTTTATTTAAATGCTGTCACTGTATCTGTATAAAGATAGTATTATAGCAAAGTGCACTGTTGAGCTAGTTAAAGTCTTTTATAATTTTTATTCATTATTATTTATTTATTTTTGTCTATCACATGTCGTCATTCTCCAGAAAAAATCTACAGGAAAGTATTGTTCTCAGGACTGACCTAACTAAAACTACTGCCTAGATTCGTAATTGCGGCTGTGTTTTTTGTTTGAGGCTGACACGGATGATTTCTCTGGCATATGGCTAATAATGTGGCTGAATAAGGGGTGTTGGTTCTTACAGCATATATCTAAAAATAAATCCATTAAGTAAGTTAGACAGAGCACTATATGTGTATTGTGGATCTGGAGAAGGCGTATGACAGGGTTCCCCAGGAGATACTGTGGGAGGTGCTACAGGAGTATGGGGTGAGGGAGTCTCAATTCAGGGAGATACTGTGGGAGGTGCTACAGGAGTATGGGGTGAGGGGGTCTCAATTCAGGGAGATACTGTGGGAGGTGCTACAGGAGTATGGGGTGAGGGGACCTATTTTCAGGGAGATACTGTGGGAGGTGCTACAGGAGTATGGGGTGAGGGGACCTATTTTCAGGGAGATACTGTGGGAGGTGCTACAGGAGTATGGGGTGAGGGGGTCTCAATTCAGGGAGATACTGTGGGAGGTGCTACAGGAGTATGGGGTGAGGGGACCTATTTTCAGGGAGATTCTGTGGGAGGTTCTACAGGAGTATGGGGTGAGGGGGCCTCTTTTCAGGGAGATACTGTGGGAGGTGCTACAGGAGTATGGGGTGAGGGGACCTATTTTCAGGGAGATTCTGTGGGAGGTGCTACAGGAGTATGGGGTGAGGGGCCTCTTTTCAGGGAGATACTGTGGGAGGTGCTACAGGAGTACGGGGTGAGGGGGTCTCTTCTCAGGGCCATCCAGTCTCTGTACGCTCAAAGCAAGATCTGTGTCCGGGTTCTCTGCAGCAAGTCGGATTCGTTCTCGGTGGGGGTTGGCCTCCGACAGGGCTGTGCTTTGTCACCAATCAGGTCTGTGATATTCATGGACAGGTTATTGAGGCGTAGTCATGGTGGGGAGGGGTTGCAGTTCGGTGGAGAGAGGATCTCATCACTGGTTTTTGCAGATGATGTGGTCCTGATGGCACCATCAGTCAGTGACCTTCAGCACTCACTGGATCGGTTCGGAGTTTGAAGCGGCTGAGATTAAGATTAGCACCTATAAATCTGAGTCCATGACTCTTAGCAGGAAACTGGTGGATTGCATACTCTGGGTAGTGAGTGAGTCCTTATCTCAAGTGAAGGAGTTTGAATACCTCGGTTCTTGCGTTTGAGGGAACAATGGAGCGTGAGATTGGCCAGAGAATCTGAGAAGCGGGGGCAGTGTTGCATTCACGTTGCCGCACTGTTGTGCCAAAAAGAAAGCTGAGCCTGAAGGCAAAGCTCTCGATCAACCGGTCAATCATCGTTCCTACCCTCACCTATGGTCATGAAGGCTGGGTGATTACCGAAAGAACGTGATTGCGCGTACAAGCGTCCAAAATAAGTTCTCAGGAAGGTGGCGTACCTCTCCTTTAGGGATAGGGTGAGAGGCTGAGTCATCCGTGAGGAACTCGGAGTAGAGCCGATGCTCCTTCGCATAGACAAGAGCCAGTTGAGGTGGTTTGGGTATCTGGTAAGGATGCCCCCTGGGCACCTCCTTAGGGAGGTGTTCCTGGCACGTCTAGCTTGGAGGAGGCCTCGGGAAGACCCAGGACTAGGTGGAGAGATTATTTCTCCACACTGGCCTGGGAACGCCTCGGGATCCCCCAGTCAGAGCTGGTTAATGTGTTAATGTGGCCAGGGAAAGGAACGTTTGGGGTCCCCTGCTAGAGCTGCTGCCCCAGCGACCCAACCGCAGATAAGAGGTTGGAGATGAGATTAAGTTAGACAGAGCTTTTATCTATGTGCTGATTATGAAAACCAGAAACTACCTGAATGTTGACTGAAATTGCTTAATTTTTCTTTATTTGTGTGTGGATTTGTGTGTGTCCTTGCATGTCTCATTCCTGGTCACCCTTGTTTCACTGACAGATGTCTCTGTCCCTTGGTTGTAGTCAACACTGCCCTGTCCTCGCCCTAATACTAAATCATGTATGCGTGTGTGTGTGTGTGTGTGTGTGAGTGTGCGCGTGCGAGTGCGTGTGTGCGTTTGTGAGTGTGTGTGACAAATGTCTGTGTTTGTCTGGTTGGACGACCACCCCCCTTGGAGTCTAACCGGGGATCTCATAATTCCTGCATGTCTGAAGGCCATATACGCCATAAAATAAACATGGCTGTCTGTCTGTTTCCTCTCATGAAAGGAGAGAGAGAAAGAGAGGGATGAAAGGAGAGAGAGAAAGAGGGGGATAAAAGAAGAGAGACTGAGAGGGATAAAGGGAGAGTGATAGAAATAGATGGAGATAGATTGTACAGGGACAGGGGTACATATGGGGACGGGACATTGGGGCAAATGCACAGAGCCCACAGGTAATTACCTCCAGACCTGACCATCCACCCCACCCACAGTCAACAGCCAGGTGCTTCCCAGGAGAGGTATTCCAAGATAGGCCTGGTTCCTAGACCCCTCCCCCCTGGGCCTGGTACTGCAGTTGACTAGCATTGGGGTGACAGCTTTGACAGGTTCCTAAAAAACACCAACTTTGCCTTGCTTTTTCTCTGACAGGGTCAAGGTATCTTTACAGGTTAAAAAGGGAAATAAATCACACCCAGCATCTAGTTCGGGAAAATAGTACACCTTCAATTTATGACCAATTTAATAATGTTTTTTTTACTGCACTTCTAGAGGAGATCGGCTAATAAACCAGAAAAGCAGATGTACAATTGCATATCAAGACAATAGACAAACAATATTAACCTAAAACAGCCCCAGCAAAAATGTCTCTTTATCCATCTCTATCCCTCCCTCTCCCCCTCTACCTCCCCCTCTTTCATTTCCCTCCCTCTCCCCCTTGATCCCCCCTGCCTCTCCCCCTTCCATTTCCCTCCCTCTCCCACTTCATCCTGTCCTCCGCTCCCTCTCCCCTCCCCCCCTCTCCCCCTTCATCCCGCCCTCCCACTCACGCTCACACAGCGAACCAGGAGACAGATGGGGCGACAGTCAGTTTCACACCATTTAGCTCCTCAAGGCTGTAGAAACCAAGGTGGTTTGGGAATTGAGCGTGACTGTGAGGGTGCATGTGAGCGTGCCTGTGAGCGAGCCTTTGAGGGTGCATGTGAGCGTGCCTTTGAGGGTGCATGTGAGCGTGCCTGTGAGCGTGCCTGTGAGCGTGCCTGTGAGCGTGCCTGTGAGCGTGCCTGTGAGGGTGCATGTGAGCGTGCATGTGAGGGTGCATGTGAGGGTGCATGTGAGGGTGCATGTGAGGGTGCATGTGAGAGTGACTGAGGGTGCATGTGAGAGTGACTGTGTGAGTGAGAGTGACTGTGAGGGTGCATGTGAGGGTGCATGTGAGGGTGCATGTGAGGGTGCATGTGAGCGTGCATGTGAGCGTGCATGTGAGCGTGCATGTGAGCGTGCATGTGAGCGTGCATGTGAGGGTGCATGTGAGGGTGCATGTGAGCGTGCATGTGAGCGTGCATGTGAGGGTGCCTGTGGCGTGCATGTGAGGGTGCCTGTGGCGTGCATGTGAGGGTGCATGTGAGCGTGCATGTGAGCGTGCATGTGAGCGTGCATGTGAGCGTGCATGTGAGGGTGCCTGTGGCGTGCATGTGAGGGTGCCTGTGGTGTGCATGTGAGCGTGCATGTGAGCGTGCATGTGAGGGTGCCTGTGGCGTGCATGAGCAAAAGTGGTGAAGTAAGTAATGTATGACTGACTGGCCAAATCTATGATGCAGCCTTGAAGCAGCTGACTGTCTCTGTTTAATTGTAACCAACTACCCAGTCTCCAGTGTGTGTGGGTGTGTGTGTGTGTGTGTGTGTGGATGTGTGTGTGTGTTCATCCTTGACTTTGCACTGCAGTTTATTATAGGGTGAATGTGCAGAATCCTTATTTGCCGTGTCCACATTCAGTGTGTGAGCGCGGTTCTGGGATGGAGGCATACGAGTGAGACGAAGAGCATCTGGAAACAACCCCTGCACTAAATCCACCCATTCGTTCCAGAGTGCTCAACCAGCATGCAGAAAAGACTTGTTCCTTAGGGGTTCAGTGAGTTGAGTGACTTGCATGGAGTGGCTATGTGGAAACCTCCATCAGCTGCTACCGCAGTTGGTTAAAGGAGTCCATCCTGAACTACCGGGCTTCTACAGAGAGCTGCTGGGAAGTAGGCAGTGACAGGTGATAACCCAGCACACTTTACTCTCATAGACACTGTTGGTGAATACCAGGAAGGCGAAGGACGTGTCCTGTTTTACCCGGAGGTTTTCCCAAACTCAGCAACAAGCCTGTGTGTGTGCGGTTGCTCTGTAGGTGTCTGAGAGACACCAGCACCACGGTCTGAGGAAAGACAACCAACACTACAGGCATTTTCTACAGGCGAAAGAGATGAACATTGATGTGAATGCAGATTTCTTAGAGTTAAGTTCAGGCGTCAGCTTTTAAGCGCTCTTGGTTATGTTAGGGTTTGGGAAGAGCAAATTGGGAGCGACAGAGCCACTATCACCTTCCCTTTAAACACACCGGCTCGTAATGAACAAGAATCCAATTACTAAAGCCGGCAACGGGCTCTCTTTTTTCCAACTTGCAGGATTCGTTAATATCGGCTGATGGCTTGGACCAAATTAGACCTCAGTCATGGTGCCCACAATGTCAGGGTTTGTCTTGAATCCAAATCAGAATCAGGCGGATTTCACTAACTCCGTTTACACATACGAAGACGTTGTTCAGACCCCTAGCTGCAGCATTTAATACACACATTTAAGAGCGTATACAAACAGCGCAAACAGAGCAAAACACAACAGACCGACAGGAGACACCATGCCTAGTTGGCGTGTGTAATGGGAGCATTACGTGACCCCAGAGACCCATGGCAGCACAGGCCAACATGGTACGCATTGTAGGCTGGTGTGTAGCAGTGGTCTGGAATATTTGCCTCTGGTGGAGATTTTAACAAATTGTTTGTACTTATTGTGTGTGTGTGTGTGTGTGTGTGTTTACTCCCTTTGTCTGTCCATTGATTTCCATCTCCTACAGATACAGTGAAGGACAAAATTATTTGATCCCGTGCTGATTTTGTACGTTTGCCCACTGACATGATCAGTCTATAATTGTAATGGTGGGTTTTCTTTGAACAGTGAGAGCCAGAGTAACATAATACATCCAGAATAATGCATTTCAAATAAGTTATAAATGAATTTGCAGAAGAAATCACTTGATCCCCTGTCAATCAGCAAGATTTCTGGCTCCCAGGTGTCTTTTATACAGATAACGAGCTGAGATGTCAATCTCCCACGGTCTGGGGCTCCATGCAAGATCTCACCTCGTGGAGTTTCAATGACCATGAGGACGGTGAGGAATCAGCCCAGAACTACACAGGACAGTCTTATCAATGATCTCAAGGCAGCTGGACCATAGATGGCCAAGGCAACAAAGGAGGCTCAAGAAGAAGCCCATTACGTTCCTGGAGTGGCCTAGCCAGTCTCCTGACCGTAATACCATAGAAGGTATGAGGGAGCTTAAGGTTTCAGTTGCTAAACACCCGGCTCTGACTTGGAGAGGATCTGTAGAAAAGAGTGGGACAAAATCTTTCCAGAGATGTGTGCTAATAGTGGCCAACAAAGGTTCTGCCACCAAGTCCTGTTTTTCAAAACTTATTTGAAATGGGTTATTCTTGATTTCTTTTGTTATTCTTTCTCACTGTGTTCATATAATATATATTTAAATTCTACATTGATCATGTCTTTGCCAGTGGGCAAACATAGAAAATCAGCTGAGGATCAAATCATGTCTTCCTTCACTGTAGGTATTTTGACCATCAAAGTGAATCTGTAGGTTTCACTAGTCTCTCATCCGCTATATTTAGTCTTACATTACCAGAACCGGTTAGTATATCAATTAATGAAGAGCTCCTGTATGATTTCGTGATTTAATTTGCTCCATCGGGTCCTTGGGGACATTTTCTTATTTCACTAAAACTTGGAGATGTTCCCGCACTGACAGACATAGGGGTCACAGATGCTAATGCTCCATTGATAGATTCACACTGAACGGGGGCTTTTTAGTTGAATCGTTCCCGAACCTCTATCGGGGACCATTTGACTCTGTCTTTTAATTTCCATCCAGTGATCTATGTGATAGAAGTCAGAGAGGAGCCAGCTCAGTAATCATTATGCTCTATACGTGCTGTCCCTTTCCTAACTGACTGGGGCTACTTTATTGGATTCACTTCAGCCATATAAAGATCTGGGTGTTAAAAGCATTTACGATTTGAGCGAGGCGGGTAGAAAAAATTACAAGTATTCACATGGATATTTTGAAAACTACGCAGTTACATTTAAAATCATTGCTAATTTAAGCTTATGCTTTTGGTTAGGCAATGTAATCTATATAATGCTTAATTTTTTTGGTTAGTTTTGTTTTTACATATAATGGATTACAATAAATATTATTTCGTATTTATGTCATCCATTCCCGTTGTTGTTTAGGTACAATTACAATTCAATTGAATTATCACCAATTCAAGTGAACACTGTACATTATAACATGTTGTGATAGATCATTCATCAGGGGTTTCTATGTAGAAGTACAATATTACTGAAAGACATAATATGAAAAAGTTAGGAAAAGAGCTTAGAAAATTATTATTATGTCTGGCAACTCCTAAACAATTATGGGAATAGGTCGGTGTGGGTTTGTGTGTGTGTGTGTATAAATGAGTGTGTGGGGGGGTGTGTGTGGGTGCGTGTGGGTTTGTGTGTGTGGGAGTGTGTGTGTGGGGGGGTTTGTGTGTGTGTGGGTGTGTGTGCGTGCATGCGTGCGTGGGAGTGTGTGTGTGTTTCTGTGGGTTTGTGTGTGTGGGAGTGTGTGTGTGGGAGTGTGTGTGTGGGAGTGGGTGTGTGTGTGGGGGTGTGTGTGTGCGCGTGTGTTTCTGTGGGTTTGTGTGTGTGTGTGTGGGGGGTTGTGTGTGTGGGGGGGGTGGGTTGTGTGTGTGTATTCGTGACATTGCCATTGCCAACCGGTATGAGCATTGCACCAGTATAGCTGAAATGTAGCTGCTTAGAATTTCAGAATTGGGAAAGAAATGTGTCTTTCTGCCCTTGAGCAAGGCACATAACACTAACCAGGGTCACTGTCACTAATGGCTTGACCCTGTTTGTCGCATTTGAAATCAAGAAAAATCTTTACACCAGGACACTATTGAACTGGACAAGACCTTGTATTTGTTTTGTCATGGGAAAATGTGTTCCCACCATACTTATATTATTGGTAGGATACCATCTAACCTGTCTAAGTAAAACCCTCTAAAGGTGATACCTACAGTAAGACAAGCTGACAGGGCTCACACATAGTGTTATATATAAGGGTGATACCTACAGTAAGACAAGCTGACAGGGCTCACACATAGTGTTGTATATAAGGGTGATACCTACAGTAAGACAAGCTGACAGGGCTCACACATAGTGTTGTATATAATGGTGATACCTACAGTAAGACAAGCTGACAGGGCTCACACATAGTGTTGTATATAACGGTGATACCCTACAGTAAGACAAGCTGACAGGGCTCACACATAGTGTTGTATATAAGGGTGATACCTACAGTAAGACAAGCTGACAGGGCTCACACATAGTGTTGTATATAAGGGTGATACCTACAGTAAGACAAGCTGACAGGGCTCACACATAGTGTTGTATATAATGGTGATACCTACAGTAAGACAAGCTGACAGGGCTCACACATAGTGTTGTATATAAGGGTGATACCTACAGTAAGACAAGCTGACAGGGCTCACACATAGTGTTGTATATAAGGGTGATACCTACAGTAAGACAAGCTGACAGGGCTCACACATAGTGATGTTTTGACTGTGGTCTGCAAGCTAAAGTCCCCCTCCCCAGTCAGTTGGTATACTCCAGTATCTTGCAGACAGCCATTGGGTGACATAGTATGAATTACGTATGCTGGCACTTGACACATCAATATCGTATAATTCCTATGTTGCCTGCATTCATAATTGCTTGTCATGTGCCTGTCATCATATTTCAGACCTGATTTTATAGAGTTTTCTTTGACATGAAGGAAAGAGCTGATGTTTTTGTCCCAGTGGCGCAGAACTGGCTAAAGTGCTTAAGTGGGACCAATTTCCATATTTCTTATTCTGATAATGGAGTGCCCTGCCAAAACACTAAATTAGCCTAACACTTCAAAAACACAGCCTGCCAATAGTCACTTCCAAATTAAAGTGTATTGTGTACATGATTGTTCTATCACTTTCCAATTCCCAGAGCCAATTTCTTTTTGCTTTTTCCACCCAATCAGAGAAAACTAACTGTCCTGATTGTCCAATCAAAATGTCCTTTCTGACCACCCCCTCCAATCAGAATACATTCCTTTAATTTCCTTCCAAACAGAATCTGCTTCTTATCCTATTCCTCCAACAGAGCTTCCGGTTATTTCTGTCCAGACTCAGCAGTCAGAATATGCTTGTCATATCCTGCAGTTTTCTTTCTTTCCTGGCATCAAGGCAGATATACTTTCTGTCCTTTACTTTAGTTTGTCAGTCCACAAAGTAATTTGTGATAGGTCCCGCCAATCGGAATTTACTTCCGGTCCGGTCCCTCCAACAAGAACATTTATGTCCTGTCTTTCCCTACCAATGAATCTACTTCCCGCGTTGCCGTTCCACTTTTCCTTTCCTGTATTTCCTGTTGGGAGCCGAATGTGAGGACTTCCATCAGTGCAATCTGTGTGATAGACTGTAACAGGCGTGCTGTGGATTGTGCTTCCTTCTTTCATTAAGGCAGACGTGGCTATCTATCTTCACTCTGAGCGCGGCTCTGGACCACTGCTGAGCCCTGCATGACCTGTTCCAAACATGTAATTCCATAAAAGCAGGCAATCAATACGACAGAAAAGGTACTTTCATTTTTCATTTTTGATTAAAGGCAAGCAAATTAGCGAAGGGAAAGGCGAGGTGGAGAGTGAGTGTACGCAAGTAGGTTTGTGTGTGCGTGTGTGTGTGCGTGCGTGTGTGTGCGTGTCGTCAATGCAATTTATGACAAACAAACTAAGCAGTTTGTGTGAAGAAACACACACTTTCTTTACTTGCTTTTTCACACACACACCTGCTCACACACCAGCTCACACACTTAAACTTTTAAGTCATTAAGTTGTATCTTATCTTACAGAACGAGTGAGTGCCTACATGTCCCTGCTTATTCACACTCGGTCTCTCAGGCACACCCACACTCAGGCAGCCAGCCAGGCCACCAGTAATGGACCTCCACCCCCTGGCCGATGTGCTGTGTATAAATACAGTGTGACCACTAGATGGCAGGATGTAGGAGGGGTGTGTGTGAACACCAGCTGCAGCAATCACTTCATGTGTGGTGTAGTGTGTCAAAAAACGAGGAAATATTAATTTCTTAGCTTCTGGAAATGCTTAACAGTTCCTGGAAGATATAAATACAATATCCACACACACTCACCGGGGAATACACCAATCATATACACACACACACACACTCTGTACAAACAGAGCTTCATTAATCTTCAGTGTAACATAAGCCTGCTATGGATATTACAGTAAATGCTGATGGTCATCTGAAAGCCAGACTGCCCTTGAAACAGCTGCACTTCTATTCTAAGCTAATTCTATTCAGATTAAATTGTTGGCTGCATTTCTCACTGGCATGTAAGTGTTTCTAAAGCCAGAGCTTACTCTTTCAGCACATTGAAATACAAACGTAGAGATGTTCCGTCTTTATCTCAAACTCTTCTCTTTTTTTCTAACCATATATCCCTGTGTTTCTCGCCTATTGCCTTCCCTCTATCATTTGGTTCCTCCGTTATTTTCTCTGCACTCACTTAATAGCGATGGATTGATGTGTTCGTTGCAGTAAGTTTATGGTAAAAGCTTTTTAGCAGACAATTATCATTAGTCATTTTGGTTGAAACAAACAGCTCAAAAGTAAAAGAAAAACTAATACCACAGCAAGGAAGGGCTAACACTCAATAGTGTTACTGGGGCACAGATACCTGACCCACCCAGTGTTAAAGGGATCAGAGATATTATAACTCCCCAGAGTTAAAGGGATCAGAGATACCTGACCCACCCAGTGTTAAAGGGATCACAGATACCTGACCCACCCAGTGTTAAAGGGATCACAGATATTACAACTCCCCAGTGTTAAAGGGAGCACAGATACCTGACCCACCCAGTGTTAAAGGGATCACAGATATTATAACTCCCCAGTGTTAAAGGGATCAGAGATACCTGACCCACCCAGTGTTAAAGGGATCACAGATACCTGACCCACCCAGTGTTAAAGGGATCACAGATATTACAACTCCCCAGTGTTAAAGGGATCAGAGATACCTGACCCACCCAGTGTTAAAGGGATCACAGATACCTGACCCACCCAGTGTTAAAGGGATCACAGATACCTGACCCACCCAGTGTTAAAGGGATCACAGATACCTGACCCACCCAGTGTTAAAGGGATCAGAGATATTACAACTCCTCAGTGTTAAAGGTATCAGAGATACCTGACCCACCCAGTGTTAAAGGGATCACAGATACCTGACCCACCCAGTGTTAAAGGGATCACAGATATTATAACTCCTCAGTGTTAAAGGGATCAGAGATACCTGACCCACCCAGTGTTAAAGGGATCACAGATATTACAACTCCCCAGTGTTAAAGGGATCAGAGATACCTGACCCACCCAGTGTTAAAGGGATCACAGATACCTGACCCACCCAGTGTTAAAGGGATCACAGATACCTGACCCACCCAGTGTTAAAGGGATCAGAGATATTACAACTCCTCAGTGTTAAAGGGATCAGAGATACCTGACCCACCCAGTGTTAAAGGGATCACAGATACCTGACCCACCCAGTGTTAAAGGGATCACAGATATTATAACTCCTCAGTGTTAAAGGGATCAGAGATACCTGACCCACCCAGTGTTAAAGGGATCACAGATATTACAACTCCCCAGTGTTAAAGGGATCAGAGATACCTGACCCACCCAGTGTTAAAGGGATCACAGATATTACAACTCCCCAGTGTTAAAGGGATCAGAGATACCTGACCCACCCAGTGTTAAAGCGATCACAGATACCTGACCCACCCAGTGTTAAAGGGATCACAGATACCTGACCCACCCAGTGTTAAAGGGATCAGAGATACCTGACCCACCCAGTGTTAAAGGGATCACAGATACCTGACCCACCCAGTGTTAAAGGGATCACAGATACCTGACCCACCCAGTGTTAAAGGGATCAGAGATACCTGACCCACCCAGTGTTAAAGGGATCACAGATACCTGACCCACCCAGTGTTAAAGGGATCACAGATATTACAACTCCTCAGTGTTAAAGGGATCAGAGATATTACAACTCCTCAGTGTTAAAGGGATCACAGATACCTGACCCACCCAGTGTTAAAGGGATCACAGATACCTGACCCACCCAGTGTTAAAGGGATCACAGATATTACAACTCCTCAGTGTTAAAGGGATCACAGATATTACAACTCCTCAGTGTTAAAGGGATCACAGATATTACAACTTCTCAGTGTTAAAGGGATCAGAGATATTACAACTCCTCAGTGTTAAAGGGATCAGAGATATTACAACTCCTCAGTGTTAAAGGGATCAGAGATATTACAACTTCTCAGTGTTAAAGGGATCAGAGATATTACAACTCCTCAGTGTTAAAGGGATCAGAGATATTACAACTCCTCAGTGTTAAAGGGATCAGAGATATTACAACTCCTCAGTGTTAAAGGGATCAGAGATATTACAACTCCTCAGTGTTAAAGGGATCAGAGATATTACAACTCCTCAGTGTTAAAGGGATCAGAGATATCACAACTCCTCAGTGTTAAAGGGATCAGAGATATTACAACTCCTCAGTGTTAAAGGGATCACAGATGTTAGACCGTTGTATAATAAGGGTTACAGTTATTAGACTTCCTCAGTGTTTAAGGGATACCATGTTTCAAATATCCTTAGTGTATGAATGATCACAGATATTAAATGCCATCTGTGTTGAAGGGATCATGTAGATATCACAGATGTTTGACCTACACAGTTTCAGGGAGTCACAGATTTTAAACTTCTTTAGGGTTAAAGGGATTTCAAATGATAGATTGTCAGAGTGTTAAAGGGATCACAGATGTAAGACCTCGATAGTGTGAAGGTCATTACAGATATCAGATCTTCTAGGTGTTTTTATTTTTTACACCTTCAGGAACATGTAGATAACAGCCTGTACAGGTAGATTGTCACTTTGACGTTACATTGCAGGGTTCTACACAGTACACTTTTAAATAAGACAAGATTTTATTTTGTTTTTTACCAGACACTAATGTGTTTGAGGAAAAATCTAAAATCATTTTAAAAAAAAAATATTGCGCTGAATTTATTTTGCTTTAAATTCTAAGGGTAAAACAGATGTGATCTTTTATTACCTTAGGCTACTTATCTCCTTAAAAGTCTTCTCTTTTCTCCTAGTGATGAAGGGAGAGGGTAAGCCTTTAATGTTTATGGATCTTAAACAACACAAAGTAATGAAATTACTGAATAGGCCAAATAGTGAAGATTTATGGAGAGATGTGAATAAAACGAATGGATAAACAAAAGACTATAAATAAAGGGAGAGAAAAAATGAGGGAGAAAGATGAAATTAAGAGTAATGGTGATGGTGGCTCCATGTTAATGTATCATAATTGATATTGTGTAAAAAATAACAGTTACATGTGTTATTAAGTGTTTATATATTGCATATATTGCTTTTCTGTGATATTATCTTAATATGCATCGATACTACTTGGTTATTCAATGATAATATCATGACATTCCTAAATCATATACATGTGGTTATTCAATCAATCAATTCATAATTTATTCTAATTTTATAAAGACATTTTTACAAGACTTGGCTAAGAAAAATTCTGCTGTACCTAACCTCTCTAGTCACCATAGCTCCACCCACCTGCTGTACCTGAGCTCTCTAGTCACTATAGCTCTACCTAACCTCTCTAGTCACCATAGCTCTACCCACCTGCTGCACCTAACCTCTCTAGTCACTATAGCTCTACCCACCTGTTGTACCTGAGCTCTCTAGACACCGTAGCTCTACCCACCTGCTGTACCTAAGCTCTCTAGTTACCAGGGCTACAGAATGTATGGCTTCCCTAAGGACCAAGAGTGTAGGAAGAGATGGATGGCAATGGTAAGCCGTCAACTTCAAAATGACAGGGTCCAGCAACAGTAAAAAACTATGTAATTTAAGTAACGTTCACAGCAGTGACATCAGTTGCTAGCATTTCAAAGGGCAAGTGTAGACAATTATGTTCTGCAGCAACCAGCAGCAGCATCAGCAGCCATCGTTAGCACCAGGCACCATCTTTTCAACCAGCCACCATTGCCAGCCTCAGCAGCAGTCACCTCCAAAATTACACCCAGGCTGTACAATTTTGGAAAGAAATTAGTCTCCCTACTGTCTGAGTAAAAATAATTTAAACCTCATTTTGGCTTATGATATTTTTTGTGTGGAATCATTTGTACTCATATAATCCAACAGCCCTTCAATGGTATAATTAAACAAACGCAAACTTATTTCTACTAGTTAGCCTATAGCATCAGACGAGCAGCTGACAAAAACCTAGATAAAACCGGTCCTTAATAAAACTTAATGATCCTAGATATTCTAATCTAATCAATAACTAAATAAAAATAAATAATTACGCTGTGAAAATATATATTGAATTTGTTACTGGAGATTCCTTTATAGCTAGCCAGGTCAAGCTAATGTCACGATCTGCCCTTGGCAGATGACGGGAGATAGACACAGGCGCAGAGAATACTTCTAATTTGAAGTCTTTATTCATTATGCAGGCAAGACAGGCACTGAACATAAAGAACTGAAACACTGAAACTCAAAACACAACCATAAAGTTACATGCAAACCGACATGACACACCGACATAGAACCAGAACCCAACGTACCTGAAACAATGACCAACGCTGACAAACTGACACAGACCAAACTATATGCAGATACTAACGAACTAAACACAAAACAGGTGAGAACAAACACAGGTGAAAGACATAGTCCTTAATGAACTCCCACTCCTAGCTGGCAGGGTGAGTGTCAACCCTGGCATGAAGAGGGACAGAGGCAGTTCGTTACAGTCGTCTACAAAGCTAAAAGAATATATAATTACGCTGTGCAAATAGAAATAAAGATCAGCATATGCATCACAGAGGGCCTCTGATAAAATATAGACGGATTACAATAAAAAAAATGCAGGAATTCGATCAACATACCTCAAAAGCAGTGTTGGGAAAGTTCACTTTCTACATGAACTAGTTCAAAGTTCAGTTCACACATTTTAAAATGAACTAGTTCAGTTCATAGTTCATAGTTCAAATTTTGAACTAGTTCATTTATAGTTCTTTTTTCATATTCTTGCCAGAGCCCATATAGAACCACAGACATGAAGAACAAGAAATATTAACATCATGATTATCATGGCAAAAATGATCACAGTAATATCTATTAAAGCAATTGTGAGCTGAGGCAATCACTGAAATAATTGGACATGTTTATATTGAAAACCAGAACTATAATAATATCACCAATAACTATTGATTGAGACTGGGTATTTACTGTAATTATTATATTGTAATATAATAACTGTTTATTCCTACCTGAATATTAGACCAGCGATGCTGAGGAGCCTCTCTACTGGAGCGCTTGAGGGCAGGGCAGTGTTGTGTTTTATGGGGTTAACAGTGTTGTGGGTTTAACAGTGTCTGTACCTTCTTTCTTGATGGCACGTTTTTGGATGGCTGCAACCCCTTAATTAAGTTAACAAAAGCTGGGCATTCCACTTTACTCAAAGGCTGCAGGTCTCCGACAATATACTGCAGCACCAGGCTGTCCAATATACTGCACCACCAGGTTGTCCAATATACTGCACCACCAGGTTGTCCAATATACTGCACCACCAGGTTGTCCAGCTGCGGCTGGGAGATGACAACGGAGCCGCTACTGTAGACAGTTATCGGGATCTGGGTTGATTGGGTGCCGTTTCAGTTTGCTTTGGATGATATTGATGTGCGATAGTGATGATTTTATTTTTAAAACCTGGCGGGCAAAGTTTGCACAAAAACGTCTGATTTTGCCCATCCTCACCGACCTTGTCATAAAACTCATTAAAAGTACAATTCGACGCCTCCTTGCTCCTTTGTCGCTCATACTTTTGTTTTTTATTTTAATGATGATGCGGCGCTGCGACACTAGTGGCTGATGTTGCCAGATTGGGTGTTTTTTCCGATACATATTAATATCGGTAGTTGCCGGGTTAGCACAAAGAAGGCACTATAGAAATCTGGCATCATATTAAACGAGGGTAAACTAAGAGAACGTGCCGTTCAAAGACACCAGAATGAACGAGTTCACAGGAACGTTCATCAGCCAGTAAAGCAGTACGTTCAGTTCACGTTCGCCCAAAATATGAACGCGTTCATGAACTATAGCTCAATGAACTTGTTCAGGCACAACACTGCTCAAAAGTTACTCGATGCCAATGGAAATGAATGGCGTAGAATGGCGTGTTTGGAACTATTGGAAGCTCCATAACCCGGAAGTGGGCGCCAAAAAGCATTACAACGGTGCCGAATGGGAGTGTCACAACTCTTTCTCTCCATGGCTCTGGCTATAGCTCTACCCACCGTCTACACCTAAGCTGGTACATTGCTTTAGTGACCCCGAAAGTCTGCACCTCCTTTGGCCGCTAATCCTTCCTTAACTCACCCATTGCCTTTAAACAACTTCTGTCCAAACTTTTGTCCGATCACTGTACGTGCTAACTATCATCTGGTTTTCATGCACACCCCTTTACTTCTGTGTTAGAGGAGGTGCAGCCAGAACTGTCAGGTATTGTCACACTTGGCCTGCAATACAAACAGGAGGGAAGAGACAGCTACAAGTGTTCAGTATTCAGTGATCTAGACGTGAGTTATATTCGCTTATTATTATTATACACTAAGCAGGTTTCCAAAAATGTTTTCAACTCCTATGTCAACTGTCATCACACCAAATTACAATAACTGCTTGAATAAACCAATAAAGTGTGGGCAACAGGAAACTAGAGTTCTCCAAGTGAAACAAAGCAATTACAAACGCAAAAGAAACATCTGACCGTTACCAGCCAAGATGTTAGCTGAAGTCAAGGACATTTCCCCAGAACATAGAGTAGCAATCAACAGAAGGAACAGGACTAAACATCCAAAAGTATAGGACCTAACCTCTGACACGAAAACACAAGTACGCCCTAGGTTATAACTCCAAACTGACAACATCTAATTCCCTCAATAATTAAATACTAATTCTTCCGTGCTCCGACGTGGGACGATATACACACGTACAAGAGGCCGCTTGGGTTTCTAATTTATTAGACACAATAGATTCTGGTTCTGTCGCCGTAGCCGACACGATAATGGACCAGGCTGTGATTCATTCGCCCGCTTTTCCTCTTACTTTCAAATCATCACACATAATAGATGGTGATTATGCTAGTCGCTAGTCCGCCGATGCACGTGGCAGCCACAACAAATGTTTCCTCTGAAGAAACGGGACAATTTGAAACCCCATTCAGCCCGACACAAATGGAATTGTTAAATAATTGCCTTTTCTTCTTTCTCCACGGTGGATTACTTATTTCGTGTTGGCTTTTCTGCACGCGTAAGTTTGCGTGCGTGCGTTTCGTGGGTGCGTGTGTGTTTGTGTGCATGGATGTTTGCGTGCACGCTGACGTGCACACATGTTCTGTTTGATTTGTTACTGCCTTACCTAGGAAACACATTTTTAATTGAGTCTCGACCTCTATGCATACTGCGAGTGGAAGACCACAAAACACTACTCCCACTCACTTAAAAGGATTGAAGAGATATTAAAGAAACAGATGATTCGATGTCATGGTGTGGAATGGAGGCGTTCACAGAGGTAGCAGAGGTGTAGCAAACATCTGGAAAAAACAAAGATCCTGTGTAAAGGACTAGCCAGGCTTGGGAAAGTTCATATGTCTGGGTGTTAGGACTGTATAAAATGTTGTGATAGAAAGAGAATGCATAGATTGTGCAACCCCATAATTGTTTTATTTAATGCACTTGTGCACTTGGCCTAAGGAAATCGTTTTTTTGTTTAACTAAAAAATATATTTGCCCCTTTCCTGATCTACTCTAATATTGCATATTTTTCAAACTGAATGGTTTCCGGGATTCATGCAAAATCTAATATAAAATGGAGAAAAGTCGAATAAAAACAAAATTCAGTTATTTAACTATAATGATTTTTTTTATGAAAGATGCACATCACTATTCGAAATACCGTTTTTTCCCCGATGCAGTGAGTATTAAAAAAAACGTAGCACACCACCTTTATAAACAATGCATCCATTCTACATTTTTGGGATAAAAAGCACTGTCATAAGATACTCAGAATGTAGGGAATTTTTTCACAAAGTCATAGTTCATTTGGAAAATTTTTAAAAAGCACACCAGGATTGGAACTTATGTAAACAACTGAATACAAATAAGTAAATGGCTACTAACTTGTCCAGTAGAAGTTGGTATGTGTACTGAAAGACTCACTACCAGAGATAATGGAACATATTTGAGGTTACTACCAACTAGGCTAACATGAAAACAAAGTGATTCAACTTGCTACAAACTCATTTAAAGTTGTTGGTTTTGCAAACCTGTTCTTTTTCCAAACCTGAGACATTCAGTTGTTTGTGAGGTAAAAAAACAACACAGGTTTAATTCAATAACACATGATCGATCGACACCCACCCGTCCCGACCAGAAGTGTCAAGCAGAGCATCGCTATCAATCAACCCATTGACCAAATCCAATTGATCATTGGATTCAATTAGAGTGGTCTCACCCAGGAACGATAGCTTATTGAGAAAATCAGCAACAATGTAGAGTAGAAAACAAGGTTTCAACCGACAACACAACACGCTATTATCAATCGAAATAGAGATGAAGAGAAAGTTTGTGAGGTATAAGCCTGGAAAAGTTACAAAGTTCTAAAGCTCTGAGACTCCAGCAAAACAAAGTGACAGTAATAATATCTAAACGGTGTAAACTTGGACCAGGGATGGATATTTCCTGGAGTGATCTTCAATTATCTGAAGTGTTTCTAGTGCACTTGTTGCAGCTAAAGGTGACCCAAGCAGTTATTACATTCACATGGACAATCTTGTTTTTTAGGCATGATCAGTTGCTGTTTTTCTTAAATAAAAATAAAAATGTCCAGGCAAAACGTTGTGTTTACTTGGGCTCCCTTTTATGTTATGTTACATTTTGAATGACGATCTGGCACAATTTAGTGTGACAATATTATAATGCATAAATAGATGAAATCAGGATGTGGGCAAATACGTGTAGCATGGTTCATCCACCAATGTTTGTAATTGTGTACCACACACATATATATAAAAATGCCACACAACGTTGTATAGATTGACAAGTTATACGTATCAAGATGATTGTGGTATTGTTTTATTTATTATTATTCTTCAGTGCTGTTGGTTCTAATAACGATTTGTTCTAAAATGGTGTTGTAATATTGGAGGCAGGCCTTGGCTTCTTTTCAACTTGTGGCCTTGTGCTGATGCAGATGTGTAAAGGAATGAATTCAACCACTGTGTTTTATTTGGAAATGTAAAACAGCATTTTAAATGGATACATGAATGTTCCCAGAAAGCTCAATCTAACTAGCCTAATATTTCCTGTCAAGACTCCAAGCCGAGTTTACTGACATGATCGAAAAACTTGGTCAGTGTTGCTGAATTGTGATTGGGCAATATCCCAAACATCCATCCATCCAATGAAAGCACAGTGCAGTGACATTAAATTAATTACAGTTTCAAATAATCACAATTTCAGTAAGTTACGATCAATGGCGTCATTTGAATAAACATCCGATATTACCGTTAAAATGCATGCAAGCAGTCACAGGGAATTCAGTTTCATGTGTTCTTCCTCGTTGGTCTGCAACCCCACACAGATCAAACCACTCAACCACAGGCAGACCGCGCACAGAGCCTCGACAATCAATACGGACCACAGGCCTGTAGTCACAGTCTGCTAGTGCTGACATTTACTTCTATCATCACACTGTCTTCTTTCCAGATGAGATTTAAAGCCTGGCTTCCCCGTGTTGCCATGGCTGTTCTCAGGCCAGGTATTACTCGCTGCTCTGCGGTTGCTGTGGGTAGAGCGGATGACAACGCTCAGCAGTGAAGACACCGGGCTGTGGAAACGACACCAGTGGCGAGAGGAGGACAGAATCATCCATCATACAGAGGCGACACTCAGGAGTGTTCTTCTATAACGCCCCGCTTTCCTTCCATCTCTGCTTCTCTATTTCCCTCTTTTCTCCCCTCATTCCCTCTCCACGTCCTCTACATCCCGCTATTCCTCTCGTTCCCTTTCCCTTTCGTCGGGTGTTTCTCTTCTCCTCTGGTTGGTTTTATCTCCCTGTCTGACACTCATCCTGTCCTTCTCTCCGTGTAACTCAGCTGATGTCCAACGGCTTTCTCGACAGCACCACCCGGCTATCTCTCCCGGAGAACACAGCGCTGCTCTGGAGGAGGCTGATAAAAAAAGCATGTGTGCGCTTGTGTCTGTAGGTCTTTGCGTGTCACCGTGTGTGTGTGTGTGTGTGTCTGTGTGTGTGCGCGGGCGCGCGCGTGTTTGTTTGGCATCGCCTCTGCAAATTGAATTCTGTCCAAATGTGACAGTGATTAAGTAGTTTTCATAGCTGCTGTTATTGTCTCTATCAGGCCCTCTTGTCCAGGGGCTGTACCACAGCTAGGGCCTGTGCTGTCTACCACCAGACACTCTTGTCCAGGGGCTTTACCACAGCTAGGGCCTGTGCTGTCTACCACCAGACACTCTTGTCCAGGGGCTTTACCACAGCTAGGGCCTGTGCTGTCTACCACCAGACACCCTTGTCCAGGGGCTTTACCAGAGCTAGGGCCTCTGCTGTCTACCACACAGTCACTCTTGTCCAGGGGCTTTACCACAGCTAGGGCCTGTGCTGTCTACCACACAGACCCACGCTTGGACAGTGGCTCAAATGCAACCATATTCCCTAAACCATTGAGCTACCTTTGAAGGAAAAAAGGTACAATTTAAGATGCCGACCCGGTCTCAACAGACACTAAAGACACAACTGTAAACCCTCAGAATTCCAACAGAATTCGTGCTTCACCAGGCGTTGCCTACTACTGAGACACACACACACACACGTTCTGTTTGGCTCGTTCACTCATGAGACACACCTCTCTCCCCTCGGCTGTCTTTTAATACCAAAATAAAGTGGACAGATTGATCCGCGCTCACAGTCGCTGGCTTTTAGGATTATGTCAATAACTATGAAATGGTTGTTCTCTTTCATTTGGTCTCTCTGGGCTACCATAGCCAACTGTAGGGCTGAGGCAGTTTGAACACAGGGGAGAAGCATAAAGGTGTTTGTTACCTGTGGAGGCGAAGGGAAGGTTAAGAGGAAAGATAAGTAGGCAGGTAAGCGCACAAAACCAGAGAAATCATCCGCGGCACCCTTTCTATTTTCTTCTGCACTCTCCAAAAATATTCCAGAGTTCAACTCTCTTCACACTTTAGTTTGCCCTTCCTCTTTTGTTCTCTCTCCCCCTCTCTCTCATTCTCTCTACTTTTTCTATCTTTGACATACAGTTTATTTTAGTCTGAACTTTGATATCTCTGAAATTCAGGAAGAATTGATAAAGCCGACATGTTGATGAAAACTACTGACAAACACGCACCCACAAATACACAAACCCACAAACACAAAAACCCACAAGGCCACAAACAAAAACCCACAAACACACAAACCCACCAGGCCACAAACACACAAACCCACAAGGCCACAAACAAAAACCCACAAACACACAAACCCACCAGGCCACAAACACACAAACCCACAAGGCCACAAACCCACCAGGCCACAAACCCACAAACCCACAAATACACAAACCCACAAGGCCACAAACACACAAACCCACAATGACAATAAACAAACAAACCCACAAACACAAAAACCCACAAGGCCACAAATACACAAACACACAAACAAATAAACCGACAAACATGCAATCACACAAACACACAATCACACAAACACACAATCACACAAACACAGAAACACACAGCACTCACATTCTTTCATAATTCTCATAGAGGCTTTCTGAACCACTTGAATGTTTAATGGGTGTGTCGTATTTGATGGATTCTCTGTCAAACACTCTCTGCCTGTAGGTCAGCAAATGTCACACTTGACACTAAGCATGCTGGGTAATGTGATTATGAACTGTCCGATCCGTTGTTATTGAAAGTGAGAAAGTCGAATAATGATGGCTTGTGCTAATGTTTTGACACACCAAATCAGCACCAAGCCCAACACATTAAAATGCAAGTTTGGTTAACCAATCACATGCGTTTTTTTCAACACATTCATCATTTTGTTTCCTGACCATGAAAAATAGTGCATGTTTTGTGTCCATGTCCCAAATTTCTAATAAGCAAATTGTGTATATTTCACAGAGAAAAATGTGATACTAAATAATGTGATTAATGTGATAAGATTAATGTGATCTTTGATGAATGAATGTGTAATGCCTTGTTTAATGTGTTTGGACTTGCTGAATAACACTGTATCTGTTTCTAATTTTGAGGCACTATGGGCCATAGAAGCTACTTAAAATGTAAAGTAGGACACTATAACATCTCTTTCTGCTTGGATTCCTATTGTCATATAAGTCCGTTTTTTCTCTCTGCTTGATTGTCAAGACCCAGAAAATACACTATAGGATCACAAAAACTGAACATTTTGAGCCAAGTTTAGGGGAGTCAATGGAAATATATCAACATCCGGTTATACGTCATATTCAAGTCTGGAAAAACAATGTTTGTCCAACTTAGTTAGTGCAAATTATGGCAAAGAAAATCATTACTAAACTAACCTGCCAACCTTAAAGCTAAATATTATCAACTGCAAACACATGGGGTCACGTGGAAAAACACCCAGAGAAGTCTGATGTCAAAATGCAAAACGGAGTGTGTATATGATAATGACCAAGCTTAGGGGTAACTAACAAAAACAGATTCACCAAGGAAAGGTGAGAAACTAGATGCCACCAACTTATTATTTAGACCACAAATCTTCCTGATTACATTTACGCCGGACTACACTGCACACATTGTTCAGGAATGGTTTAAGGAATATGATGAAGAGGGCAAGGTTTCTCCGGCCTCCAAAATCCCCAGATCTCAATCCGATAGAGCATTCTGGGATGTGCTGGACCAACAAGTCCAAATCCACGGCAGCAACATCTCCCAATTTACAGGACTTGAAGGATCTGCTGCTAATGTCTTGGTGCCAGATACCACAAGAAACCTCCAGGGTTTTGTAGAGTCCAGTCAACATCAAATTCTGGTCATAGTGTTTTGACCCATCAGTGTATATATGTACAAATTATTGAAAAGGTACCTTTAAATTGAGCTAATGTGAATGCAAAAAATGAACAACACAAACAGTAATTAATCAAACATCACAGGGAACTGTAATCGGTAATTTACTGTAAAAAGAAATAGTTTTCTTAACTAAACAGTTTATACTCCATGTTGCCCTCATGCACATTGAGCAGCATGACAAGCCTTAGTGTTTTGGCAAATACACCGGTGTTTAGCACTAAGTGAAGCTAACCATGAACATATATATTTATACACACAACACACACATCAAGACATCATAGACAATAGACCCCACTCAGACATTATCACTAGACAGGTCAGAATAAAGAACACTGAGTGAGGGGGACTGACCTTTTCAAACATACTAACAACCTGAGGGATGGGTGGCTGAGACAGGGTGTATGTGTGTAGGTGTGTGCGCGTGTGTGTGTGCGCGCGTGTGTGTGCGAGCACAGTGTGCTGAGTGGTCAGCTGAGTCTGGTTGCCATGGGGTGACCTTTAGAAAACCAGACCTGTCACTGTGAGTACACATCAATCTGAGAACAGCCGTGGACTCAATGAGTTAGACACACACACACACACACGCTCATACACACACACCTATGCTGTTGTCATATCAGCTCAATAAAATATGATTACAATAGTTTGAGCGCCCTCATCAGGCTGACTTCAGTACTGGATATATCCACTGTTGCCTCTAAAGCCGTTGGACAGCAGCTTTGTGTAAGAGATAAACATGGATCAGGTCACAGGTGTAGGCAAATGATGTAGGTAAGGTGTAGGAGTGTGTTTATTTATACTGCATAATGTGTGACACTCCATGTGTATGGTGAAGTCCAGAGCTTAAAGCAGAGTAAGTACCTCCATGAGCGTTCATGAGTCTTTAGCCCCGGGGTTAAAAAGATGTGGAATTATGAGAGGACAGGTGAAGTGAGAAGAAAGGTGAAAGATAATACTACTGCAAAGCACGTTCTCCCTTCTGAATACAGCATTATTTTACTGAAGAAAGCAGTGTTCTTTAAAGCCAAAATCCCTTGAGAGGTCTTAGAGGGGCGATAGAATCCGAAATAGAGAGCCTTCTAAAAGTTCAGATATAGCGTGTTACCAAAATACTTCTACCGCAGGTGAACTAGAGCCCTCAATAAAAGCATGGGATTATACTAATATACACTATTGTTTATAAGTTTGGGGTCATTTACAAATGCCCTTGTTTTCATGAAATACAATGAATAGGATATAAAGGAAAATTCATGGGAAATATAGTCTTTGACAAATTTTGAAAAAGATATGTTTTAATTTAATTAATAATAGTGTCCTTTAAACTTTGCTTTTGTCAAATAATTCTCCATTTGAAGCAACTACAGAATCGCTAGCCCCTGGCATTCCATTAGCACCTCACACAAGTTGGATTGGCTTGATGGGCACTTCTTTCGTACTACATATTCAAGCTGATCCCAAAGCAGCTCAATATGTTTGAGATCCGGTTACTCTCCTTTTGAACCAGGGATGACTTGACAGTACCACTTTTTTATGTCTGATACCGAAAAACGATCCTGCAACCTTGAGTATCTGCCGATATCCACACTAACCAGATACCGTCTGTTCACCTCTTTTAAACACTTAAGCTGTTAATAATACTATCTCACATTACAGCTAGCTACGTTCACGACGCACCTTTCTTTTTGGCAAGTCCCAGGTTTATGCACTAACATCATAGGTTAATGGATCGCATCAGATTATCATTTTGAGGGGAAATACGATCGAGGGCGTTGGTTAGTATCGGACGGATTCAGATATTAAATATTCGATCGGTGCTTCCCGATTACAAATCTGACAGATTGTTCCCTACGTTGTTATTGCATTGTTTAGAGATGTGCCTTGGGACATTCTCCTGTTGTATTAGGAAATTGTTTCTATTCAAGTGCCAACACTGTACAAATCTCGCACTTAACCATCATCAATGTACCCCTCTGACCATTACATTGGCCTACACACCATGCTTGACAGTCAAGCACTCCTCCCGGATCTTTGCATTTGATCTGCATCTCAAAAAAGTTTCTCTTTGTGATCCAAACACAGCAGACGTTGATGTGCAAAAATCACTTTATTCAATCTTCCTCAATCCAGTGTCTTTATTATTATAATTTTTTTAGATTTGGCTTTTTCTTTGCAATCTGCCCAGAAGGCCTGTATCACAGAGTCGCCTCTTCACTGTAGACATTGAGACTGGTGTTTAGGGAGTTCTATTTATTAAAGCTGCCAGTTTAGGTCCTGTAGGTGTCTGTTTCTCATCCTAGACAATCTAATGTATTTGTCCTCTAGTTTTGTGGTGCACAGGGCCTCCTACTCCAAGACAATTGTGGTTAGAGGCGTTGTGCACTATTGTAAACGGAGTAGTACAGAGCGTTGAACAAGATCTTCAGTTTCTTGGCAAATTTCACAAAACATTGCCATTCTTTTTTAGAACAAAAATATACTGGAAAGTTTCAGAAGAAAGTCTTCA
This sequence comes from Dallia pectoralis, assembly GCA_029465975.1. Taxonomy (NCBI): domain Eukaryota; kingdom Metazoa; phylum Chordata; class Actinopteri; order Esociformes; family Umbridae; genus Dallia; species Dallia pectoralis. The sequence goes on along the minus strand of CM055729.1, from coordinate 10,686,222 downwards.
GTTTTAGAGCAATTTAACCCACAACTGCTGATGCTCCAGAAACTCAACTGGTTTAATGAAGGTCGCTTTAATTGCATCTTCAATCAACTTTCAGCTGTGCTAACATGATTGAAAAAAGGGTTTTCTAATGATTCATTTGCCATTGAGATGATTTTAAGGTTTGAAAGGTTGGGTGTGTTTGTAAAAGCACTTTATTAGAATTTCGTTGTGAAAGTGGCTTTATAAAATACATTTCATTGAATGATGTATAAAGTTGGATTAGCAAACACAACGTGCAGTTGAACCAGAGGACTGATGTTAGCTGATAATGGGCCTCTGTGAGCCTACGGAGATATTCTATTGCAAATCAACCATTCCAGATACAATAGACATTTACAATCTTCACAATTTCCGCACAGTACATACAATCTCTTAGATGTTAATTTAACAGACCAAAAATGATTTTCTTAATAAAACAAGAACATTTATAAATGACTCCAAACGTTTCACCGGTAGTGTATATTAAAACAGTACTTAAGACCGGTCGCTGAGTCTTCATAAACAAAAACTGATAAAGATCAATAAAAACGTTGGCTTATTTTTACGAGGTCCTGAGGCCCTGCATGCACTTTATTTAAGTATGAGATGTAATAAAAACACATTTATGTCTTTCCTCATTCAAAGATGACACAACAACCCAGTATCGGTTTAATGTGCTGTGACACATTTACTGAGCCAAGATGTGAAATACATTTTTTTTACAGGTCTAGAAGAGATAACGTAAAGACGTTTGGAAACATCTTATGAAAAATAACAAGACTTATGGAGTGCCTCTGCACAAAAGCATAGATGTTTGGTTCTGTCCTCCACACAGTGTCATAGCCCACCAGAAGCATAGATGTTTGGTTCTGTCCTCCACACAGTGTCATAGTCGACCAGAAGCATAGATGTTTGGTTCTGTCCTCCACACAGTGTCATAGCCCACCAGAAGCATAGACGTTTGGTTCTGTCCTCCACACAGTGTCATAGTCCACCAGAAGCACAGATGTTTGGTTCTGTCTTCCACACAGTGCCATAGCCCACCAGAAGCATAGATGTTTGGTTCTGTCCTCCACACAGTGTCATAGCCCACCAGAAGCATATATGTTTGGTTCTGTCCTCCACACAGTGTCATAGTCCACCAAAAGCACAGATGTTTGGTTCTGTCCTCCACACAGTGTCATAGCCCACCAGAAGCATAGATGTTTGGTTCTGTCCTCCACACAGTGTCATAGTCCACCAGAAGCATAGATGTTTGGTTCTGTCCTCCACACAGTGTCATCATAACCCACCAGAAGCATAGATGTTTGGTTCTGTCCTCCACACAGTGTCATCATAACCCACCAGAAGCATAGATGTTTGGTTCTGTCCTCCACACAGTGTCATAGCCCACCAGAAGCACAGATGTTTGGTTCTGTCCTCCACACAGTGTCATAGCCCACCAGAAGCAGAGTGCTGGGAGGCGTGATCACAATATTGACTGTCTGTCTGTCTGATATTGTCTTCTTTTTCATTTATTTTCGGGGTTCTACAGTATGCAACATGTCAAAAATGTCTAAGAAAAATGTTGGGTTTTATTCTGTTCACAGTTAAAATGTCCTAATGGGTGTACTGTAGCCTTCAGACAAAGAAAACACACATACAAACTCCACTTATGAACAAAGATTGATTTGTAACTGTCGTTAAAAATAATTGTATCCGCAATTATTTTGTACATAAATTTTACAAAGGTGGCTTGGACGCGTCTGGCAGAAATAGACAAGGCGCCTATCTTTAGCAAGGCAGCGCGGAGAGAAGCGTCTGACAGATAATAGCAACCTGGTTTAGCAAATTACACTGAAAATCTTTTTTTTTTACTAATTTATTCCTCAGCATAAATAACCCACGTTGGGTCCCTTTAGCTGTACTTCATAAAGCCATGAAACTAAGAAAATTTCAAGAAAATGGAACAGCTGACCTTTATTTGTGATTTATCAGAGTCACTTTAAATGATGGCAGGTGTGTATTGACGTCTATTTAACTTGAGTTTGAATGTGATTGGTTCATTCTGAACACAGCCACAAGACCCAGTTATAAGAGGGTGTACACACTTAGGCAACCAGGTTATTGAAAGGTTTTTATTTTCTATTTTTCCCCCTAAAATATTTCAGTTTGTTTTTCAATTGAATTGTTTGTTATAGGTCACATTTAAAGGTGGAAAAAGTTATCACATGATTTTCACTCTCCCTCATTCTTTCACATCACAAAAACCTGGCATTTCGACAGGGGTGTGGAGACTGTCTATATCCAATGTACGTCTGTTTTGAAACCCTCCATTTGTTATTCTTGAGCCATTCTGTTGTAACTTAGCTTGTGCGACGTCATATCCATGTCTGTTTCTCTTTCAGCTTTCTGAGCAGGACAGATGGCCTTATTATAGATAATATCTACTATAAAGGCTTGGATGGATTATATAGTCTCTGTCTGACCGTTGACTTTCACACTCAAACGTTGATTGTGACAAGCGTGGCCTGGAGATCTCTTGCTAATACTCTGGGGTTCATAGAGACTTCTATGAGCATCTTTTGGTCAGCTTTTGGGCTGAATTTTTGTGGGACGAGAAGCAGCAGATTGACCGTCTGGGCTTTTCACTATTTAGAGATAAGAAATGGTGTACTTTAAAATGGCTTAGTAACTCCTCCCAGACGCGAAGACATCACAAATCCATCCTCTGAGCACCTCAAATCTTTTATTAAGCCCAGGTCAAATCACCTTTGTGGTCACGTAGTTACACTCTTATGTTACTCTCTAGTTACTCTCTAGTTACTCTCTAGATACTCTCTAGAGAGGTAATACTTTTTCCGTAGGGAAAATTCATTTATGCATGTTTCCAGGGGGTGCACTTTTCCCAATCACAATACATCACTGTTCTTCTATTCTCACGGCATAGCATGTTGTTCCTTTTCAAACAAATAGATCACCATTCTACCATATCGATATCCAGTACATGTTTCTACTCCAAACCTTCATTCAGATCCAGCTAATAGTTCCATGCGTCTCCCAGCTGCGTTTGTGTTTCCACCATGAAACAACGGTAACACACACGAACACTCACACAGTCTCAACTCAACACACTAATTGGATCTAAGTGGGAACAGTTCTTAACGGTTTGACCAAGCTATGGTGCTTACAGGTGAAAGAGAGTTTGTGCTTTCATGTGTGTCTGTTAATCAGTATTAGAAGGGGCTCAAACAGCCCAGCTGAATTAGTGATTAAGGTGTTGTGATGTGACATGTAGTTTGTCTACAGTTGTGGTTGTGTGTCCTATCAGAAGACACACTGATGATATGTAGATCTAAAGGGTGACTCTACAAACGTCTTGCTTAATGCTTAAAATCACAATGTATTATGAATCACTGGGATCTTTTGGCTATAGGTTTCTTTTTTCTTTTCTGACACATAATACCAGATGTTTCCGATTCGTGGAAGCACCCCTGTTCTGTGATATCCTCCATGTCCTTCACAATCAGACAGAGAGACAGACAGATTCCCCCCTCGCAGACACAGGGACAAACCACATGAAATGGCAGCAATTCAACTGATAGGATGTCTAAATGTATCCGATTCATGGGCCTTATTATGATATCCCATTACTCTCCTCTGCCCTCCTTCCATCATCTCTTCTTTAGAGGAGAATGAGAGTTTAATGACATTGTGCGGTGACGGACAGTACCATAACTCCAGCCTGGGTCGGCAGCCCTTAGTCCTGGGCTTGTGTAATTGTGTAGTTGTAGAGGTGTGTGTGTGTGTTAGGGGGGGGGTGGTTTGTAGGATTTGTGGTTAGGTAGAGTGTTGTCCAGTGTGTTTGACAGAAAAGGTGAGCTGCTACATGCTGGAAACTGATACGGACACAGAAACCTACTGAATCTGCAGCACTTCTGTAGGTCCATTATTATCTATCAACACATGCTAAATGGGATCTCGCAAAAGTACTTAAGGCATTCAGGAGAAGCTCTGTGGACCCGAAACCAGTGCTGTCAGTCAAACTCCCAACAGCATGTCACATTAGATATACATAATAAAACAGAAATAATTAAGACAGAGTGCTTAAGGGCGATGATGTGGCAAAGGTTTTAACAAAAACATCTAATTAAAGATTGGGAAGGCCTTATTGCTTGAGATTGACCAGATGACACTATTTGCCAGAGCAATTTTACATCAATTAGCATTTTATGTCCATCTGCCATCCATGTCCATAACATCCCTGTCAACAAGTCATAACATCCATGTCAACAAGTCATAACATCCATGTCAACAAATCATAACATCCATGTCAACAAGTCATAACATCCATGTCCATAACATCCCTGTCAACAAGTCATAACATCCATGTCAACAAATCATAACATCCATGTCAACAAGTCATAACATCCATGTCCATAACATCCATGTCAAGTCATAACAGTCAATAACATAACATCCCTGTCAATAAGTCATAACATCCATGTCAACAAGTCATAACATCCATGTCAACAAGTCATAACATCCATGTCAACAAATCATAACATCCATGTCAACAAGTCATAACATCCATGTCAATAAGTCATAACATCCATGTCAACAAGTCATAACATCCCTATGTCAATAAGTCATAACATCCATGTCAACAAGTCATAACATCCATGTCAACAAGTCATAACATCCATGTCAACAAGTCATAACATCCATGTCAATAAGTCATAACATCCATGTCAACAAATAATAACATCCATGTCAACAAGTCATAACATCCATGTCAATAAGTCATAACATCCATGTCAACAAGTCATAACATCCATGTCAACAAGTCATAACATCCATGTCCATAACATCACTGCAAGCCTCCTCCACTGTGACTCACCATTGCCCCTAGTGGACAACTTTCAATACACGCGTAGACGTCCTGGGAAACTGAATGGCAATTGTTGCTGTGCAACACACACACACACACACAGACACACACACAGACACACACACACAGAAAGGAAAACATATTACACACAGTCTGAAACAGACTTCATAATTTTCCAATTAATCCAGCCATCTTTCAAAGAAAAAACATCTGAAGGCATCAATGGGGTGACATTTATGTAGTTGAGTGCTTCGCTCTCTGGCATCCTGACTTCCTTGCATACAGCCTTGAACCAAAGGCTACACACTCCAAAGCTCTTTACTGACTGTACATTCCTGTCAAATACATTTGATTACCGATGTTTTTGTTCTTTCCTGTTCTGCAGAAAAATAAAAGTCTATGTCATCATGAAAGGTCACAGACATACTTGCATACAGTAAACCAAAACCATTTAGTATTGATTAGTCTATATCAGCGCGCGTGTGTGTGTGTGTGTGTCTATTGGCATTTGTGTCTCTCTGACAGTCCATAGAAAAGGCCATTTATTACCTTAATATACTAATATTTGGTAGTCTATTAATGAGAGTTTTGAAACATTGAAATAAATCAGAATTGATCTGTGTAACAATTCCGACAGTGGGTCGTTATGAAAATGTATAATCTGGCTAATTTAATGAAATGTACACTCTAAATAATGCAGTGCAATAATTAGCTTGCAGCATTCTGCATTTTTGTGGGTTTGATTGGGATCTTGCAGAGGTTTCGGAAACTGGCCAGCTCACCCGCGTTTGGGGTGTTATTAACTAAATAAGGTTGCCTTGGGCATCGGTGAGCTCAGACAAGGTGGAAGACCAAAGACTGCATAACCTCCCGCGCACAAGGATTCCAGCCCAGGCATCCTGGTTGAGCGAGCAGCGTGACAAGAACCAGAACAACATAGGAAGTGCTTTGATGTCTCAAAAATGACTTTTCCCAATGGTCTGATGGCGAAGACTGAGGTGATATCAGAGAAGAGTAAAGATTAGTAGATGAGAGGGAGCCAGAGAGAGGGACAAAGAGACAGGAATATATAAAGAGGAGAGAGCTAGAGTGGGGAAATGAAGGGAAACAGAGGAGGGGAAAGACATGAAAGGGGAATGCTCCCCCCGAGCCGCATTCCTCTCTAGGTTTCTTCCTAAGTGCTGTGTACTTCAAAAACATTTTTGTACTCTGCGGATTGAGATAACAGTATTATCAGTAATTGATAATTGCTGATGAAAAAATACATGGTTGTCATGCGGTGGGCAGTATGGTTGGGCGTCAATGTTCAGGTTTGAGGGGTTAGTAGCTGAATGGCTGCATGTTCTAGTCACACTCTAACAACTCCTTGTGTGAGCTAAATCATGGATAAAGGTCAGAGAGCATGTTCCTGCGCATAACGTTTACGGTATATTCTTTCTGGTTGAGCAAGCAGCAAGCTAAGAAGCAGAAGGGCAAATCTCAACGTCGACTCGCACAAATTCGCTTGGGGCATAAAAACGAACTAGGTATAATTAAATTTGGGAGAAAAGTGAAGAAAATTGTGAAATTAAATGGCTGTACGTGTTTAAATGAAATTGTCTGAATGAGAAAAGAGAGAAAATGTATTAATCAGAGAAAGAAAAAAGAGAAAAGGCTGCCAAGACAGCAAAGCCATCGTCCTCAGTGGGATCTCCAAAAATATTTAAACGAGCTCAGTCAATGTTAAATCCAAGGCCACAGCTTAGTGTTCAACAGCAGTGTGATCTGGCTGTTAACTGCAATGTGATTGACAGATAAACAGAAACTGTGGACTTGTGTGTGTGGTTGTGTTAGTGCCTATGTGTGGTTGAATGGGTGGTTGTGTTAATACCCATGTGTGGTTGTGTTAGTACCTATGTGTGGTTGTGTTAGTGCCTATGTGTGGTTGAATGGGTGGTTGTGTTAGTACCTATGTGTGGTTGTGTTAGTGCCTATGTGTGGTTGTGTTAGTGCCTATGTGTGGTTGAATGGGTGGTTGTGTTAGTACCTATGTGTGGTTGTGTTAGTGCCTATGTGTGGTTGTGTTAGTGCCTATGTGTGGTTAAGTGTGTGGTCGTGTTAGTGTTTTCTTCTTTTTGTGTGCCTCTGTCTTTGAGCTTGTTTACTCCTGAGGAAAAACCTGTTTCCTAATAGTCATCTGGGCTTAAATTATAATTACACATACTACTGCCTTCCCTCCTATTAAACGTGTATATGCATGGTGGCATCTAGAGATCTTTAGTGCTGACTCCTTATCTGTCCCTGTGGGGTAGGGCCGGGGGGGGGGCAGGGGGGGGTGCTGTCAGAGGACATGGTAAGTACCCCCCTCTTCATTTCCCATCTGCCTGTCCCGTGCCGTGCTACACTGTAAAACGGCGCTTTACCGTCCTTTTCACTGGCAGCAGCCCGCTGGAAATACCCAGCGATATTCACTGCAGTAACAACCCCAGCCGTGGCACGGGAGACGGGACAGATGGACCTGGATGTATAGGCAGAGAAAGAGAGAGGGAGAGAGGGAGAGAGAGAGAGAGAAAGAGAGAGATAATGACATTACAAAACAGGGGTATATAATGGCACAGTTCAATAATGTTCTCCAGTGTATGTTAATAACTGGGTTTGGAGAGAAGTGGCGCTTGCCTCTGGGACCCGCGCGGTACCGCTCTGGTTAAATCAATAACGCCAGTGATTCAATTACATGTATTCTTCTTTTACTGTTATCACTGTCGCCGATCCTCCGCTGCTCGCCACATAGCCATTAGAGCCTCGTTTTACATCAACGCGGATCGCGGTGGTCTCTTAACTACAAATGTTAAGGTTTTGATTAAGACAGAGTTAGTCGCTCCCGGAGCGAACGGCGAGGCGCGTGTCCGCGGCAGGGGCACGCGGACCTGAATAATATGAAGATACACAGCTATAGTCGTGACAAAAGAAACCTTACATTACCTGGTTATGGGGTTGGCCCATTTAGATATGATAGGATGCACTTACTGTGAACTGCTCTGGATAAGAGTGTCTGCTGAATAAGTAATGCAGGAAAATGTCTACATTGTGAATGTCAGAACACAACTTTCATTTTACAGACCCGTGTGTGGTGTCAGGCTGCAATGCAGGAAGCAATAGAGAACCGGAGAAACTAAGATAACTAGATAAGTGGGATAATTCAGGGTTGGGTCCATGGAAAATAAAATGAGAGAAGCTGTCATCTTACAGACACGTAAATAGGGGGTTTTATTTTCAAATTACTACGGATTACTTAAAGTTTTCAAAAGACCTTTTACGTCATTGCATTCACCCATACATATCCCTGTGTTGGGGTTCAATGTAATATGAAGGCAATATTATAATATACACTGTTGTTCCAATGTTTGAGGTCACATACGTGCATGTCTTTTGTGTGATAAAATAACATCAACATAAGTAACTTTTCATCGTAGTTGCAAACGGCTGATTATTGATGCAATATCTACACAGGCGCGCTCTTACCAGCCACCACATTATCCAGGTTGATCATTTTAAAAGGCCAATTGATCATTAGAAAACGTATTTGTGATTATGTTAGCACAGCTGGAAGCCACAACGGCTGATTAAAGAAGCGATAAAACCGGCCAGTAAATGAAAGGTGGCTGGCTCTGATCCCTCTCTGCTGACGAGGTAAGAAAAAATCTGTCCCTGAGCAGGACAGTTAACACCTATTGCTCCCAGGCTGTTGCTGTAAATATTCTCGTTCATGGCAAACGTGGTACAATAACAGATAAGAAAAAACCTGGGCAAAATCATTGGACTCCCTGTGGCACTGAAACGCCGAGCGGTTTGTTTACAACCAGGTTCTAAAGTTCTCTCTCGTCTCACAGTCCCAGAGCTCATCTGTTACAGAGGCAGATTAGGTGTCTGACAATATAATGCAGCAGACAAATTAAAATGAAGACAGCCTTTCTATCGGGATACTTCAATATGCTCATAAGGCCTGGGTTTCGGCTAGCCTACTTTGTCCCTGCGTTTTTGTACTCGCTTATATCTCGCTTGGACAAAGTTACATTTGTCCAAATATATGCATTAAGTCACTATAAGTCACATAGATGGAGGCCATAAGTCACCTAGATGGAGGCTATGAGTCACATAGATCGAGGCTATAAGTCACATAGATGGAGGCTATAAGTCAAATAGATAGAGGCTATAAGTCACCTAGATGGAGGCTATAAGTCACATAGATGGAGGCTATGAGTCACATAGATGGAGGCTATGAGTCACATAGATGGAGGCTATAAGTCACATAGATGGAGGCTATAAGTCACATAGATAGAGGCTATAAGTCACCTAGATGGAGGATATAAATCACATAGATGGAGGCAATAAGTCACATAGATGGAGGCAATAAGTCACATAGATTGAGGCTATAAGTCACATAGATAAAGGCTATAAGTCACATAGATGGAGGCTATAAGTCACATAGATGGAGGCTATAAGTCACATAGATGGAGGCTATAAGTCACATAGATGGAGTCTATAAGTCACATAGATGGAGGCTATAAGTCACATAGATGGAGGCTATAAGTCAGGCTATACGTAGATGGAGGCTATAAGTCACATAGATGGAGGCTATAAGTCACATAGATGGAGGCTATAAGTCACATAGATGGAGGCTATAAGTCACATAGATGGAGGCTATAAGTCACATAGATGGAGGCTATAAGTCACATAGATGGAGGTTATAAGTCACATAGATGGAGGCTATAAGTCACATAGATGGAGTCTATAAGTCACATAGATGGAGGTTATAAGTCACATAGATGGAGGCTATAAGTCACATAGATGGAGGCTATAAGTCACATAGATGGAGGTTATAAGTCACATAGATGGAGTCTATAAGTCACATAGATGGAGGTTATAAGTCACATAGATGGAGGTTATAAGTCACATAGATGGAGGCTATAAGTCACATAGATGGAGGCTATAAGTCACATAGATGGAGGCTATAAGTCACATAGATGGAGGTTATAAGTCACATAGATGGAGTCTATAAGTCACATAGATGGAGGTTATAAGTCACATAGATGGAGTCTATAAGTCACATAGATGGAGGCTGCCTTGGGGTTTTGTATTTATCCACCTCAAAGATTTGATTTTTTTGTTCAATTTAATTGTTCACGGTTTAGGTCACATTAAAGGTGGAAAAAGTTCTGACATGATTTATCTCATTTTTGTTCCAATCACAGAAACCTGTGGGGTGTAGACTTATCACATCCACTGTTTGTCTGTTTTACTGTGTAGTGTAATTGATTGGTTTGTTTACTCCCCATATGTACGTTTTTTTAATAGAGACTGTGTGTATATGTTTGTATATCTAGACAGTAATGCAAAAGAGGAAAATAGAGACCAAGTTAAGAAAAAGCTTACGCAGCTCTTAAAGAAATAGGGAGCAAAAGCAAGCAAGGCTGGAAGTATGAGTGGAAAATAGAGATGCCACATAAATAACACTGAGACAAGCAGGCTGTGTCCACAATCCCTGCCATCTCCTTGTCCACCCTTCACTTCTCTTCTGGACTCTAGTACATCAATTTTTCACATTTTACTTTTGCCAGTGCTTATTTACAAAGCATCAATTACATAACGCTTTCTGGTAAGGCTCCATTAAATTTATTTATTTCTCTCACACACACGCACACACACACGCACACACGCACACACACACGCAGTTATGCACACACACACACACACACACACAGCTACTGTTATTCATGTATTCTAGATTAATTAGCCTACATGAATCATCTCCTTTGCACTAATGCTAATTGATAAATCATCTCAGTCTTTCATCTTTGTTGCATATTCCCCATGAACAGGTTTGTTATGGGAACGCCATGCTAACCTCTCAGGAGACCCAGCAGCGCTAACACATCCACATAGAGACGTGAGATAAGATACTATGTAACAACATATAACAACATATAACAGCATGTAACAGCGTATAACAGCATATAACAGCATGTAACAGCATATAACAGCATATAACAGCATGTAACAACATATAACAGCATGTAACAACATGTAACAACATATAACAGCATGTAACAACATATAACAGCATGTAACAACATATAACAACATATAACAGCATGTAACAACAGGTAACAACATATAACAGCATGTAACAACATATAACAGCATGTAACAACATGTAACAACATATAACAGCATGTAACAACAGGTAACACACGTAACAACATATAACAACATGTAACACACATAACAACATGTAACAAACCTTAACAACATGTAACAACAGGTAACACACGTAACAACATATAACAACATGTAACACACATAACAACATGTAACAAACCTTAACAACATGTAACAACAGGTAACAACACAATATGCAGTCACACATCCACAATGAGACGTGAGATAAGATACTATGTAACAACATGTAAAAACAATTAACAGCATGTAACAACAGGTAACACATGTAACAACATGTAACACATGTAACAACACAGGTCCATACAAATTCATGTTTAGGAAGGGAAGAACTTAATCAACAAATAGAAATGACTAAGATGTCAAAGTGTGTATTACTAACCCTAGCTCTACACCTCCTCATCACTAACCCTAGCTCTACACCTCCTCATCACTAACCCTAACTCTACACCTCCTCCCCACTAACCCTTGTTTGGTGCGTCCTTGTGTATTGTGTGTGTGTGTGTGTGTGTGTGTGTGTGTGTGTGTGTTGTTAATGTGTGAGTGCGTTAGTGTGTTTAACCCTGAACCCTTGCATTAGTAACCTGTAAGATCTGCCGAGTCGGCTGATGTTTTCTCACTTCTGCTGAGGATGCACTTCCAGTTCTGGGCAGTAGGAGGTCACAGAGTGACACACACACACACACACACACTCACGGAGCATGTGACCTACAGCCCAGAGCAGTAAGTGCACTGCAGAGAGGCCCCTATGCCTCTTAAACATCCTCTGCCACATTTATCCGTGTTTATCTCTGGTGATAAAACAGAGTGCATCCCGACAGTCATTGGGACAGCAGCACCGTAATATGAAACCATGAAAATGGAAGTTAAGTTCTGCATTTTATGGCACCCAAAAGAGCGGATTTAAGGCCAGGTACAGCACTCAGCTTCAAAGAGATATTAAACTTGTTCAAATTCATTCCCCAAAGTCAGCTTCTGTAAGCCAGGGTGCATATGTGGAATGAATGAATATGAATGAGATAATGTGCCCATCCCAAAAAGGAACTGCGTTCCCCATTGTGTACTTTGTAGGGAATAGGGAGCTATTTTTGGCACAACCCAAATTATAGATCTCCGTGCTGTAAAATGTCCGTTGACTCATCGTATCTTTGATACCTTTATCATCAAAGGAGATATTATGTAAAATGAGAAACTGCAACTTAATGGCTTGATGACTCATGCAAACTTGATTAATGGCTGAAACGGATTGATTTTAAACTGGGCTGCCATTAACAACAACATTTGACAGACAGGTATCTCTAACCAATCACCATCTGACTTGAGCTAAGAAGGCTGGGTTTATGAGAAGGATTGGAGAATTCTAAACCTAAGAGATCAACAGTAATCTGAGGTCAGCATTACATTATTTTTCTGAAGGTTAAGACGAGGGAAAGTTGACCTGATTGGAAAACTACTCACTAAGATCAGTGAAAGTTTCGTCTGTCTATTTTCCAACCAAAATCATACACCTAGAGAGACCAAATTAAAAACCATACACCTAGAGAGACCAAAAAAAAACATAAACCTAGAGACCAAATAAAAAACCATACACCTAGAGAGACCAAATTAAAAACCATACACTAGAGAGACCAAATTAAAAACCATACACCTAGAGAGAACAAATAAAAAACATACACCTAGAGAGACCAAATTAAAAACCATACACCTAGAGAGACCAAATAAAAAAACATACACCTAGAGAGACCAAATAAAAAACCATACACCTAGAGAGACCAAATATGAAACCATACACCTAGAGAGACCAACTATGAAACCAAACACCTAGAGAGACCAAATATAAAACCAAAATCATACACCTAGAGAGACCAAATATGAAACCAAACACCTAGAGAGACCAAATAAAAAAACATACACCTAGAGAGACCAAAAAAAAAACCATACACATAGAGAGACCAAATTAAAAACCATACACCTAGAGACCAAATAAAAAGACATACACCTAGAGAGACCAAATAAAAAACCATACACCTAGAGAGACCAAATATGAAACCATACACCTAGAGAGACCAAATATGAAACCTAACACCTAGAGAGACCAAATATAAAACCAAAATCATACACCTAGAGAGACCAAATATGAAACCATACACCTAGAGAGACCAAATATGAAACCATACACCTAGAGACCAAATAAAAAAAACATACACCTAGAGAGACCAAATATGAAACCATACACCTAGAGAGACCAAATATGAAACCATACACCTAGAGAGACCAAATATGAAACCATACACCATACACCTAGAGAGACCAAATATGAAACCAAAACCATACACCTAGAGAGACCAAATATGAAACCATACACCTAGAGAGACCAAATATGCTGCAGAAGTAATTCCAGTGTGTTTGAAATATGGGGACTGCAATATGACAATTGGGATTGGTTTTCTTCACTACGTGTTCATTCAGGCAAACCCTGAATTCTACTGTATAAAGGTGAGGAACTACAGATAAAATCAAAGTAAAACGGGCATGATTTTTATTCATCAATTTCTTTCTCAGGATTGACCTGCACTGCACTTTAAGCAGCCCAACCCCTTTTCATTGTGTCATGTCTGACTTCAACAGAGGTCAAATGGCAGCCTTTAACCCATTCTACATACAACACAAAACATGACCGTTTACAGAGCAGAAACTGACCCAAACCAGAGGAGGTTAGGATGGGTTCTGATGGATGTCTAGAGCCAGGTCAGAGTAGACCGGGAGATTTTATATTTTACATCATCCATCGCTCGCTGTTTAGCATTCCAGTGACTGCTGGGTTGTCGTCCTCGCAACTGAGATTGTAGCCGATAGGAATGTACTGAATAAATCAGCTGAGTTAACAGTTGTCTCAAAGCCGGGAGGTTTGGGACATTTCTGAGGTCAGCCACCTCCTCCAAGGATTAGCCTATGTAAAATGACAGCGACAGGTCACCAGTCAGTCCGTTTCGCCCTACATGGATTCATAGCGGACAGCTAGCGATGTAGCCTGACAGATGTTTGACGTACAGCCACTGGATTAGAGACACACTGCTGTCGTGCCGCAGCTGTAGTTACTCTCCCGGCCACAACGAAACAGTTGTACTGTCTGAGGTGATGACTGCTGTGCCATTTGGGAGCTCCTGATTCAGAATGTCTGAATGTAATTCAATTCAAAGAATCACTTGCAATTGGAACTGACATTGACCATAGAGGAAGTTGCATTTGAAATTAATTGAACATGAAAGATGTTTAACTCGAATCACACCAGTTCAAGTGACACGTCAATCACGTTTTATTCGTTCGACCCATATTTAAAATATAATGATATTCCACTTCCATCAGTGTGCAAAACACATTTAACACTTACATTAATGGTTTGATTTGAACTCACACATGTCAAGAAGACTTTGTCTTTGCTTTGTTGTTTTAGAGATGTTTTATAATATCCACATGGTTAAGTGACAATGGTCATAAATAGTTTGTCAGCCTATTTATGGTAATTGCAGCGGTTATGTGTCTGTCATGGCTGGGGCCTGATCTGAATTTAAATGAAAATTCAGAACGGAAACATATGGGATGTTGCCAGCTGAAATTGAACTCAAAATTGAAGAATCCAATAGGTTACAGAATAATTGACATATCAGTTCAGAATGGCCCCAGACAGACAGACAATCAGTACAATAACACCTTGTGACAAGAATGACCAAATATTAACAGCTGGACTTCGATTCAATCGAATTTGCATGACACTGACTACACACAACTCTTTAAGCCACAAGTAGTAGCTAGACAAATGGCATTAACATTCTGCGTAGTGTGTAGTCTTAAAAGTGCTTAAATAATAGGCCACAAACGACCTCCACAATAAAAAAAACAACTGCTTCCTTAATGTGAGGTCATCAGCATTGCGCCTCCTGCCATCCCATCTGTCTAACTGGAGAATGAGCAGGAAAGGAGGAGAGAAGCTCAACAGTGTTTATGGTGACATCATGGCTTCACCAGGTTTGTTAAGATCATTTCCGCACAGTCACTCAAAGTAATAGGAGGACGGAATTAAACGTGACACCCCACCTTCACTCAAAGTAATAGGGGACTGAAGTTAATGTGACAGCACCGTTAAATCCATCTGTAAATTGGCAGAGTGAAAGACACCATGGGAGTTGGAAATGGAAAAAGCAAACATTAAATGGATGGACAGAGTAACGTGATTTGAGGAAAGTTGGTTTACGTAGGAAGACCTGTTTTTTCACACAATGGGATCATTTTGACTTGATGGTGTGTTGCTGCCAGAAGACAAACATAGGTAACATCTTACAATAATTATACAGTAATCATTAATAAAAAATATTTATATCTAACATGACAGCAGCTGAACTTGACAGCAGCTATTAAGGACCATGATGGACACAAGAAAAAGCAAGCAAGTAAACAATATGTAAGTAAATAAGTAAACAACATGTAAGTAAGTAAGCAACATGTAAGTAAGTAAGTGAACAACATGCAAGTAAGTAAGTGAACAACATGTAAGTAAGTAAACAATATATAAGTAAGTAAGTGAACAACATGCAAGTAAGTAAACAATATATAAGTAAGTAAGTGAACAACATGCAAGTAAGTAAGCAACATGTAAGTAAGTGAACAACATGTAAGTAAGTAAACAATATATAAGTATGTAAGTAAACAACATGTAAGTAAGTAAACAATATGTAAGTAAGTAAGTAAGTGAACAACATGTAAGTAAGTAAGTGAACATACCATGTAAGTAAGTAAACAACATGTAAGTAAGTAAACAATATGTAAGTAAACAGCATGTAAGTAAGTAAACAATATGTAAGTAAGTAAACAGCATGTAAGTAAGTAAGTAAACAATATGTAAGTAAGTAAACAACATGTAAGTAAGTAAACAACATGTAAGTAAGTAAACAACATGTAAGTAAGTAAACAATATGTAAATAAGTAAGTAAACAACATAGTAAGTAAGAAAGTAAACAACATGTAAGTAAGTAAGTGAACAACATGTAAGTAAGTAAACAACCTGTAAGTAAGTAAACAACATGTAAGTAACAACTAAGGTATTGCCCACGAAGGAGAACAGCCTGTCTTCTATGTTTGGTATGTATGTTTGTTTATTAGTTTGGGGAAAGCTGAGGCTTGTTAAACGAATTAGGGTAATTCTTTATGTTGCATATAAAGAGATGACTACATTTGAACTGATGATGTTCAATAATAAACACTGTTTTTGCTGTTAAAAAAACTAAATCATGAATCTGTGGTTGCATCATGCCATCATGAAATCATGAAAAATCAGGTATGATCAGGTGAGATCTGTATTCTGTATAGTATTTTGTATATTACTATCCCAATACCCCTCACCCTCTTAGTATAATTTATATTGTTCTATTCATATGTTGTATGTAAGCACCTTCCTGCCATAGTAAATTCCTTGTATGTTCACACATTCATGGCAAATAAACACTTTTCTGATTCTGATGATTTCATGTGTGTGTGTGGACCATTTAACAGTTAACTAGACATTCAACACATATATAAACACATGCAAACAATCTAATTTCTATCTAACACATTTTTTATTTGCAATATATAAATATAGTGATTCATGTTTTTAATATATCCTTTGTTAGTCACTTTTTTATTTGTCAACATGTTTATTAACACAACCACACACACTCATTATTTTTAGATACATTGATTAACTTTAAATAACACAATGTTAAATGTCTTAGCTGTTGTTTATTGATGTGTGTTTCAACAGTTAACTAACACGTGCACACATAAACATTTTTTAGATATGCCTAAGTTATTATTTTAATGTCGAATAGTGTATTTATTGATGATTAATACTGTATTTTATATTAAGTGTAATCCAAACATAAAACCCACCACAAACGTATGTCAGTCACAGATATTCCTGCTGAAAACGACACCATTGAATTAGCTCATTCTATCAATGCCAGTTTACCGTGCTGGCCAGGTCACAGCTCAAGTTCTTTAGGATGAATATGTCCTTGGTTGAATTTCACTTCAATTACCTGCATTCTAGGTTTTAAAGTGTTCTCCTCCTATGGTGTCAAAATACCTCGTAAATGTGTTTTTTTTCTGCTTGTGTTAGCAGTATCCATCTCTGGAGTCGAAATGAGATCGTATTATTTTATTATTTTGTCACGGTTAATAGTGGTACAGTAATGGATAGGAGAATATCGTAATGAACAATATTCGGTGTGGAACAGCAAGACAGATTCGGGGAAAATGACATAAAAACACCGGGACACGCGCTCACAAAGTGCCAAATTGCATCACTCTCCCCCGTCCTGTGAATAACACGTGTCCCCCACTGCTCGACCAATCACGCGACATGATTCCTCTTTCTTTCTCCTCCTCCTCACTCAATCTGTATTTTAGGCATTTCTCTCCATCTTATCCCCGCCATAAAGTGACAGGTTGGAATTGTCCTGTGAACAGCATGGAGTGGACAGGCCAGCAGGAGGCTTGTGTGTGTGTGTGTGTGTCTGTTTGTGTGAGTGTGTGTGTGTGTGTCCCTCTGTGTGTGTGTGTGTGTGTGTGTGTGTGTGTGTGTGTCTGTGTGTGTGTCTGTGTGTGTGTCTGTGTGTGTGTGTGTGTGTGTGTGTGTCTGTGTGTGTCTGTGTGTGTCTGTGTGTGTCTGTGTGTCTCTGTGTGTGTGTGTGTGTGTGTGTGTGTGTGTGTGTGTGTGTGTGTGTGTGTGTGTGTGTGTGTGTGTGTGTGTGTGTGTGTGTGTGTGTGTGTGTGTGTGTGTGTGTGTGTGTGTGTGTGTGTGTAAGCATGTGACAGTGTGTTTGTGTCAGTCTGTCTGTCCTTCCCTGTGTTATCAACATCTCTTCATTTTTCTCTCTGAGTGTTGATGCCAGGAGACAGACATGATATTACTCCCCTCCCCTCCCTGACAGAGCAGGGCACCGAACAGAACAGACATAACATGCTAGAAAACAACAACAATAAAGACTGTCACATATACCGTTAAATATTCAAAACTGTATGGTGAAGATAAAGTCAGTTCTCTCTACTGAAGCCAATGAGAAGGCAGAGAGCTACACTGGAAATATGATGTGATTGGACATGGCATTGAGTTTTATTCCTCCCTAATCTGGTCTGGTATCAGTTTGGAACGTAATGGGACAGACTCTTCCCCACCCAGACCTATTCCACCACCGGCGCCATCTTAGATTCGACATTGTATCAAATGTAAGAACTATCGTCCAGGTGGCTACCTGGAAACCCTCCTATTCTCTCTCACACACACACACACACACACACACACACACACACACACGATAAAACACAGGACACACACAGTTTACGACACCAAAGTTTGTGCTCTTCCCTCAAGGTAACTTTTGCGTGGAGGTGAAGCCGTGTATGTTTTATGGAGGCTGTATTTTTACAGCCCACATAAAGTAAAGCAAGGGGTCAATTGAAGATGTGTCCGGCTGGGCGTTAAACAGTCTTCTGTGACAACCTAATAGCGTTTCATCGCATCGAGGGAAAACAATGGCGCTTGTAAAGGTCAAAAAAGGGCCACTGTTGAAGGGATTCGAGGTAGTACGTTATGTGAGAAATATATCATTAGTAAATGGAGAGACAAACAAGTTGAGAACAAGAACCGGGTGAGTCACTGCCTGTTTCTCCATCTTTGGTCTGTTAGAGACTGTATACTTAACAGATCCTAACTGAACATGATTATAGGAACTTGTTATGCACAACAGTGGTGAAAGGATACGACGGTCAAACAAATGCAGGCGTTACAGAGACTATAGATGGACCGAAATGCAGCAAACGAACATACAGTAAACAAAGTGATTGCCAGTACATTCCAGTACATATCCTATCACTTCTGGACCGAAATGAAGAGCTCACGCATGAACGGATACAGCAGAACTGACAGATCACAAATCACATTGAGTTGCAGGGACAAATATAAGTAGCCTGTCAGCTGTATGTTTAAAGGACGACTGATTCTTTCACACTTTCACCCCAGCTCATCTCGCTGTCTCACCTGCTCACTCTGCCTGTTTTTTGCTTTTATTGTTTGAGACAATACTCTCTCCACACCAATGACATCCCATGCCAAACACATTGCGCACGTCGCTTTAAGAGAATCTGCTAAATAAATGTCAAATTTTGTGATTGATCTGCTTTCAAGTGCTTCTTCCACTGGCCAATTGTCAACGGTCAAAAGTATTACGTGAGACGCTGATGTATAAATTGCTTTGACACAGGAATGAGTAATGTAAGGTTTGTGGTCTGGAATATATAACTGACATACATACAGCAGTTCTGCTGATCAAACAGAACGATATATTCTGGACCACTGAATGACACAGTCCAGGTTACATCAATCTACATGCTCAACACATGTAGATTGATGTAACCTGGACTGTGTCATCAATCTACATGTGTGCTCAACACATCCATCGCTCTAACTCTAACCCCACGAGGGGTTAAACCAGGGACAACCTGATCATTACTCCTGAATGAGTATCATTAACCAAGCACACACACAAATGATTAATCAAGACCACACACACACAAACACACACACACACACACACACAGAAACACACACACACATCGATTTATCAGGACCACACACACAAACACACACATCTCTCCACTGACATTTCAAATAGGAGCGTGTCCATGTTAAGAAAACGTCTTAAAGTCATGTGAAAACGGGCCCCCAGGAGCGTTGGTGAGCACATTTGAGTAGACAGGCAGCCTGCTTGGGCATTTTGGACAGGGTGGATTCATGTTTCAGCTGCTCAGTTGGACTGAAGTTGTAATGTTTGAATCCATGGGGTCATACAGTGACACCCCTTGACTTTCTAAACATTTTGTTACATTTAGTACATGGCATAAACAATTGGGCTAATAAATTCATTGAAATATTGTATGTACCTAACGCAACTTTAATAGCACCTAAAGTTGCGTTAAAGTTGCGTTAGGTACATACATTCATTGAAATATTGTATGTACCTAACGCAACTTTAACGCAACTTTAGGTGCTATTAAAGTTGCGTTAGGTACATACAATACATTCATTGAAATATTGTATGTACCTAACGCAACTTTAATAGCACCTAAACCTACTTTAATACTTAACTCTACTTTAATATTTAACTCTACTTTAAGATCTAACCCTACTTTAATACTTAACCCTACTTTAATACTTAACCCTACTTTAATACTTAACCCTACTTTAATATCTAATCCTACTTTAATATCTAACAAAACTTTAATAGCACCTAACCCTACTTTAATATTTAACCCTACTTTAATATCTAACCTTACTTCAATATCTAACCCTACTTTAATATCTAACCCTACTTTACTGTTTAACCCTACTTTAAAAGCACCTAATACTTAACCCTACTTTAATACTTAACCCTGCATTAATATCGAACCCTACTTAAATATTTAACCCTACTTAAATATTTAACCCTACTTTAATATCGAACCCTACTTTAATATTTAGCCCTACTTTAATACTTAACCCTACTTGAATTGCACCTGTACGTAATACTCTTGTTAGCTATGAAATCATATTTTATGCACACACGAACACACACACGAACACACACACACGAACACACACACACACACGAACACACACACACACACGAACACACACACACGAACACACACACACGAACACACACACACACACACACGAACACATACACACGAACACACACACACACACGTTGACCCACAGGCTATTTGTTTACAGGCCAAAAAGACCCTTAACTCTGCACCTTTGCCAGATTGGTGTGAGTGTGTATGTATGTGTGAGTATGTGTGTGTGTGTGTGTGTGTGTTCTCTTCTCTGTGGAAGAGAATTAGTGAGAGAGAGACACTGTACTGCTATAAAGGCTATAGACATAATGTGGCACTGAGGAGGAGAGAAAGAGATGGGTATATCCTTTATCTGGTGATTAGAGTGGAGGAGAAAGGAGAACAGATGGGTATATCCTTTATCTGGTGATTAGAGTGGAGGAGAAAGGAGAACAGATGGGTATATCCTTTATCTGGTGATTAGAGTGGAGGAGAAAGGAGGAGAAGAGAAGGGTACATCCTTTATCTGGTGATTAGAGTGGAGGAGAAAGGAGAACAGATGGGTATATCCTTTATCTGGTGATTAGAGTGGAGGAGAAAGGAGAACAGATGGGTATATCCTTTATCTGGTGATTAGAGTGGAGGAGAAAGGAGAACAGATGGGTATATCCTTTATCTGGTGATTAGAGTGGAGGAGAAAGGAGAACAGATGGGTATATCCTTTATCTGGTGATTAGAGTGGAGGAGAAAGGAGAACAGATGGGTATATCCTTTATCTGGTGATTAGAGTGGAGGAGAAAGGAGAACAGATGGGTATATCCTTTATCTGGTGATTAGAGTGGAGGAGAAAGGAGAACAGATGGGTATATCCTTTATCTGGTGATTAGAGTGGAGGAGAAAGGAGGGTATATCTGGTAATAACACCTTGGACACAATTTGATTCAAGAATTTAAACACACACACACACAACACACACACACACACACAGACACACAGACACACACACACACACACACACACACACACACACACACACACACACACACACACACACACACACACACACACAACACACACACAACACACACACACACACAGACACACACAACACACACACAACACACACACACAACACACACAACACACACATACAACACACACACAACACACACACAGACACACACAACACACACACACAACACACACACACACAACACACACACAGACACACACAGACACACACAACACACACACACAACACACACAACACACACATACAACACACACACAACACACACAGACAACACACACACAACACACAGACAACACATTTCACTTATTCTACGGGATACGGTTCCTTCAACCAGGTCCAGTCACACTCAGGATCGCTACATATATTACAACATATTACAAGGGCTCATTAAGAATAACAGAAGCAGACAAATAGATATTCTTCAACTTTTGCTAAAATTACGTTTTTGGGGGAAATATGTTTTGAATTTCAAACATGTTATTCATTTATCATTTATCACCGAATCAAAAATATAATGTACATTTTTACAAAAGGATGAATATTGACATGGACCAAATTTCCGCTAGCACTTGATTGCATGTCCTTTGCTCCACGTTTACAACACACATACAATTATTTAGTCATCAACTAAGTTGTTGCACATTTCTACTGACAACTTGGCAAATCGTCTTCGGGTTTCGGTGCCGTGATTATGTGCAAGGCGCGATGACAAAATAAATAATGAACCCTAACAAGGCGTCCCACAGTTAGGAACGGGCTTGAGAACATATACGATTACAGAACAGCGGTGTTTTCTGGCTAGCTATCCTCACATCCTGTTTCTCATCTGAGTGAATGTGTCGTATACAGAGATCAGAGAAAGACAGGAGCTGCAGACAACTCATTACGAAAGACTTCGAAGATGCGAGAAATGAAAAGGAGAGAAAAACATCTATTTAGCGACGTGAAGGGAATTGAGTTCTGTTGACCTCTGCTTGTCGCCTGTCTCGCGTTACGCTAATCAAAAGAGTATGAAAACTAGTTCAGGCCTCTAGCTTTAGCACTTTCAAATTGTCTTCATCTCTCACTTTTTTATTTTGACTTCTTTTCATGTTTTGCACCCATTTCCTATACGTTTAAATGTCTCTCATTATCTCTTTCTATGTTTCATTCTTTCTCAATCGGCTGTGCCCTTTCACCTTTCTACACATCTCTTTATTTTGATAGTTCTCTCTGAAGGTTCACCTTCAGTCACACCCGTGTTGTGTATTGTCATGTCTGAGATGGACTCAGGCCCGCCTCATCGGTAACAGCCTGCGACAGTAGAGATCTGTTGTAATCTGGCTGCATCATCTTCTCCGTCGACAGGAGTTAAATACAATTCAGGGATTGTCAGACTGTGGGGCATATCACATAATGTCATTTAAATTTGTGGACTTGTATGATTTATTATAAAGAGGTTGTTAGATGTTTTGGAAGCCACATCCCACCCAGAGCTGGCGTTGTGCACACAGAAGAGAGCACTGCAACAGCTGGCCAGAGATTGGGTGATATGCAAATTAAGCCAGCCGAAGGGTGGGCAGCCCTCCACCTCCACCCTTATATGGTTGACTGCTGTACCATCTCTCCACCTCCACCCTTATATGGTTGACTGCTGTACCATCTCTCCACCTCCACCCTTATATGGTTGACTGCAGTACCATCTCTCCACCTCCACCCTTATATGGTTGACTGCTGTACCATCTCTCCACCTCCACCCTTATATGGTTGACTGCTGTACCATCTCTCCACCTCCACCCTTATATGGTTGACTGCTGTACCATCTCTCCACCTCCACCCTTATATGGTTGACTGCTGTACCATCTCTCCACCTCCACCCTTATATGGTTGACTGCTGTATTATCTCTCCATCTCCACCCGTATATGGTTGACTGCTGTACCATCTCTCCACCTCCACCCTTATATGGTTGACTGCTGTACCATCTCTCCACCCGTATATGGTTGACTGCTGTACCCTCTCTCCACCTCCACCCTTATATGGTTGACTGCTGTACCCTCTCTCCACCTCCACCCTTATATGGTTGACTGCTGTATTATCTCTCCTTCTCCACCCTTATATGGTTGACTGCTGTACCATCTCTCCACCCGTATATGTTTGACTGCTGTACCATCTCTCCACCTCCACCCTTATATGGTTGACTGCTGTACCCTCTCTCCACCTCCACCCTTATATGGTTGACTGCTGTACCATCTCTCCACCTCCACCCTTATATGGTTGACTGCTGTACCCTCTCTCCACCTCCACCCTTATATGGTTGACTGCTGTATTATCTCTCCTTCTCCACCCTTATATGGTTGACTGCTGTACCATCTCTCCACCCGTATATGTTTGACTGCTGTACCATCTCTCCACCTCCACCCTTATATGGTTGACTGCTGTACCATCTCTCCACCTCCACCCTTATATGGTTGACTGCTGTATTATCTCTCCTTCTCCACCCTTATATGGTTGACTGCTGTACCATCTCTCCACCCGTATATGGTTGACTGCTGTACCCTCTCTCCACCTCCACCCTTATATGGTTGATGGTTGACTGCTGTACCCTTATATGGTTGACTGCTCCACATCTCCACCCTTATATGGTTGACTGCTGTACCATCTCTCCACCTCCACCCTTATATGGTTGACTGCTGTACCATCTCTCCACCTCCACCTGTACCATCTCTCCACCTCCACCCTTATATGGTTGACTGCTGTACCATCTCTCCACCTCCACCCTTATATGGTTGACTGCTGTACCATCTCTCCACCTCCACCCTTATATGTTTGACTGCTGTACCATCTCTCCACCTCCACCCTTATATGGTTGACTGCTGTACCATCTCTCCACCTCCACCCTTATATGGTTGACTGCTGTACCATCTCTCCACCTCCACCCTTATATGGTTGACTGCTGTACCATCTCTCCACCTCCACCCTTATATGGTTGACTGCTGTATTATCTCTCCATCTCCACCCTTATATGGTTGACTGCTGTACCCTCTCTCCACCTCCACCCTTATATGGTTGACTGCAGTACCATCTCTCCACCTCCACCCTTATATGGTTGACTGCTGTACCATCTCTCCACCTCCACCCTTATATGGTTGACTGCTGTACCATCTCTCCACCTCCACCCTTATATGGTTGACTGCTGTACCATCTCTCCACCTCCACCCTTATATGGTTGACTGCTGTATTATCTCTCCATCTCCACCCGTATATGGTTGACTGCTGTACCATCTCTCCACCTCCACCCTTATATGGTTGACTGCTGTACCCTCTCTCCACCTCCACCCTTATATGGTTGACTGCTGTATTATCTCTCCACCTCCACCCTTATATGGTTGACTGCTGTACCATCTCTCCACCCGTATATGGTTGACTGCTGTACCATCTCTCCACCTCCACCCTTATACGGTTGACTGCTGTACCATCTCTCCACCCGTATATGGTTGACTGCTGTACCATCTCTCCACCTCCACCCTTATATGGTTGACTGCTGTACCATCTCTCCACCTCCACCCTTATATGGTTGACTGCTGTACCATCTCTCCATCTCCACCCTTATATGGTTGACTGCTGTACCATCTCTCCATCTCCACCCTTATATGGTTGACTGCTGTACCATCTCACTACCTCCAGCCACAGAACTCTGCAGCTGTTCCAAAGGAATTATTGACCACAGGGGGCTTCACTCACAAGTCTTCTTGTTTGAGCGATGAGTTGATAGATGCCGTTTTCTTGTCATTGTCTGGGTGGTGTGAGGCAGCTTTCACCTCACCAGCTCAACAGTCTGACTAATGTGGAGGCCATTGGTTAGACGTTTGTTTCTTTCATCTGTGTCCATTACGAGTTTCCACAGCAACATATCATTTCAATAATTAATTTGGAGTTTTGTCGTTTTAGCAAAAGAAAATTAAACAGAATGAAATATCCATGTAGCATTTCTAATTCAGAAATATGAAATAATTGGTCTGGCGCAGGAATAATTTACAAGGTACTGTATATAAAAGGATAGCAAAATCAAATAGTGTTGAAAATCATTCAATCACTTCCTGCTTTGAAATGTTCCAAATTGGAGACGTCTGCTCGTACGAACATAAAGTACCGCCTCGCAACTTTCCCCGACCATTTTATTACTCAATTTCATTACCCTGATCCCAGAGCTGTTTGCTGACATTGGTTCAACGTGAGAATTCACACTATTGGATAAAACCATAGACATGTTGAAGGAATAGAACTGAGAACTAAACGCAGGAGCAGATCAACCCTTGTGGATGACATGTGAGAGACTGTTTCGAACATCATTCTATGCATTCGCCACATTATTTATATCACTCAAGTCAACAGCAGTCCTCACACTGAGTCTGCAGCTTTTGCAATTACAATCTGTCATTCTGAATTTAAAATGTTTGTTTTAACAATGCAAATTCGAGAGGTTTGTTTTAATCAAGCGATGTAGGCTGATTGCGCTGGCAACAAGCCATTTCGTTTAAACAAACACATCGAAAACATGCACTTTTATAAAAAGAACTGCAAAAAAATGACACAGGCAAGATTCAGTCTCTTGGGCCCATAAATGCTTCAAGAGGCATGAAGGTGAAGAACCACAAGTGTAGATGGTCGTTCTTCTTGATGGGTAACACGTTGTTCGTGTTGTTGTTTACAGATGTCCATAATGAGACGTCTGTAAACAACTAACGACTAGGCTCATGGATCCTCGGAAAAATCGAGCAGTTCTATTGGTGGACCGGCCTGGCTGCGGATCCGGACCCCTGGCGCCTGACGGGCTTGTTATGTGTGTCTGTTAACTAGATGATATCTACAGCGCCTGGCAAAACGTAACGAGGCTGGCAGATTGACTTTATTGCTGCGTTCAATCTGCAAGGGGGTGTACAGATATTGTTTGGTTAAGGTTGACACGTTTTTCAAGTAGGCGGAATGCGTTCCCATAAGAAATAACTCTGCCCACGCAGCAACACGTGTGCCGGCTAAACAGACCGCTAGAATCGCTAAGGGAGACACGGTTCTGGTTAAGTGAGATTGTAAAACAAGGCTTTTACTACATGGTGAAATTAACACTGGGTGATCAAGGCCGCTTATAACATCTGCTCGGTCGTCAAGCAAACATGTAAATGGTCGCTGCGATGTAACGATTTGACTGTTGCTATCGTTCTGATATTGTGTCTTAAATAGGCTGGTCTGGAGCTGCATAGATCAGACGTGTATCTATTTGGGACAGAGAGTAGAGGTCAACCACACCCTCAGAGGTGGACTCTGGGCCCAACACCTTATTCCATATGGGCCCCTGGAGTTGTATCAGGAACAAACTGTAGGATCCATGCATCTCCCAGTCACATGGGCTTTGAGCTCATACATAAGGATAAAACCAATCCACTCCCATGTAGTAAATAGATAAGACACACCTATTGGCATCAGAACCAGACGTATAGGTGTGTCACGTGTTGGTGCGTTTTCTGTTTCTATCACAACCTTGACAAATGCTAAGTGTTGTTGATCGTTATCCGAGCATTTTCTTTTTACCTTACTGTCTGCAGCTATCAATAAGCAATACACCAGCCCTATCTATATTTAGTCTCTAGTGGTGGTCTGGTTAAGGGAGAATTGAATAAGTACCTTCTGCATGAGGTCAATGTAGTTGTGGTTGCAGTGTCATAGAACCCAGCTAATGTTCTGCTGTGCTGTGTTCCATAGTGATGACACAACATAAACGTGGTTCCAGTTTCAGTGTCATAGAACCCAGCTAATGTTCTGCTGTGCTGTGTTCCATAGTGATGACACAACATATACGTGGTTCCAGTTTCAGTGTCATAGAACCCAGCTAATGTTCCGCTGTGCTGTGTTCCATAGTGATGACACAACATAAACGTGGTTCCAGTTTCAGTGTCATAGAACCCAGCTAATGTTCTGCTGTGCTGTGTTCCATAGTGATGACACAACATAAACGTGGTTCCAGTTTCAGTGTCATAGAACCCAGCTAATGTTCTGCTGTGCTGTGTTCCATAGTGATGACACAACATAAACGTGGTTCCAGTTTCAGTGTCATAGAACCCAGCTAATGTTCTGCTGTGCTGTGTTCCATAGTGATGACACAACATATACGTGGTTCCAGTTTCAGTGTCATAGAACCCAGCTAATGTTCTGCTGTGCTGTGTTCCATAGTGATGACACAACATAAACGTGGTTCCAGTTTCAGTGTCATAGAACCCAGCTAATGTTCTGCTGTGCTGTGTTCCATAGTGATGACACAACATATACGTGGTTCCAGTTTCAGTGTCATAGAACCCAGCTAATGTTCTGCTGTGCTGTGTTCCATAGTGATGACACAACATATACGTGGTTCCAGTTTCAGTGTCATAGAACCCAGCTAATGTTCTGCTGTGCTGTGTTCTATAGTGATGACACAACATAAACGTGGTTCCAGTTTCAGTGTCATAGAACCCAGCTAATGTTCTGCTGTGCTGTGTTCCATAGTGATGACACAACATAAACGTGGTTCCAGTTTCAGTGTCATAGAACCCAGCTAATGTTCTGCTGTGCTGTGTTCCATAGTGATGACACAACATAAACGTGGTTCCAGTTTCAGTGTCATAGAACCCAGCTAATGTTCTGCTGTGCTGTGTTCCATAGTGATGACACAACATACACGTGGTTAGTTTCAGTGTCATAGAACCCAGCTAATGTTCTGCTGTGCTGTGTTCTATAGTGATGACACAACATACAGATGGTTTTTGCTTCAGTGTCATAGAACCCAGCTAATGTTCTGCTGTGCTGTGTTTTATTGTGATGACACAACATACATGTGGTTCCCTGCTTCGAACATCTAGTTAGTAACTCAATATTATCTGCACAAAACTGCAAGGACAGCCAGACTCAGATGTAAAAAGGAACACACACACAATAAAATGAGCTCCTCGCCATTGGTGGTCTAATGTTCAGTTAAAATGATGTGATCCAGCTGTAGAGAACTAATGATTTCCATGATGTGATCCAGCTGTAGAGAACTAATGATTTCCAATGTTCAGTTAAAATGATGTGATCCAGCTGTAGAAAACAAATTATTTTCATCCTACAAGTTCAAATTCGCATAATGAAAACGTAATCACTGTTTCTCTGGGTGTCAAAAAAATCCAGTCTTGGCTTGCTTTCGATCATGTTCAGCGGAACTGGCCTTTACTTCTCTGTTCTTACAGCGAAAGTTGTTTTGTTCCTCCGCTTGAGTGCTGTGTTGAATTAGTGATGACCTTCTGAGTGAGAAGCCAGAATCCTTTATAAGAAGGATTGGAGTGAGTTGCTGTTGTTTAGCAGAGACGTATGCGTCGACTAGACTGGTGAATCGATTAAACTGTGGGATAGCTAACAACAGTTAGCTGCTGGCTGGTGAATTGACATGACAGCGAGATAGCATTCAGTAGCGTTAGCAACTTGTAAGTGTGTTGAATTGACAGAGAGATAGCATTCTGTAGCGTTAGCTGCTTGTAAGTGTGTTGAATTGACCGAGAGATAGCATTCAGTAGCGTTAGCAGCTTGTAAGTAAATGCTGCGCTTTTATATAGCGCTTTTAAGTGTGTTGAATTGACCGAGAGATAGCATTCAGTAGCGTTAGCTGCTTGTAAGTGTGTTGAATTCACAGAGAGATTGCATTCAGTAGCGTTAGCAGCTTGTAAGTGTATTGAATTGACCGAGAGATAGCATTCAGTAGCGTTAGCAGCTTGTAAGTGTGTTGAATTGACCGAGAGATAGCATTCAGTAGCGTTAGCTGCTTGTAAGTGTGTTGAATTCACAGAGATAGCATTCAGTAGCATTAGCTGCTTGTAAGTGTGTTGAATTCACAGAGATAGCATTCTGTAGCGTTAGCAGCTTGTAAGTGTGTTGAATTGACAGAGAGATAGCATTCAGTAGCGTTAGCATCTTGTAAGTCTATTGAATTCACAGAGAGATAGCATTCAGTAGCGTTAGCAGCTTGTAAGTGTGTTGAATTGACAGAGAGATAGCATTCAGTAGCGTTGGCAGCTTGTAAGTGTGTTGAATTGACAGAGAGATTGCATTCAGTAGCGTTAGCTGCTTGTAAGTGTGTTGAATTGACACTGGGATTAGCTAACTGCAACTGCTGAATTCATACATGCATGGATTAGAAATTACCAACTGGTGAAGCTATATGATTAAACAATGCAGTGTATTTTTTAAATGCAATTTATTAATATAATATTTCCATAAACATCTGTCTGTATGCTAAGAATCCCTATATGTCTAACTCTACACCCTCTTCTTTGTCTTGTGGCCTTTGTCCAATTCACAAATTGGCTCAACTTTCTTTCTCTCTCTAGTGAACTTCTCCCACACCCTGTTGCTTTCACTTTGCATTTTCTATAATATGTCTGTCACGTATACTGGAGGTGTAGTGCAGAGGAAGCCAGGCAGAGCATATAGGTCCGTTCCAGTCAGGTATATTTAGAACACAACGTAAAACAAACCGAGAACGGCGAAAAACAACTATACTGGTTTAAATGAAAGTGCGCTAAACAGCGGCTAATAAAGTACATTTAAAACAACAGTAATCCTATTTAACAACACTCACCTAAATTATATAACAGTGTGACGTGAGGCATGAACACATACACATTAATCCACCCCGTGTCCCAAGACCCATTGACATAAGTAGCAAACATAATCACCCAAACCCCACACAGCTGTGACAAACTCATTAACACATTACACCCATCAGCTGTGAGACAAACCCAGTGGTAAATAACCATGCTCCACCCCTCCTAGCCCACTAGATGTCCTACTTGGGACTAGGAGTCATGACAGTACCCCCCTCCTAAGGCTCTGGCTTCCAGACAGGCCAGGCAAAGTAACCCACTAATAAGGGAGGGAGGGCGGGGAATCGCCGAGGAGGTGGCTCTGCTGGGGTTCTCCCCAGTGGTGGCTCCAGCCACGGAGGCAGCCCCAGTGTTCTTACCCACCCCTGCAGCGGCTTGTCGGCAGGGGGGGGAGAAAGGGACAAGGACCATTCGTCCAGGGACAGAATACAAAGAGGATCAGGAGCAAGAGGAGGTGGTGACAGCGGAGGAGAAACAGGACACTCCTCTGGGGACAGGGACACTCCTCTGGGGACACAGTGAAAGGAAGGGACATGGGGCACTCCTCCGGGGACAGAGGACAAAAAGGGAGAGGAGGAGTTAGAGGAGTAGGAACCGGCAGGGGAGCGACCGGCAGAAGAGGGAGGAGAGAAGGGACCTCCAGGACAGGAGGGACAATGGGACACTCCTGGACCTCAGGCGGAGGGGGGAGGAGAAACTCCGGCAGCTCAGGCGGAGGGGGAGGAGAAACACCGGCAGCTCAGGCGGAGGGGGAGGAGAAACACCGGCAGCTCAGGCGGAGGGGGAGGGGCCAGCTCAGGCGGAGGGGGAGGAGAAACACCGGGAGCTCAGGCGGAGGGGGAGGGCCGGGAGCTCAGGCGGAGGGGGAGGAGAAACTCCGGGAGCTCAGGCGGAGGGGGAGGGGCCACTCGAAACACTCAGGCGGAGGGGGAGGGGCCACTCGAAACACTCAGGCGGAGGGGGAGGGGCCACTCGAAACACTCAGGCGGAGGGGGAGGGGCCACTCGAAACACTCAGGCGGAGGGGGGAGGGGCCACTCGAAACACTCAGGCGGAGGGGGGAGGGGCCACTCGAAACACTCAGGCGGAGGGGGGAGGGGCCACTCGAAACACTCAGGCGGAGGGGGGAGGGGCCACTCGAAACACTCAGGCGGAGGGGGGAGGGACGACTCCAAAGCCTCTTGCTGAGGGGGGAGGGACGACTCCAAAGCCTCTTGCTGAGGGGGGAGGGACGACTCCAAAGCCTCTTGCTGAGGGGGGAGGGACGACTCCAAAGCCTCTTGCTGAGGGGGAGGGACGACTCCAAAGCCTCTTGCTGAGGGGGAGGGACGACTCCAAAGCCTCTTGCTGAGGGGGAGGGACGACTCCAAAGCCTCTTGCTGAGGGGGAGGGACGACTCCAAAGCCTCTTGCTGACTCCAAAGGGGGAGGGACGACTCCAAAGCCTCTTGCTGAGGGGGGAGGGACGACTCCAAAGCCTCTTGCTGAGGGGGGAGGGACGACTCCAAAGCCTCTTGCTGAGGGGGGAGGGACGACTCCAAGAGCTCAGACATAGGGGGGAGAGGCCAATCCTGAAACTCTGGAGGAGGTATAAAAAGACACTCCTCCAGGAGCTCACTGCAGACTGGGACCGATTCTGGATCACCGGAGGCGAGGTCCTGCTCAGTCACGCCGTAGTATGGGCCCGGCCCTGGCAGCTCCAGCCAGGTCCTCCACCACCTCCCAACCACCTTTGAAGACTGGTCCTCTAATCCCACAGGGGCCTTCGGGTTCTGGAGATTGGTGGCTGGAAGGGGTCGTGGCACAGCCGAAGCTGTGGTTGTGCCTGCAGCTCCAGGGCTCTTGATGGCCCTGGCTGCAGACCCGGAGCAGTGGGTGGCATCATTTGAGGCTCCAGGGCCGTGGGTGGCGCTGAACCCAAAGGTGGCTTTACCCGGCGTCTTGGTGCTGGCCACGGGCGTAGATAGTTCTTTAGCGCCACCGTCTGGCTGGGTCCAGCGTGTAGGTCTTCCTCCGCAGCCCCCCTAGAACATCCCTTTAGCTCCCCCCTAAAATATTTTTTGGGGTTCTTTAGGGGTGCTCTCGTGCTCAGTCCTTTGGGGGACCACAGACCCGTTGTAGCTGGTCCTGGTAGCCTCATAGGTCCGCCCCGGCCGACGTCAGGTGTAGCTGGAACCAGTCGGCTTAGGACGGGATCCCATTGCAGGACGCCTTCTAGGGAGTCCTCCTCCATTCTCTCGTAGATGGCTTCATCATCATCCGAAGAGAGGGAGTCAGACCCCCAATCGCCCTGCCATGTCTGATGCCGACCCCACTGTTCCGTGGGGCGACAGTGGGATATTCTCTCCTCAGAGTGATCAGTCCAATCCCCAAGGAGAACTCCCACCGTCAAGCTCTGCAGGTCTTCCATTTCTTGGGTGGATTATTCTGTCACGTATACTGGAGGTGTAGTGCAGAGGAAGCCAGGCAGAGCATATAGGTCCGTTCCAGTCAGGTTTATTTAGAACACAACGTAAAACAAACCGAGAACGGCGAAAAACAACTATACTGGTTTAAATGAAAGTGCGCTAAACAGCGGCTAATAAAGTACATTTAAAACAACAGTAATCCTATTTAACAACACTCACCTAAATTATATAACAGTGTGACGTGAGGCATGAACACATACACATTAATCCACCCCGTGTCCCAAGACCCATTGACATAAGTAGCAAACATAATCACCCAAACCCCACACAGCTGTGACAAACTCATTAACACATTACACCCATCAGCTGTGAGACAAACCCAGTGGTAAATAACCGTGCTCCACCCCTCCTAGCCCACTAGATGTCCTACTTGGGACTAGGAGTCATGACAATGTCCTTAAAAGTGCGTTGCCGCTGACATGCCTGCTAATTCACTCTCAGTTATTGCCGAACCATTCCCGTTAAATCACGTAACGGCAGAGAACTGCTGATGATGGAAAGAACAGCCCAAACTCTAGGGGTCTGATGTTAGAGAGGAGAGAAGCAGTCAGGTCGGTGTAAAGGAGAAAACTTTACCAATGTTTAATGAATGCTGGTCATTCACAAAATGAATGGCTTACGTGTTTATTCTTATGGCCAATACACCAGGGAACAAGACCGTAGGGCAAAGCATTCGTGTGTGTATTGGAGAATTGGGGCTTGTTCTTAGTTGTGATTTAATAGCGCCGAGCGCTGAAAGAACCGTGGCAGTCGCAGAAATGCACCGTCCATAACCATTCATTTACCATTCATTACTCAAACAAAAGAAATTAACTTCGCAAAAAACGAATCGCTTATTGTTCTGCGGTAATTAATGACGTTTTCCATCGCCGTTTAATTTAGATGACAAAATTAGTGCCTCTCTATCTCCACTTGATTGCTTTGAATTTAATTTCTTTGTCAATTTCAATAAGCGATATTTAGGAATGTAATGAATTTCTCTTTAAACACACAATTGATTCACTGAAACGGGACAGCTCGTGTTATCGTCCCCTTCCTCCAAACCCATCACTTCCCGTTCTATTTCAGGCAGACGAACCGTTCGTCCGTAGCGAACCTTAATCACGACACATTTTATGACAACGGTGGGCCATCGCTTTAGCCATTCAAAGTTAGTTGACCTTGCAAAAGTTCCCCGAAAGGAAATTCATTCCCATTAAAACCAACAATAAGATGCATCAATTTACAGTAATTTAAAGAAATCGAGGTCTCTGTTGTAAGACCCTTAGTAATACAATAATCCATAATATGAGTCTTCTAGCATCGTCCTCTTAACTTCAACATGTGCATAATTGGTTGAGTAAATATGAAAGACATAATGCAAACCTATCGGCTGGTTCAGTATTTTTATATTCAATATGTTAGTTGCTCTGGATCATATCTGCCTTATTGCAAGGAATGTCAGTGTACAACTGGCAAGAAATCTGAACAAGGCCGAGAAACTGAACAGCCTACGAACACTTTACAGTACTGTCAGACATGTCTAACAGAAATAGGGAGGCAGAAAGGAGATGGACAGAGAGAGAGAGAACAGGAGAAAGAACAGAAGAATTTACAGCTGAGAGAACAGGAGGGAATCCGAAATGGGGAGAAACAATGTTCCTGGCTTTTGTCTTTTTCGAAAGACCATTACTGGACAATGGGTATTGATTGGTGCGGCCGGCGTGTCCAATCAGAATCCCGTGGACACTGATCTATTTATCTGTTCATCGCTCTGCAGCAAAGCCTTGGTGAGCAGAGGCATACAACAGGCCAATGGACTAAAGCCTACTCCACATTTTACAAACAAATACATCAAGGTTATACGTACGAGACGATCGGAGGGACACAGAGATGTGTTATAGATCACCACTGCCACCTGCTGGTGCTCTGCTTGTTGGTTATATCAGCCTTGGTATATGGTTTACTCAAGCAATCTGTAAGTGCAAAGCGCATCGTGGTGTCTCAAAGCAATCACGTTCTCACAAAGTATAGCAGTAACTATGTATTGCTGTAGGGATTGGACGAACATTTTCTTAATCAATGTTGAGATCCAATGATTTGCATATTCATGTTATTACCTTTTCACAATAATTAGTGTTAATCACCGGTTTTGGCTACTAAAAAAAGATTTTAACAGACTGCATCATTTAAGTAGTCAAACGCTCACAATGTTTAGCCTATGTTTGAACTCTCAGTTTCCCTAAACCCTTCCGAATCGGATCGGTTCGAAAGGACTGCCAAATTGGATGCCTAGGAGGCAATAAGGGTAATATAGTCTTACTTACACTCAGAATGATAGATTTTTCACATAGCTTTCTCAGTGATTTGATCGCACAACCATCCAGTTACCGGTCCGATGCTCGAGCTACCAGGCTATCTGCTATCTAATCCCCAATTAGTGTAGTGTCGGAGCGCTTCATTTAAAAACGGAAGACAGGCTACAGTGATGCATACTCCACAGTCAGGCCAGTTTGGAAACCAGCACCGTCAATGTGGCTTCAAAATGAATAATATGTATATAACAATAAAGCTCGTGGCAATTGTCTGGAGAAACACATGCATGTCGATCATTAAACTGTGCCATGAGAAGCGTTCCCGTTTCGTGACCAGCAGCACATCAGTGTCACACTGTACGTGTCTGCGAGTTCTTCAGCAGGCATCTGGATGCAGACATTCTGGGCCATTGATTACATCCGTATCAGGTATCACCAAACGTTTCTCAATGGAACTCGTACCCGGGCAGTCAGCAGAGACGACTCGACCCTGTCCATAAAAACATGTCTATCTCCTCTGCGTCTTTCATTGTGAAGACCACTGCAACATGAGGTTTTACACTCACCAGGTCGCCTACATGTCGCCATGTCAGCGTGCCATTTCTGGTATCTCCGTTTTAATCCGATTCATTTCATCGTTGCATTTCAGGTCATTTGCTTCATTAAGTTCAATCACAGATGCAGTTTATTAACACTGGAACAGATGGGCTATTTCTGTGAGACTTGACTTATTTCTCAAGTAGACCATTTATAATTTATAAACATCATACATTATTCATTCCCAATGTTTCAGAATGTAGAGTATCATTTTTTTTTTTTATCTCAGGTCCACAGTAGGCTGCAATTTAGTTTTGCTTTTGTTCGTCAGTCAAAAGAGGCCTACAGAGAATGTAACAGCAAAGGTTTAACCTCTAAAGAAATGTGATCAAGCTCAGAGTTGTATTTCCTTTAGAAATCCCCTCTGCTCGATTCCAGAAACAACCTAAACGTTCAGCAAATCTAGGCTAATATAGTGATTCACGGTCCTTATATCCATCAGGACTGATCTGATTTATAAGAGGACACATGTACATTTATGTGCGGTGAAAGCCAAGACTATAAACATTAGTGTTTTCGTAGACAGGCAGTCTTTTTGGGAAATGCGCACGCAGATGTGCCGGATGAAACACAATAGTTAGATATCAGACCATTACTCTATTCTTTTCTAACTATTCTCTTCTATCTCACACAGACAGTTTTTCAAAACCTCGCACCAAAAGCAAACGAACTGCTAATGACGCTGCTCAATGTTCTGTTTATTTGGGCGTGATAGAAATTCCAATAAACAAGCATCAAAGCAAATAAGTCAAAATGTATCGCACAAACAATTCTGATTCTGTGTGAAACTGAATTTCAGTGCGGTTCTTACTTCAAAGGATTGCATTGGCTACTTTTGCAGTGATACTCCAGAGCGTTTATTCATCATAACGGAAAATCTGAATGTTACGGACGACTAAACAGTAGAAACAAGGATTCTGAAGGATTGAACGGTATACATCTGTATTTTTGGTTTTGTGTGTTGGTTTTACAACGCCTGGCGTATCTATAAATGAAAACAAAGCCGGTTGTAAATTTGAATCGCGACAAATATGAAAAAGGTTTCAGAAAAGAAAGGTTGACAGTGTTGAGATGGTCTTCTTATGGTCACAAGATCTATAGAAGACTTAAGCTGAATATGGGACACCTGGGAATAAAGCCTGAGATTTCAGGAGAGAGATAACAGATAGCATTTTATTTGAAGACAGTGTTTAACGGGGGTGTCTGAAATGGGTGGAGGTGGAGATGGAGTGGAGTGTGAACTTAACAGAATGTGACAGGCACAAAATGACAGGGTTCATTTGAGAGTCAAGGCAACACACACACACACACACACACACACGCACACACACACACGCACACACACACACACACACACACACAATAAGGCGTAAGCAGGCACAAAGTGTGTGAGAGTGGGTGGAGTCTGGGGCAGGAGACGCTCACAATGTTTAGCCTATCCCCTCCTTCAATTCGATCAACGGAACGCAATCCAAAAAAGCACCCTACTACTGTACGCCTATTGGGCCCGGGTCAAAAGTAGTATAAAACTCAGAGTGGATGGTAGCACTTGGGACGTCAACGATGCCTCTGTTTCATCTTCTCGTCTAGCCGTTCTCCGTTTGCATGCCCGGCCTCGCGGCCAATCAGAACGGAGACCCAGAAGAATCTCAGACGAGAAGATGAGACAAAGTCATCCCACTGTCGTGGCGTCCGTCAGGAGCAGATTCTCACGGCGAGAGAAATAGGTGGTCATTATTAAGATTAACCCACCGGTGTTCTGTCCTCTACCGGGCCTGTCATATCGTCCCTGTCAGTATCCCTCTGTCCTTTGTTTTTATTACACTAACTGTGCCATTCCCCTTCTCACCTTCGTCTGTGTCTTCTACCATCGCTCCCCGGAGTGTCTCACACTCAGGTAGGTCTCCGGTTATTCTCTATATACAGTGTCTGACATTGGTACATTCAAACGAACCCTAACGATAATCAAATGTCCTTATATAATCACATCTATATATGGCCAGGTACACATACACAGGATGTGAATGTTGAACACACCAGACTGAAAAGGAATGAAGAAATGTGTCAATAGAAAATGTATAACGTCCAGGGGAAATGACATATTTGAAATGCCAGGACCGTATCCTGTACAACTCAAGGACTTCAACTACTCCTGTAGAGGAGACGAAGAAGTAGGAACAGGGCGAATGAGGTGAAGAGGAGGACAGGAGGAAGAGAGCCGAGGAGAACATATAAACTCTCTCTCTCTCTCTCTGATTTTGTCTATGTGTGACACGTCTATTTCATCAATAATCACTCCCTTCTCCGTTCCACTGGCTGCTCATATTTATAGTTGCGTCTACTTTTCATCATGCTCTTCATTACAGGTCATAAATAAGGAACATAAATGTGGAACATAAATGTGGAACATAAATGTGGAACATAAATGTGGAACATAAATGAGGAACTTAAATGAGGAACATAAATGAGGAACATAAATGTGGCACGGCCCTCTATAACATTGCAAAGCATAATCCATCATCCATAACCTGATCTGAGATGTTTTCTTCAGCTACTGTCACTTGTCCTGGGCCGTGCCACCCTCCACACTCAGGAGAACACACAGGACCATATGAACAAGCGAGGCTAGAGACGTGCGCGCACACACAGGCATGCACACGGTCACACAGACAAGCACACATTGGCATTACCTTTTAAGGGGTTTACGGCATCTACTTTACCCAACACACACCATCAATCTGGTTAATGGCTGTCTCGACCCCTCTCATCCCGTTTCATAAAATAAAAAAATATAAATACAGCACATTACAGCCTATATTGTGGAGGGGAGAGATAAATCAGAAAGGTACTTTAGGTGGATTGCCTGGGTGAGGACAAGTCAGCCGGCAGTGACAGGGACTCCTGGTTTAGCGCCGAACAGACCCCAAACTGGAGAAACTAAAACTGAAGGTTTTCAGCTGTCAAATGTAAAAGTTAGGAGATGGAGAGGAAGATATACAGAGACAGAAAGAATGAATAGCAATTGGTCCAACTGTTGACATGAAGTAAACAGAGGTTACCCAAGAATGATGCTAAAGATAAGTCAAAAGGAAAAAAGCATGAATATTCTTTCGGTTTCTATTATCTCTTTTGAAATGTATACGATGTGGCGAATCTTATATCCACTTGAATCAAAAGGAGATGTGTTGAGTAATTCCTTCCCATTTAAAACAGTGGCAGCCTGCCTCCTCCGCCTACTACGTGCGGTATTGAACACTACGTGCGGTATTGAACACTACGTGCGGTATTGAACACTACGTGCGGAACACTACGTGCGGTATTGAACACTACGTGCGGTATTGAACACTACGTGCGGTATTGAACACTACGTGCGGTATTGAACACTTACGTGCGGTATTGAACACTTACGTGCGGTATTGAACACTTACGTGCGGTATTCAACACTTATGTGCGGTATTCAACACTTATGTGCGGTATTCAACACTTACGTGCGGTATTCAACACTTACGTGCGGTATTCAACACTTACGTGCGGTATTCAACACTTACGTGCGGTAATCAACACTGACGTGCGGTATTCAACACTGACGTGCGGTATTCAACACTGACGTGCGGTATTCAACACTTACGTGCGGTATTCAACACCACCTGCGGTATTCAACACCAGGTGCGGTATTCAACACCACGTGCGGTATTCAACACCACGTGCGGTATTGAACACCACGTGCGGTATTGAACACCACGTGCGGTATTGAACACCACGTGCGGTATTGAACACCACGTGCGGTATTGAACACCACGTGCGGTATTGAACACTACGTGCGGTATGCCCATACTTTTCTCCTCTCTCCATGGTCATTCTAGGCTCCTCACAGTTCTTGTATGACCTTGGAGTGTTTCTGGTGTCAGAAGACAACAGATGAATTCATTTGGACACAGAGACTGTGCCAAATGACACCCTATCCCCTGTGTCAGTCACTACCTGCGACCAGATCCATGGGGGCCCTATCAAAAGTCGCACACTAGATAAGAAATATGGGGGGGCATTTGGGACATATATTATTACCCAAGCTGCAGGGTACATCCTGGTCCCCGGGCGACCCAGACAACAGTACTGATCCCGAGAAGAAATTGAAAAGGGACTTGAAAAACACAGATTATTAAATCTTGATCTGAGGGAGCGACGGTGAGATGTTACGTTGTATTGCTTTCTGACCTCAGTACGGGTCGCTATGATGAAAGGAGTTTCTCTGAAAGACAGCTCCCCCTCAGTTACTCACCATTGGCAATACACACACACACACACTTCACACATACTACTGAGAAGACAGATAGGATATCAAATGTGTTCCTGATTACCATATCAAAGCTGAGCCAACTTAACAACTTTGCAGAATTACCTTTCTGTTGATGGCAGCAAACATGTGCGTGTGTGTGTGTGTGTGTGCGTGTGCGTGTGTGTGGGCCAGTCCCGTTGTATGGTACACTCTTGGTCTTTCTAATAAGCGCTGAAAGTATCAACATTGATCCAGCCCGCTGTGTTAAATTGATTGGTTCTGACCCCTTGGTTTAGACGGCACCTGCTGTAAGAGCATTTCTCATTCTCCGCAAACTAATAAAAAGCTCAAATCTCTCCAATCTGCCGCAATCTCGCCGCGCCTCAATCGCTCCCTCTTTCTGTTACACCTTCTCTCCAAATGACACTCTATGGTAAACCCAAGTCATCTCTTCAGCTGCAGCACACACTGACACACACACACTGACACACACCTACCACCACTCAGACACACACACACACACACACACCTCCCACCATTCTGACACACACACAGGAGAGGAAAGGCTCAGAGGCAGTTTTTTTATCTTCTGCAGCATGGGAGTTGGTCTCAGGTGGGCGATATAAAGTTATTGATTAGCCAGACACACACAACGTCCCATTAAAGATGATTTAGGCCGGCCACCCACCCTGTTCCTCCTGGAGTCCGAGCACCAAGCCCATCTCGTTACTCTCCCCTTCATTTTGGAGTCTGCTAATCTCCCTCTCCACTCCTCCACTCAAATGTACGAGCTCCCCAACGTCTTCTCACCAGCAGATGGTCTCTGGGTCCCCAGTCTCCCCAATCACTTGTCTCCACCCGCTCACATGTCATTGGCTAAGTAGACATAACTACTAGATAAGACACTATGAAGGCATGCTAACAGAGACATACACGCCGGACGTTTTATACAGAGACGGGTTATAGTCAGGGGGACGTAAACGGCGCTAAAGCTCATGTCTGTACCTGTCATCATCTAGACACAAGTGCTTCAGACTCATCAACAGTCCATCTTTCGTCTTGAGGGATCGGAGCAAATGGAGCACATTTAGAAAAGGTAGCACTTTGTTCCGTGGACCGAAGGTGTAATAAAGACCATTTGGTAGGTTACAGAAGGAGGTGAGAGACACTATCCACAATGGGGAAGGGAAACTCAACTTAGAAAAAAAAACGGGGTATCATCTGTCAGAACGCGCCACACACAGACACAGACAAACAGACACGCAGACACGCAGACACGCGCATAGACATACAGAGACGCAGACACACAGACACGCAGAGATACACACAGATACACACACAGACACACAGAGACACAGAGATACACAGAGATACACACACAGACACACAGAGTCACACACAGATACACAGACACACAGACGTGACGTGTGACAAATAGTTTTTTACTCAGGTCCAGGTCCAAGAGGGAACTTGTCACATAAAAGTTTTAATAAATCAACAGTTTATTTGCGTGAGTGCAATTAGTCAATAAATCCCTGATATCAGCTGGAGGCACGTGGTCCAGTTGGAACCTAGACTCTGGTATACCTGATATCAGCTGGAGGCACGTGGTCCAGTTGGAACCTAGACTCTGGTATCCCTGATATCAGCTGGAGGCACGTGGTCCAGTTAGAACCTAGACTCTGGTATCCCTGATATCAGCTGGAGGCACGTGGTCCAGTTAGAACCTAGACTCTGGTATCCCTGATATCAGCTGGAGGCACGTGGTCCAGTTGGAACCTAGACTCTGGTATCCCTGATATCAGCTGGAGGCACGTGGTCCAGTTGGAACCTAGACTCTGGTATCCCTGATATCAGCTGGAGACACGTGGTCCAGTTAGAACCCTCTGGTATCAGCTGGAGACACGGTCCAGTTAGAACCTAGACTCTGGTATCCCTGATATCAGCTGGAGGCACGTGGTCCAGTTAGAACCTAGACTCTGGTATCCCTGATATCAGCTGGAGGCACGTGGTCCAGTTAGAACCTAGACTCTGGTATCCCTGATATCAGCTGGAGGCACGTGGTCCAGTTGGAACCTAGACTCTGGTATCCCTGATATCAGCTGGATACACGGTCCAGTTAGAACCTAGACTCTGGTATCCCTGATATCAGCTGGAGGCACGTGGTCCAGTTGGAACCTAGACTCTGGTATCCCTGATATCAGCTGGAGGCACGTGGTCCAGTTGGAACCTAGACTCTGGTATCCCTGATATCAGCTGGAGACACGGTCCAGTTAGAACCTAGACTCTGGTATCCCTGATATCAGCTGGAGGCACGTGGTCCAGTTAGAACCTAGACTCTGGTATCCCTGATATCAGCTGGAGGCACGTGGTCCAGTTGGAACCTAGACTCTGGTATCCCTGATATCAGCTGGAGACACGGTCCAGTTAGAACCTAGACTCTGGTATCCCTGATATCAGCTGGAGGCACGTGGTCCAGTTAGAACCTAGACTCTGGTATCCCTGATATCAGCTGGAGGCACGTGGTCCAGTTGGAACCTAGACTCTGGTATCCCTGATATCAGCTGGAGACACGGTCCAGTTAGAACCTAGACTCTGGTATCCCTGATATCAGCTGGAGGCACGTGGTCCAGTTGGAACCTAGACTCTGGTATCCCTGATATCAGCTGGAGACACGGTCCAGTTAGAACCTAGACTCTGGTATCCCTGATATCAGCTGGAGGCACGTGGTCCAGTTAGAACCTAGACTCTGGTATCCCTGATATCAGCTGGAGGCACGTGGTCCATGGTCCAGACATGGTCCAGGCATGTCTTGACAGAACAGTGCCTTGGACAGCTGCATCAACTGGGGGAGCTAAATAGATACATTTCGATAGTGACAAATCAATCATGTCTGTCTATCCATCCCATCTCTCCAGAGTGCTGTCACTTTCACAAAAGGGTGCTGTTCACAGTTGTCAACATATTCACTCAGTCAGACTTGTTCACCCAGTAGAATATATCACTGTCTCATTCTGAACAGCCACAGATAAACAGAAAGAGTGCAGGCGTGGTCTTAAGTCATTCATGCCTTTAAATCTCGAGAAGAAATGTGAAGAGCAATCATTAATCTATTCACACCTCAACCTTTCTCTTCAAATTCGGTGTGTGTGTGTGTGTGTATGTGTGTGTGTGTGTGTGTGTGTGTGTGTGTATATATGTGTGTATATATGTGTGTATATATATGTGTGTGTGTGTATATATGTGTGTATATATATGTGTGTATATATATGTGTGTGTGTGTGTGTATATGTGTGTGTGTGTGTGTGTGTGCATGTGTGTGTGTATATGTGTGTGTGTGTGTGTGTGTGTGTATGTGTGTGTATGTGTGTGTGTGTATGTGTGTGTATATATGTGTGTATATATGTGTGTATATATGTGTGTATATTTATATGTGTGTGTGTGTGTATATATATGTGTGTGTGTGTGTGCGCGCATGCGTGGACTCTGTAAGTATAAAGAGGGGTGTCATGGCACAAAACAGGTCGTGACAGAGTTTAATCCTGCATTAGTAACTGTCATTGACTGGACATGTACGAGCAGCCAGCTGGGTCCTGTGTCACATAAACACACACTTGGCCATACTGACTCTGACAAAATCGGACACTTCCCTCTGCTTCAGGCGGTACCCTCCATGTGAGTCAGTCACACCCTGTTGGCTTTGATCTGTGACACAGTGTGTGTGAGAGAGAGAAAAAAAGAGTGAGAGAGAGGAGAGACAGAGAGAGGAGAGAAAAGAAAGGGTTACCCAGCGAGGCACACAGTCTATCAGAACCAAGACAGTGTTACATAAAAGTGTGTCCTTGCCTTTGACAAAAACTGACCTTGTGCACATTTTGACACACATCTCTTTGTGTCTCTTTGAAGTACATAAACTCATAAAGGCCTGTATTCATGTGCTGCTGCAACCCAGACTTATCCAACGGTTTTATTCAGAAGAAAAATACAATTAGGAGAGAAAAGAAAGGCAATTGTGGGCAGATTCAAAACTTTTCAGTAGGCTGATATCCATGTTCCCCCCTTTATCTACTCTAAGCAATAGAGATTAAAAATAACCGTAATGATACATCTGGGAACTGACCACGTTTTGTATAGAATTCTGTTATTATCTCTATATGTGGCCGTCTCCGTCTGTGGCCGTCTCCGTCTGTGGCTGTCTCCGTCTGTGGCTGTCTCCGTCTTTGTCTGTCTCCGTCTTCGTCTCCGGCTGTCTCCGTCTCCGTCTGTGGCCGTCTCCGTCTCCGTCTGTGGCTGTCTCCGTCTCCGTCTGTGGCTGTCTCCGTCTCCGTCTGTGGCTGTCTCCGTCTCCGGCTCTCTCCGTCTCCGTCTGTGACTGTCTCCGTCTCCGTCTGTGGCTGTCTCCGTCTGTGGCTGTCTCCGTCTCCGTCTGTGGCTGTCTCCGTCTGTGGCTGTCTCCGTCTGTGGCTCTCTCCGTCTCCGTCTGTGACTGTCTCCATCTCTATCTGTGACTGTCTCCGTCTCCAGGATTTGTCCATTACGGTGGACAACGTCACAGTCCACGCTACCCAATGTGGGAAAAA
Organism: Dallia pectoralis; assembly: GCA_029465975.1. Lineage (NCBI taxonomy): Eukaryota > Metazoa > Chordata > Actinopteri > Esociformes > Umbridae > Dallia > Dallia pectoralis. Next base: position 10,641,593 of record CM055729.1, on the reverse strand, counting down.
CCTTGGCGTGACCCTTGACAACTCCCTCTCATTTTCTGCACACATCAAGGCGGTGTCCCGGTCTTGCAGGTACATGCTCTACAACATTCGGAAAGTAAGGCCGTATCTTACGCAGGAATCCGCACAAGTGCTGATCCAGGCACTTATCATCTCCCGTCTCGACTACTGCAACTCCCTTCTGGCTGGTCTCCCAGTTAACGCCATCAAACCCCTGCAACTCATTCAAAATGCAGCAGCCCGCCTGATCTTCAATCTACCAAAGTTCTCCCACGTCACTCAGCTGTTCCGCACACTACACTGGCTCCCGGTCGAAGCACGCATCCACTACAAAACCATGGTGCTAGCCTATGGGGCAGTAAGAGGAACCGCCCCCTCCTACATCCAGTGACTAATCAAGCCGTACACACCCACGCGAGCACTTCATTCTGCCACCTCAGGCCTCTGGGTAGTGCCATCCCTACGGGAGGGCAACCCCCGATCTGCTCAGTCTAAATTGTTCTCCGTGCTTGCCCCGCAATGGTGGAACAACTCCACTCTGGAGATCAGATCATCGGACTCTCTACCAATCTTCAAAAAACGTCTAAAAACATTTCTCTTCAAACTGTACCTCCAGTCGCTCCATGAATGGAGCTCCACAACTCTCGCCTGTTCGAAACTTCACTACCGAATCATTCCTCTACGATTATCACCCATTCCTCCTCTCCTAGCACCCCTTCTATCTCTAGCACTTTCCCCTGCACCCACCCAGGAACAATGTACTTATTGCCTTTTTGATGTGTGTTTTAGCTATATGTGAAATGCCTGCACTTATTCTATGTCGCTCTGGATAAGAGCGTCTGCTAAATGCGCAAAATGTAAATGTAATGTAAATGTCTCTATCTGTGACTGTCTCTATTTGTGACTGTCTTTGTCTCTATCTCACTCAAAATTAAGAAATGGTGGGCAGAAACAATTATCACAGACTGACAGGAATTACCGAATCACTGGAAAAGACTTCCCACAGAATGTATATTTTCTGTTCGTCAATGTAAGTCTTTCTACCACCTTCAAGCTTGAACTGAAGTCGATATCAGCTCAAAGGCAGCACGTCGCCGTCACCTGTTCTTATGACCAGGAATCGGTGCTTCTAAATGCACGCTCCAGAGGTCCCATGAGCTTTTAAAGCCATAAGATATTGCATACTTTTTATGCTCGCTTTTTTCCACCAGGCCGAGGAAAATGTCAAATGGTCTTATCTTTACTCCAGTAAGGCAAGGGGCTAATTTGAATGACTGGTTTGTGGTTACAAAGATACATTTGAGTAAAACCATATATATATATTTTTGACATACTAATCACTGAGCTAACGCCCCTACCCAGAGTGATTTAAGGCAGAGTGCTTACAATTCCAACCTGGTTCTTTGTGGAAGTCAAAACCACAAGCTTGGGCATTGAAAGCAGTGTGTTCTACCAACTGAGCAAAATGGAGGCCGCATTGGACTGTCTTTTTTACACATAGCGGCCTGGAAGAATAGCTTGAAGTTTATTAATACCTGGTCAATAGACTCCAATCATACACAGATAATAGCTTTAAAACAGAAAATCTCACAAGATCTTTCTAATGCTTTATCTTTTTATTACAACTGTCAAATTGCCAACAAATTGTAATAGCTTGTTTTTTAATTTCGGTCATGAATGCATATTTACTTGTCAGTTTATATTCTTGTGTATTATGAAGAGAAAAAGACAAAAAAAATATCCCCATTTTGTATTGTTGCTTTGGTGAATGTTCAACGAATAACAAAACATTTCTTTTTAACAATGAACTTGTGTTAACTTTGACACATCACCTCTTCAAGTCTTTGAATAACATAAATTCACATCATAAAGGAATGTACTATTTTAATGCATGAACCAAGACTTCATTCATCAATAGTTCTAGATCATTATGAGAGAAAAGTGACACATTTTGTGAGCAGATTAATAACTTCTCGTCATGCTGATATCCGTGTTCCCTCTTTAATCTGCTTAGATGGAGAAGAAAACGCTGAAAAGCGAAAGAAGCATTCAATCACTGCCACCTAAGGGACCCAACCGACTTTTCGACAGAGTTCTTTCTGTCTCTGCTTGACTGCATCTCTGCGTTTCTATTGATGTCTGTATATCTGTAAGCAGATTTATAATTAGTCCAGTCGAAAGAGTTTAAGTGATGTTTACTATTTGTCCTTTTCTGGGAATCAAAGACCCAGCATGTTGAGGGTGCTCCGGTAGAAAATCTTCATTTGATTTAGTTGATTCCACCTCTAATGACAAATGCCAATCACCAGCGTGTCCTCAAGCCATATCGCTTGACCCAAACAGAAACATTGTTTTATAAACACAGGCAGGGAGAGTTTTTTTAAAGTGCACATGCCAACAATTTCAAATGATAGATCATTGTATGTGTGGTTGATGCCTGTAATGCCTTTCTTATCAACTCCAATCCAATAATATGATAAAAAAGCTATACTGCTGTTGTCTATATATAGGCTATTGGGGATCTCACTATATGACACAGTCGATGCTAGAACTCGACAAATTAGAGTGAAGCACACGTATGTGCACATCAGAAGTAAATAATGAATTACAATGAATATATACGAGTCTATATGACTAAAGCTTAACCTAGGTGACAGACTGGAAGTACAGGACAGCTATGCCTAACAAAAGGTTTTATCTGTGCCAGTCAGTGGGCTCAGATATGCAATAAAGCACTCACGTTTTAATGTCAGCATAACCACCCGTTGCTTGTTATAACATGAATACATATATATATTTCAACACTTCTCTGAACATTTATAAATTATTGATTATATGATAGCGAAGCACTGCCCACAACAACCAATGGAGAGGCTGTCATCATATGTCTCTCTTTCATCTACCCTCTGAATATTCACTACATTTGTTACATGTGTGTATGAGAGGCAATGTGTAAGCCTATGTGTGTGTGTGTGTGTGTGTGCGCGTATTATCGTTCAGAAGTTTGGGGTCACTTCTAAATATCCTTTTATTCTAAAGAAAATTATATTTTTATTCACAGTGTACATACAGTACCAGTTGAAAGTTTGTACACACTTAACCATAGTAAATGGGTGTCCAGTGTTTTCACTGGTACTGTATGTGTATCAACACACTTGCGCGCCCACACGCACACGCACACGCACACACACACACACATTGAACAAATCAAGTTAGAACCAAGAATTTTAGGTGTTCAGATTTTAATCTAGACTGTTTTTCAATGTCCTGCCCACCAGTCTGGAGCCCTTTATACACATATACCGTACACATACATATTTCACCAAATATCAGAACTACTTCAGAAACACCTTGCTACTTGGCCAATAGTTGTGGTGGGTTTACAAGTAGTTCTGGAGGAGTAACCAACCAAACTGATAGTCGGTTACTAAATCGACCTATATCTCTGTCTGGCTGTCTCCATTTCAAGTAGCTGTAAGCAAGAACATGTGTGTTTGGATAACGGTACGTGTGTCTCAATCCAGAGTAGGTTGACAGTATGAGAGCATGAAGGACATGTGTTGTTCCATTCTGTCTTTCCAGCTGCTTTTCCTGATCCCCTAAGGAGCCTCTTTGAAAACTGGCCAGTGTCAGACACCTGTTTTTCCATCTAATGATTCAGTTTGTCAGAAGACCCTGCTGTTCTCAGCCCGTTCACCTACTAGACCTTTGAAGAGGTTGGACACCTGTCAGCCTCAGAAGAAGCCTCCCCTCTGAAACAGAGCCAGCGTTATATATTACATTCAGCATCAGTTATGACATATGATCCGGGTTACAGTGTATCCATGGCAATAGCTCTCCAAGTCATGAACATTCCTGCAGTATTGGCATCATCCAGTAGTGGGCAGTAACACCACTCTAGAGAACAGCCTATACACTGCATGAACAGTTTATTTAAAGGAAGCACTGTGTATAATTCTGCCTCTTGTATTTACAATTGAAACAATAACATGATTGTAATTGTTCTAGGCCAATACAACATGCCACTAATGTGAATCTGTTGGGTCTAATGTAGTTTTGATTTATCCGTATTTTCGCGGGGGTCCATCTCCAACCGGAGTGCCAAAAACATCCCACAACCCAATTGAAAAATGAATAGAATATAGCAAGCAAGCATGTTTATTGATGTAGCACAATTCATACTAAGAATGTGCTTCACAAAGGAGAAAATAAGAAATAATAAAATACATTTTATATTCATAGCAACCTGTTTACTGACATCATGTACATTTCATACATATAGGTTTACAAAGTCTCTAGAACCTTTTCAGGTTTAATTCAAACCTGAGTGTCCAAGAAGTCTTCAGAACTTCCAGGTCTTAAGAACATTATTCAAAAGGTCTTTAGAACATTTTCAGGGCTTTAGAACATGGACAAGAAATCTTAAGAACTTCAAGGTCTTAAGAAATTTAATCAAAAGGTCTTTAGAACATTTTCAGGGCTTTAGAACTTCCAGGTCTTATGTGAGCTATTTATTTTTCAATAGTATTTCTGCTTCTAAAATATGTAATTCTACCATACTATAGTC
>CM055729.1:10577029-10629529 GCA_029465975.1 Dallia pectoralis | reverse complement strand
GGTCAGAGGGAGAGAAGGAAGTGGATGGGAAAGAGTGGGAGGTGAGAGAGAAGACAGTCCAATTCACCATCGACATAGAATCTAGAAATCCTGGGAAAGATCTGGAGAATTGAGGCCAAGGCAACTAATAACCATTCCCTAACAATGTGACAGGGTGTATTATCCCTGAAATAAGATATTGCCATCAGGAAATACCAATGCCATAAAGGGGTGAATCTGGTCTGCAACAATGTTTAGATAGGCGAGTGAGTATGAGAGCTTGACAGGTGTTATGGAATTTTATGATCACTCAAGAAGTTTATTAACATGTAAGTCCTATAGATGTTGTTTAGGCCAAAAGGCACAGAGGAAAGGAATGTTTAGGATAAGCTTTTTGTAGGACAGGAATATAAGTTTCATGATAGGAGACATCTGTCTATTGACCTATTGACCTCTAGAAAGGTCCTGGGGAGGAAATAGATGTCACTAAGTAACTTTGCGGCTTGGCTTGGCTGGTAGGAATTGTATGGGTCTTTGTTCACCGCATATGTTGTCATCACAAATCGAATTGTAACTGACCTCCCTTGACTTGACTGGGGAGTGACCCTCGGGTTTTCCTGACAGCTCCATATGTCATGTTTATTATCCTATAGTTTGGTGAGATCTTCTAAGGACCTCGTCTGTTCTCCATCATCTCTGTTTAGGTTGGTGTGTCAATGAGTGTGCGTAACTTCATTCCTTTAAATACCCCTGCAGAAGTTCTCCTCATCAGGTCAGTCTGATCCAGCACAGGTTATTGTCCTGTTGTCTGATGAAGACTTTCCTCAAAACCTATTCTTTAAGCTTGCTATAGGGATTGATCTGATCAATGCAAAAGCTTAAACCTGTATTTGAGAAATGGTTTCTTACTTGCAATTAAACCTGTTAAAAGTGTCAAACTGTAACATACTCTCGTGCGTCTTACTTTAAGTTCAAATTCAGCGATTAAAGTCTAAAATTTCCACGACACAGGCGAGAGAGTATGAGGGCTTGACAGACGAGAGAGTATGAGGGCTTGACAGGCGAGAGAGTATGAGGGCTTGACAGGCGAGAGAGTATGAGGGCTTGACAGGCGAGAGAGTATGAGGGCTTGACAGGCGAGAGAGTATGAGGGCTTGACAGGCGAGAGAGTATGAGAGCTTGACAGGCGAGAGAGTATGAGGGCTTGACAGGCGAGAGAGTATGAGGGCTTGACAGGCGAGAGAGTATGAAAGCTTGACAGGCGAGAGAGTATGAGGGCTTGACAGGCGAGAGAGTAAGAGAGCTTGACAGGCGAGAGAGTAAGAGAGCTTGACAGGCGAGAGAGTAAGAGAGCTTGACAGGCGAGAGAGTAAGAGAGCTTGACAGGCGAGAGAGTAAGAGAGCTTGACAGGCGAGAGAGTAAGAGGGCTTGACAGGCGAGAGAGTATGAGGGCTTGACAGGCGAGAGAGTATGAGGGCTTGACAGGCGAGAGAGAGAATGAGGGCTTGACAGGCGAGAGAGTATGAGGGCTTGACAGGCGAGAGAGTATGAGGGCTTGACAGGCGAGAGAGTATGTGGGCTTGACAGGCGAGAGAGTATGAGGGCTTGACAGGCGAGAGAGTATGAGGGCTTGACAGGCGAGAGAGTATGAGGGCTTGACAGGCGAGAGAGTATGAGGGCTTGACAGGCGAGAGAGTAATGAGGGCTTGACAGGCGAGAGAGTAAGAGAGCTTGACAGGCGAGAGAGTAAGAGAGCTTGACAGGCGAGAGAGTAAGAGAGCTTGACAGGCGAGAGAGTAAGAGAGCTTGACAGGCGAGAGAGTATGAGGGCTTGACAGGCGAGAGAGTATGAGGGCTTGACAGGGGAGAGAGTATGAGGGCTTGACAGGCGAGAGAGTATGAGGGCTTGACAGGCGAGAGAGTATGAGAGCTTGACAGGCGAGAGAGTATGAGAGCTTGACAGGCGAGAGAGTATGAGAGCTTGACAGGCGAGAGAGTATGAGAGCTTGACAGGCGAGAGAGTATGAGAGCTTGACAGGCGAGAGAGTATGAGAGCTTGACAGGCGAGAGAGTATGAGAGCTTGACAGGCGAGAGAGTATGAGAGCTTGACAGGCGAGAGAGTATGAGAGCTTGACAGGCGAGAGAGTATGAGAGCTCCGGTCATGTCTAGCACGACCCACATGCCAGGATTTCTCTCAGAGCTAACACCAGCAAAACATTTTCCAAGTAGGCTCTAACTGCTTTTTGCATCACATTTCATCCACATTTTTATTGCATTTCTAAAACGCTTGTTAGTCATATGATGTTAAAAATGTTGCAATTTTTTTCAGATCCTTTGCCATTAGGTGCCACGTTGAATTTCCAGTGACCAGTACAAGTGTGAGAAAGATAACACTAAATTTAACATTCACACCTGAGACCTTGTAACAGTAATGAGTCACATGACACCAGGGAGGGAAAATGGATAACTGGGCCCAATTTGGACATTTTCACTCCCTTCTGTTGCCAGCGATTCAGACATAAATGGCTGTGTGTTGAGTTATTTTGAGGGGACAGCAGATGTACACTGTTATACAAGCTGTACACTCACTACTAGATTGTAGCAGTGTCCTTACTTCAGTGTTGACACATGAAAAGATGTAATCAAATATTTACAAAAATGCGAGGGGTGTACTCACTTTTGTGAGATTGTGTATATCTTTTAGAGGCCCTTAAAACTGTTCAATTTGGTAACTTTTTCTTTCATATGTTTTGAAACACGATGTTGAGGATATCATCAAGTTTCATGCAGAAAGAAAAACAATTGTATTTCAGAACTATCGAAGGCTTCAAAACAAAATTCCAATGCAACGTTTCTTTTCTTCCAATAGGCGACGCCAAAACATTTGATCAGACACTTTCAGTGGAGTCAACAAAATATTCAAACTGGGTATTGTCAAAAAATAAATAGATCATAATAGTTGCAAAGTTTATTGCAAATGTAGCCTTTCTCACTTGGGATGAGTTTTTAATGTCCGATAATGATACTGCAAGCCGATATCATTACTTATCTGACGCCATATTTTCCCTCTGCATGGAACTTACCTTGCATACTCCTCTCTGGCTTTCTCCTCAGCCTGCTGGCTCGCTAGACATTTCCCACGCTCCTCCTCCACCTCCAGCCTCACTCTCATCCCCTCCTCCTCTTTCTGAAAAGACACCCTGTCGATCTCCTTCTTCATCTGCTTGGTTACTCTTTCCATCTCCTCCTCCAGTTGTTTTCTCCGCTCCTCTGCGCCCTTCGATGCCAATCTCATGCTGGTGGAAATACATTTTTTCAGAAGACCAACATGAAAATATACACTGATGAGCCAAAACATTCTGACAACATGATCATGTTTTGGCTTAACAGTTAGTGACAGTAGGATAGTTAGAACTAAAACCATTAAAACTTTCATGTTTAAGTAGTCTTCAGGTAAATGGAGGCATATTGTGAGTTAGCCTGTCGTAGAGTTAGCCTGTCGTAGAGTTAGCCTGTCGTAGAGTTAGCCTGTCGTAGAGTTAGCCTGTCGTAGAGTTAGCCGGTCGTAGAGTTAGCCGGTCGTAGAGTTAGCCGGTCGTAGAGTTAGCCGGTCGTAGAGTTAGCCGGTCGTAGAGTTAGCCGGTCGTAGAGTTAGCCGGTCGTAGAGTTAGCCGGTCGTAGAGTTAGCCGGTCGTAGAGTTAGCCGGTCGTAGAGTTAGCCGGTCGTAGAGTTAGAAAGGGCAACAGACTGTATTAAAATCACTGACCTCTCCAGCTCTGTGGCCATTTCTCCTATCTTGCTGAGCGAGGTTGTGTATTCCTCCTGGAGCCTCCTCATGGCAGCAGAGTGCAATTCCTCCAATGCAACCACATCACTGCTCCTGCTGGGAAGATAACACATTGACTCCTCTTCGTATAGCAAAGAAATGTCCTAAAAAACAACGTATCCACCAAATCAGAATGTGTCTGTAGACTGGGCTGACCTCATTAAGTCAACTGGGTAATTAATTCTGTACTGGTAAAAGAAAGAAGTCACATATTCTGAAGACTATGCTTTGATTTCTGTGAGAAAGAAAGTTTTCTTATCCAACTCTCTGAAGTCATGGATGCAGTAATGTCATTGTAATCCTAAATATCAGCTGCCTACAGTTAGTCCTCCTGAGTAGATTCCAAACCCCTCCCAAGTCCTCAACCATCTACCAGTGCTCTGGTCTCAGCTAGCTCCTAAGTCTTCACCCATCTACCAGTGCTCTGGTCTCAGCTAGCTCCCAAGTCCTCACCCATCTACCAGTGCTCTGGTCTCAGCTAGCTCCTAAGTCCTCACCCATCTACCAGTGCTCTGGTCTCAGCTAGCTCCCAAGTCCTCACCCTTCTACCAGTGCTCTGGTCTCAGCTAGCTCCCAAGTCCTCACCCTTCTACCAGTGCTCTGGTCTCAGCTAGCTCCCAAGTCCTCACCCTTCTACCAGTGCTCTGGTCTCAGCTAGCTCCTAAGTCCTCACCCATCTACCAGTGCTCTGGTCTCAGCTAGCTCCTAAGTCCTCACCCATCTACCAGTGCTCTGGTCTCAGCTAGCTCCCTCTCCATGTTAGTCTTCTCCTGCTGTAGACTCCGTAGGACCTCCTGTCTTCTCGTCTCCTCCTCCGCCCTCCTCTCCTCCTGCAACTCCAGGACAGACAGCTCCTCTAAAGCCTCCTCCAACTCATCCTCCAGCAGTCTCCGTTCCTGCTCAGTCTCTTCCCTCACTCGGCCCAGAAGAGAGGCTATAGAGGCTGAACGCTCCTGAGATGGAAACCAAAAACACAGGACTTGAGGAGTTGAGAATTTACCTGTGGGAGATGTGGGATTTTGACATCTGCCATTTTGGACAAGAAGTTCACACAACAGAAACAACAAACCTTTTCCCTCTCCAGTTCCTCGATCAGAGAGGTGCGTGCCTGCTGTAGTTGCTCCTGTGCCGCTCCCTCACTCTTCCTGGTCTCCTGCAGGAGGCTCAGCTCTGCTGTAAGCTCTTCTATTCTTCTCTGGCTTTTTTCGTGGCTTTTATCTGAACGTAAACCAAACCACAGGGACATTGATGTTGGCATTGAGCTCACACTGACAACAACCTCACACCATTCTCCCAAAACCCCAACAAAGAAAACGTTAAGTTAGAAGTTATTGTGAAGCGCGAAACTGTAAACATGCATCTGCTGAAAATAAGTTACCATTAGACCCATTATGTTGAGCCATCAAGAAGAGTTTAGATATAGCAATATAGAAATTTGTTATAGACCAGGGCTGTGTTTTCGTACCTCTCTCCTCCTCCACAATCTTGCACCTCTCATCCAGGCGGGCTACTTTCATATCTAGCTCCTCCTCTGTTCTCCTCAGCACCTCCCTAAGCCCTGCTAGCTCAGACTCCCGCTGAAACACAGCACTCTGGGAGTCAGACAGCTCCTGATTGGTCCTCTGCATCTGCACCTCCATCTCTCCCTGTGCCGTCATGGACGATGTCAGCTCCGCCTCTAGCCGCTGGAGATGCTTCTCAGTCTCACGCAAAGCATCCTGGGAAGACAGCAGGTCCTGTTGACATTTCTCGCACTCCTCCTCTTTTAGACGGAGAGAGTTCTGGGAGGTGTGGAGCTCAGTAGTACACTGCTCCAGTTTCTGCTGAAGGTGGCTGAGAAGAAAAGACAAGGCGTGAGTGTGTGTTTTTCCATTCTGCACGTCAAACAAGAGCATTTCAAGAGGACAATAAAGCATTTTGTTTTTTTCCATTAAGGACATTTTGTGTTGGTTCACCCTTGTTTCTCCAGTTCAGACTCGGACATGCGACTCTTCTCGCTCTGCTCACGAATCTTTACACGCAGATCCTAAAGAGAAAGAAAAGAATGGTTAACAAAATAGCTTATAAAACCCTCTGAATTACCATATCCGCAAGCTAATGTAGGAATAATCACAGATCTTTACACGCGTCTTCCATCAATTACAGAAAGTGTGTGTGTGTGTGTTTCACAGTACCTGGTTTTGGTCATTGGCTGTGTCCAGGTAACCCTGAAGAATTCTGACTTCCTCCCTCAGCCCCTGTATCACGGCTGAAATAAAAACAGATATCACACACATGAATAATGCTACTTATGAAAAGACCGATACGGAAAATGGGAGAATGGACACTCAAACAGATCTGACCTTGCAGTGTGTCCATTTCGTTTTCCAGCTCCTCATTCTGGACTTTCGTGTCACGATGAAGATCCTCTATAACGGAAAAAAATTAAGTTGCATGTCTAACAAAATCCAATTAAAAGGTAAAAGGCAAACTCCTTCCAGTATGTTGACACATTTGAATGCATCTTGATGATATCATTTTCAGTCTTAACGCCGGTCTACAACCCCTTAGTGTTTTTAATCTCTCACCTTTCATTTCATGCGATTTAAACTGCATTTGTTATCTAAAAATGTTACCAAAGAAAATGTGTTTGACTGATTTAGAAGCGAGTTCCACTAAGCTGTGCTATTGAGTTTAGGCTGCCTCACCCAGGTCCATGTTCCTCTCCCTGAGTGCAGTTAGTGTAGCTCTGGCAGCCTCCAGGTCCACCTCCAACAGCTTCACCTGGCCCTCCGTACTAATCTGAAGGAAACTAAGCTCCTGGTGGGACAACACACAACTGTCATAGAGCTCAAAGGTAGTCTCAATAACAACACAATATCATCCCACACGTAAATCGTTTCGTGAGAAAGACACAGGCCAGACAGCCATGGTGGTGGCACTGTACCTTTTCTTTGGTGTCCAGTTTGTTACTAGCATCCATGAGCTCCATAGACAGAGACTGGATCCTCTTTTTAATGGTGTCTGCAGAAACCTGATAACAACAACACCCATTACAAGGCACGCGGTTAATGAGAGCATTTCATGTTGGACACATTACGGTATTAGTGTTGTTTAGTCAGCTTGATCCAGCTGACATACAGCCTAACCTACAACTACCGGTCCCTACCTTTGTGAAAAGGCAGCCAATGACCTTCAGGTCGGTTAGGACATGTCAAGTCACACAAACACATTTCCTAGGCTGGGTTAAATTTGTGTACAACAAACCAGGACCGATCATATGACCTAAACGTCAAACAGCACATTACCTTGTTCTTGAGGAACTCGTTAGTCTTCTTGACCTCAGCCAGCTGCCTCTCCAGGGTGGTGACACTGGCTGCCAGACCAGTCTTCTCTCTGACTGTAGATAACAGCTTGTACTCCACCTTCCGCAGCTCCTCCTCCAGCACTACCAGGCGTTTGTCCTGTTCTCCGCGCTGGTGCACTAGGGACCGGATCTAGAGAGTAGGGGAGACAGGGAACACAGCAGTTTAGTGGATAAAACAGGCCCCATTTCTATCAGGGAGAATAGTAGGTTGTTGCTGCTGCTATCTGATCAGGAAGACATGCATTCACATCCAAGATCAATCTCTTTATCTAACGTTTAACCGACATGTAGAAGCGACACCAATTGAGACCCCGAAATAAAACTACCTCTTTCTCCAGGAGTTTGTGCTGTCTCGTCTGCATTGAGAGGTCACTCCTGTCTTTTTTTGACATGGACCCTTCAACCTGGGTGAAGTGAACAGAATAAAGAATGTCATTACATTGGATCAGGGTACCGGAGCAGTATAACGAGAACCAATCTACAAAGCATTAGTCACATTCCAGCTCCAGCCTAATCTGTACTACAAAGTGGATATTGCTTTTCTGCCTGGTACTCTAGCAAGCTTTTAAGAGCGAGCACATATTGTCCCACATGGCTGGTCAAACGCAGAACCGCGGCTGGTCAAACGCAGAACCGCGGCTGGTCAAACGCAGAACCGCGGCTGGTCAAACGCAGAACCGCGGCTGGTCAAGCGCAGAACAGTAGCTGGTCAAACGCAGAACCGTGGCTGGTCAAACGCAGAACCATGGTTGGTCAAACACGGCTGGTCAAACACAGAACCACGGCTGGTCAAACACACAACCACGGCTGGTCAAACACACAACCACGGCTGGTCAAACACACAACCACGGCTGGTCAAACACAGAACCACGGCTGGTCAAACACAGAACCACGGCTGGTCAAACACAGAACCACGGCTGGTCAAACACAGAACCATGGCTAGTCAAACACAGAACTCTACATTGAGAATGCTGAACCATCAATGTACAGAACTATCAGGGAGATGTTCACCAAAATCAGCCAAAAAATAATGTTTCAGCAAATTCCGGCTATTGCATGAAATTGCCCACACCTTGTTTTACCCACACCTGTTGATAAGACAACTGTAATAAGTGAGTAATACAAATGCTCTACAGTGAGTGAAGGTCTTAAGAGATAGAGCTGATATCAAAAATGTAGCCTACCGCCTTGAAAGCACGGCTTCTGTTTATGTAAAGGATCACATAAAGACAAACATACCAGACTATGTTTTTTAAAGAAATACAATCAAGTAAAAACAGATTGCAGCCTGTATCACGGCAGCCATTTAACTCTGGGAAAACGGCTACCCATAGATATATGAATTCACCTAAGTTGCCTTGCTAAATCTTCAAACCTGTTTCTTAGTATTGGCTCTTGGGGCTAAGTACTTTAAGGTCGTCTTGTAGTGGCTTTTTATGCGAGGAGCCAACGTGATTATATGAACACAATTTACCAGGCCATCCACAGACAAGGTCCTACGCACAGGTGACATGGGCACATCTTTGGAGGAAGATGATGCCGGAAAGACAGGAGCTGAGTTGAGAAGGAAGGGGTAAATTACAAAGGTTTCGACATAAAAACGTCAAATCATATGTTGAAAGATAGAGCAGAACATTGAATAATCAATTGAATGTTATTGTGAATTGTTGGAGATGTAATGGTGAAAAGTCGGTATTATTTGATAGTGAAACGAACCAGTGACTTTGGTCTGTTTGAAACGCTCTGACCGATGGAAGGAGGCAGGTCCCTTCACCTCTCCAGGTTTGAGTTCATAGGTGCCCGGTGCTGGAGCGCAGCCTGGACAAAACACAATGGCGAGACATGCACCCGACTACATTATACACATGTATAGTTTAGGGATGGGCATTTTTGTCAATTTCTTATTTCGATAGGTCTCAAGAGTACTCGGGGCGTGGCTTGTTTGGGGGCGGGGCTTATTCGGGGGAGGTGGCGGTGCGTGTCCGTCATGGAGACAATGATCACAATTTAATATTTTAGCAATACTTTGGATTAACACATGCAATTACTTTATCCGAGTTGACAGCCACTGTTCTGTAGCATGTTGTAGGTAGTTGGCTATGTTCACACTTCACAGCGGTATGTCGTTCGCCGAAACTGCGCGTCTCCAACACTGCACTTTGCATTTCCCATTCAGCAATGTAATGACAAGTTACCGTTATATAGGATTCAGTGGTCAGCGAGGTCCATGCGTCCGTAGTAATAGCCATCCTCGCTGTCTTTGACAGTTTGTCTTTCAGTGAAGAAGCAGTCGTTTTATATAGAGCTTATATTCTTCTCGTGATTGTCTTGCGCGATGGGACGTTATACTGGGGTTCAACGTAATTCATCAGATCTTTAAACCCTTCTCCGACGAAACGAATGGGCAGCAAATCCTTCGCTATTATTTCGGTGATTAGTTGTGTCATCGTTTCATCTCTGGCTGCGCTGCATTTCTGTCTCATGAGTCACGGTAAAAGAGTTGCGTCTTTGGTGGTATCGGAAGACATTTTATGTATCATTACTAGATGATAACGCATTGTACTTGTGGTAGATTTGTGTGACAGCTTGGCGCTGCATATTTTGCTCTGAAATGTTTTTTCTACGTGACTTTGAAGCCATTTTCTCTGTTTTTCGGTTTGGACCAATCAGAGCTCAGGTTATAGTATAACCAATCAGGGGGGAAAATACTATTTTTTTTTAAATTTCAGATCACGGTTTCTATGATCGATCGTCGCTTTCACGTTCGAGTACAAGAGTGATCGAGTACTGTGCCCATCCCTAGTATAGTTAACATGTTTATATAACGTCAAAACACAATGGCGAGACATACACCCGACTACATTATACAAATGTAGTTTACATGTTTATATAACGTCACTTGCTAACATGGCATTAGCATGTCGATTTAACATCACGGATCTGTTTCACTTTGCATGAAGGATAAGTACGGTTAGACCTTACTGCAACAGCTAGTTTGGTACCTAATCAATACTATTAATACAGTTTAATGTGCAATATGTTGATGGATATCTTGCGGCTGGTTAGGTACAGTAGCGTCACACTATGTCCTAAGTTAATATAATAAAAACAAATAATAATAATGTAGCAGCTAAGCGATATAAACGTATTAGCTCACCGATGTTTTCATTGAATCGCTTCAATGGTGCTCTTGAAAAAGACATTGGTAAAGTGTGGACGATTTTGTTTTAAAAAGTTATCCTTACAAAAGTTATGACTCCCTGCTCTTGAAAAATAGCAACAACAAATGATGCCCTCGCTGAAATTTCAAAACACGTCATAGCCAATCGAAAAGAGAGGACACTAATCGAACCAATCACAGCAGAGGAAACCGAAAAGGGAGTACACTAATCGAACCAATCATAGCAGAGGAAACGGAACTTCCTGCCAGGCCACTTGATACTTACATTCACTCATTATTTGGGAAAATGCCATAGTGAAGAATAAGAATTACACTGACCATGGCCTGTTCTCACTGCTCGCATCTGCTCAACGTTACCGCAGTATTGGTACACGAACTTACAGACTAAAAAACGGTGTTTACCCTCAGTCCCTCAGCAACACTGATTTACTTATCCATGTATCCTGGCACCAGATCACTTTTATTGCAGTATTTAAGGTTTGCATACTGTCCATATTCGTTATGTATATTTTGTAGCTATGAATATTCTGTAAATTCACTACTGGTATCCACTACTGGCACCAGATCACTTTTATTGCAGTATTTAAGTATTCTCGGTTTGCATACTGTCCATATTCTCACTTAATTATGCATATTTTGTATCTATGTATATTCTGTATATTGTTGTAATTTTATTTTTATTCTTCTAACTTCGTAGATGTTGAAATTCACAAGAATTTCATTGTGCAGTTTGATGCAAGTCATGCTGTACACATGACAATAAAATACTTTGACTTGACGCCGGGACACCTTATAAGACGCAGGGACACCTTATAGGATGCAGGGACACCTTATAGGATGCAGGGACACCTTATAGGATGCAGGTACACCTTATAGGATGCAGGGATACCTTATAGGATGCAGGGACACCTTATAGGATGCAGGGACACCTTATAGGATGCAGGGACACCTTATAGGATGCCGGGACACCTTATAGGATGCAGGGACACCTTATAGGATGCCGGGACACCTTATAGGATGCAGGGACACCTTATAGGATGCCGGGACACCTTATAGGACGCAGGGACACCTTATAGGGACACCGCAGGGACACCTTATATGCAGGGGACAGGGACACCTTATAGGATGCAGGGACACCAGGGACACCTTATAGGACGACACCTTATAGGATGGGACACCTTATAGGACGAGGGACACCTTATAGGACGCAGGGACACCTTATAGGACGCAGGGACACCTTATAGGACGCAGGGACACCTTATAGGATGCAGGGACACCTTATAGGATGCCGGGACACCTTATAGGATGCAGGGACACCTTATAGGATGCAGGGACACCTTATAGGATGCAGGGACACCTTATAGGATGCAGGGACACCTTATAGGATGCAGGGACACCTTATAGGATGCAGGGACACCTTATAGGATGCAGGGACACCTTATAGGATGCAGGGACACCTTATAGGATGCAGGGACACCTTATAGGATGCAGGGACACCTTATAGGATGCGGGACACCTTATAGGATGCAGGGACACCTTATAGGATGCAGGGACACCTTATAGGATGCAGGGACACCTTATAGGATGCAGGGACACCTTATAGGATGCAGGGACACCTTATAGGATGCAGGGACACCTTATAGGACGCAGGGACACCTTATAGGATGCAGGGACACCTTATAGGACGCAGGGACACCTTATAGGACGCAGGGACACCTTATAGGATGCAGGGACACCTTATAGGACGCAGGGACACCTTATAGGATGCAGGGACACCTTATAGGATGCAGGGACACCTTATAGGATGCAGGGACACCTTATAGGATGCAGGGATACCCTCGCTAAGGTAGCTACAGAAGAGGACAGCTGTCACATTGATTCAGATGCTAGCTGAGGTAGCTACATAAGAGGACAGCTGTCACATTTAATCAGATGCTCGCTGAGGTAGCTACAGAAGAGGACAGCAGTCACATTGATTCAGATGCTCGCTGAGATAGCTACAGAAGACAGCAGTCACATTGATTCAGATGCTCGCTGAGATAGCTACAGAAGAAGACAGCTGTCACATTGATTCAGATGCTCGCTGAGGTAGCTACAGAAGAGGAGAGCAGTCACATTGATTCAGATTCTCGCTGAGGTATCTACCTAAGAGGACAGCAGTCACATTGATTCAGATGCTCGCTGAGGTAGCTACAGAAGAGGACAGCAGTCACATTGATTCAGATGCTCACTGAGGTAGCTACAGAAGAGGACAGCAGTCACATTGATTCAGATTCTCGCTGAGGTAGCTACAGAAGAGGACAGCAGTCACATTGATTCAGATTCTCGCTGAGGTAGCTACAGAAGAGGACAGCAGTCACATTGATTCAGATTCTCGCTGAGGTAGCTACAGAAGAGGACAGCATTCACAATGATTCACATCTCGCCTAAGTGGCTACAGACTGATCGACGTGGGAGAAGACCATATCCTACAAGTACAGTAAGTCATCTCATTGCTAGGGAATATATGTGTCCTGGCAGCTGGTACATTATGTTGAAGAACTGTGGGTGTTATTACCTATTACTTTGAAATAAAAACGTTACAAGTCGGTTTTCAGTTAGACATTTTTTATTTCTTTTTTAATACAACATCATTAATTTATTTTTCCAGGACCATTTGTTGTACACCGTTATATTCTTTTATTCTATTTGTATTTCAAAACATGATCACTCATACGACAATTTGATGAACAAAAACCTAATGTCACAATAAATCGATAATGACATTATATCACTCGTCATGCTAAAGGCTTGAAAATGATGCGTCAATTACTTTTACTTAACTTTTCTCATCAACAGTTTCACCAATTCAAAGAGCAATACGGTGAGTAAATAAATAATAAAAAATAACCATTGCAACAGTTACCAAAAAGAAAACAATATTTAATTATTTGTTGTTTTTTTCATCAAAAAGATAACCAAAATAGCAAACAGAAAATGCGGTTTGTCTTTCTTTGGGGTAACGAATCTTTGCTAATAAAAATAAAAAGGAAGGGCCAAAATGTCAGTATGTTTTGATTACACTGCCTAATCTAATAGAAATTAATCCAACTCTAGAGAATACTGAATATATTTAGGGATTTGCACTCCATCTCTCATGTGTAATTTGTACCTACAGGGAAAACGCTACTTCCTGATTTCTTCATTTTTTTAAAGTAAATTAGCTGTACATTAATTGGGTGGATCTATAGATCCTTCCAATATCTTCCATTCACATTTTGAACAAATATATTGAATACAGTAACACCCCCCTGGTCTCTATTTTCCTGTTAAAACCAAGAGGTCTCTTTAAACGTTTTTTACCCTGAAAAAAGTAAACACACTTTCGCAGATTAAGTCAATAATTTGTAAATGGTAAACAATATCACTGTATTAAGTGCATGTACAGAATATTAAAAAAAAACAATTCCATAAACTGACAAAGAGAAATCGAAAAGTAGGATTTGAGGTTTCTAGTCAGTATAAGAGGCAAGTTATACCAAGGATGAATCATTAAATTATCCATATTTAAAATCAATAACTATTACAACACTGGACTTTTCACTTTAGAGTTCTACAGTGACATTTACAACAGGGAATGGAACTGAATAAAACTGTACTCAGAGGCTAGAAAACCCCAAATAAAAGGTATAAAATAAATAAAAGCAGGCCAAGCAGCGGTGTGTCTCTGTTATGCTATTGTATGTGACGCTACTGTATGTGAAGTCTGTAGGGCATTCAGAAAAAGGGAAGTGTTGCAAACTACTCCTAGATGGGAAAGCTGGAGACGCTGCCAATTCCTTCATTTAGTACATTACTTTTGATCAGAGGTGACACTTTAGACACATCTGGGTTAGCATAAAAAATAACTTACAACGTGTCTTTTTAATGATCATATCATGGGTTTTAGCTGGGAAATTTTACTTAATGGTGTTTTTAAGTATTGTTATATACCCATGTGAACTTAAAAGATGTTTTAAATAAATTGACAGTCCGCTTTTTTAACTAAATCTACAAAATAATATTCCCAAGTTACAGGTCTTTTACATTTAATTACTGGTGTCTGTTGATGTTTTGGAGATGTTTACAATTCATAATATGTATGTACATTGATGCTGTTCACAAAATGTTCTCTCCTGAAGACTGCCTGTGACTACTGCAGAGTTGTCAAACCGGTTCCATGGAAGGCCAAAGGTCTGGAGGTTTTTGCCTTCACCTTGTACTTGGGTTCTACACTCACCTGGTTGTTTAGATCTGACCTGGGAACCGATTTAAAGAAAAAACCTGCACACACTCGGCCCTCCGTAGAATCGGTTTGACGCCTATGGACTAGAGGGAATGCAAACTGGTAATACTAAATCTACAACCACTCTATTTCTGAGCCAATCCATGTGACTTATAGCTCTAGGGACAAGAAAAGTAATGTACAAGTCTATGTGTATCCTTCATATGGTCTCAGACCAGCATAACAAATGCCTAAAAACATGTATGCCTTTAAAACCAGCTTGTGTTTATGGGTCCTGGTCTTTAAGGGCACAACAATTAGAGCCTAAGACATCCAGAGTAAAAACAAAATCAGGATTTTGATGTTTTTAGAGGGTTCCATGTTGCCAACCAAATATCCAATGTGTTTGCGTTCTACAATAAAAAAATGACATGGTGTTGGTATGAATAATGTCCTGCTATGATGGTGTGGTGCTAACACATGACAAAACTCTATACCTAAGGTTCTTGAGTGTCTCAGTACAAGGCCAAAATGAGGCAGTATGTAGTAATACGTGTGTGAGAGATGTTTGTGACGTGTGAATCGTGTGTGTGTGTGTGTGTGTGTCGCGTGTATGTTTAGCAGAGTGCGTGTTCTTTTCAGCATGTTGTGGCCAATGACTGGTGTATAGGTGGCTGGAAGCAGCGGACGTGCTCCACTGTGGAACTATCGGTCTCCACAGCCTTCATGTACTTATTGAGGATGGCAAAAATCTCGTTGTTCAGGATCTGGTACTTCCTGATGCGATCTGCCATCTTCTTTAGGGGCTGGGAAGAGAGAAGGGAGAGGGAATATGACATGATGAAAGTTAACCCCCCCCCCCCACACACACACACACACAGCTCAAGACGGTAGTCGCCAATTATTTAACACGGTCAGGACTCACAAGATGGCGTGTGGTCGACATGTCCCTAAATACATTGTGCCGGCCAATTGTTTAGCATTTTAGTTAAACCAGCGGGGCATCGGGTGCTTCCAGATTACCCACCACGTTCTTGATGATCTCATCCTTGCCATCCTGCCTCTGAACCTTGAGCAGGTGGTAGCAGAAGTCAAACAGGTCGAAGCGCCGCTGCTGTCCCAACAGCACAATAATGGAGCATCCGGCCCAGTTCAGCCCATCGCCAAAACACTGTCTGCAGACGATATATAAACACAGATACGAGAGGTGAGAGGTGTACCGTTATCTGTGTGTGTCGCAGTGGTGGTGGTTCTGCGGTGAACTCGTGTGTGCCAACAAGAATGCAGTAGACAAACTGCATGTGTGTGTGTGTGTGTTACACTGACTCACTCTGCGGTGAACTCGTGTGTGCCAACAGGGATGCAGTAGACAAACTGCATGGCGCTCCACAGACGGTGGAACTCCATACACTCATCCACGTGCATCACACCGTTGGTTGGAGGCGGGCCTCGCCACACGGCATCCTGCAAGAAACTACGGATCCTCGTGAGGATCACCTCGAACATGGAGAGGCCGCAGCAAAGACGCTCCTTGGTCAACAGGTCCCCCTCGCGGGCTATGGCTATTTGCTGAAATAGGAGAGGAGCAAAGGATGCATTACAAGATCCATACAGAAGAGGAGAGGGAAGCAGAAGATAGAGTCAAGAGGTGCAGAAGATAAAGGAACAACGTCACCCATTGAAAACCCTTGAAACTTTGCCAAAATGGCAGCGCTTGGAAAGATCTACTTTTTGAAGCGAAGTTGCCGTACTGTTTTATGGCGGTGAGTGAGGACAGGGAGCCATGTGATGAGACATGGATGGTAATGACGGACTGCTTGAGCTCACCTGGGGTGTCCCAAGCCTCTCGATGAGGGGCACCAGGTGAAGAGGAGCATACTTAGCCTCCAGCCTCTTCATTCTGACCTCCAGACGCTCCCCCTCTGCAAACACACACACGCACGTCACAACATCGACCATGAAGGCTAGGTACGTACGCAAATATTTCCCCCCCGACCTTCATCTGGAGCCACACACCGCAGGATTGATCGCCTACCTTTGATGTAGACCCTGGGGAGGATGTTCTGGAAGGGGGCTGCGTGAAGAAGGTCACAGACTTCTTCCTGGGACTGAAGTTTCACACATATAGAAATAGAGCACAACAGAGATGAGGTTGGACAGCAGCCAACTGCACAACACTTCTGGACACATCTTCACTATATGTTAGTTATTGGGCGGAGTCAGAGGAAGGAAAGCTAGGCTAATGTGTGTATTAGTAAGAAGGAAAGGTTGGCTAATGTGTGTATTAGTAAGGAGGAAAGCTAGGCTAATGTGTGTATAAGTAAGGAGGAAAGCTAGGCTAATGTGTGTATAAGTAAGGAGGAAAAGCTAGGCTAATGTGCATATTAGTAAGGAGGAAAGCTAGGCTAATGTGTGTATTAGTAAGGAGGAAAGCTAGGCTAATGTGTGTATTAGTAAGGAGGAAAAGCTAGGCTAATGTGTGTATTAGTAAGGAGGAAAGCTAGGCTAATGTGTGTATTAGTAAGGAGGAAAGCTAGGCTAATGTGTGTATTAGTAAGGAGGAAAAGCTAGGCTAATGTGTGTATTAGTAAGGAGGAAAAGCTAGGCTAATGTGTGTATTAGTAAGGAGGAAAAGCTAGGCTAATGTGTGCATTAGTAAGGAGGAAAGCTAGGCTAATGTGTGTATTAGTAAGGAGGAAAAGCTAGGCTAATGTGTGTATTAGTAAGGAGGAAAGCTAGGCTAATGTGCGTATAAGTAAGGAGGAAAAGCTAGGCTAATGTGCGTATAAGTAAGGAGGAAAGCTAGGCTAATGTGTGTATAAGTAAGGAGGAAAGCTAGGCTAATGTGCGTATAAGTAAGGAGGAAAAGCTAGGCTAATGTGCGTATAAGTGAGGAAAAGCTAGGCTAATGTGCGTATAAGTAAGGAGGAAAGCTAGGCTAATGTGTGTATAAGTAAGGAGGAAAGCTAGGCTAATGTGTGTATAAGTAAGGAGGAAAAGCTAGGCTAATGTGTGTATTAGTAAGGAGGAAAGCTAGGCTAATGTGTGTATAAGTAAGGAGGAAAAGCTAGGCTAATGTGCGTATAAGTAAGGAGGAAAAGCTAGGCTAATGTGCGTATAAGTAAGGAGGAAAGCTAGGCTAATGTGTGTATAAGTAAGGAGGAAAGCTAGGCTAATGTGTGTATAAGTAAGGAGGAAAAGCTAGGCTAATGTGTGTATTAGTAAGGAGGAAAGCTAGGCTAATGTGTGTATAAGTAAGGAGGAAAAGCTAGGCTAATGTGTGTATTAGTAAGGAGGAAAGCTAGGCTAATGTGTGTATAAGTAAGGAGGAAAAGCTAGGCTAATGTGTGTATTAGTAAGGAGGAAAAGCTAGGCTAATGTGTGTATTAGTAAGGAGGAAAGCTACGCTAATGTGCGTATAAGTAAGGAGGAAAAGCTAGGCTAATGTGCGTATAAGTAAGGAGGAAAGCTAGGCTAATGTGTGTATAAGTAAGGAGGAAAGCTAGGCTAATGTGTGTATAAGTAAGGAGGAAAAGCTAGGCTAATGTGCGTATAAGTAAGGAGGAAAAGCTAGGCTAATGTGCGTATAAGTAAGGAGGAAAGCTAGGCTAATGTGTGTATAAGTAAGGAGGAAAGCTAGGCTAATGTGTGTATAAGTAAGGAGGAAAAGCTAGGCTAATGTGTGTATTAGTAAGGAGGAAAGCTAGGCTAATGTGTGTATAAGTAAGGAGGAAAAGCTAGGCTAATGTGTGTATAAGTAAGGAGGAAAGCTAGGCTAATGTGTGTATAAGTAAGGAGGAAAAGCTAGCCTAATGTGTGTATTAGTAAGAAGGAAAAGCTAGGCTAATGTGTGTATTAGTAAGGAGGAAAGCTAGGCTAATGTGTGTATTAGTAAGGAGGAAAAGCTAGGCTAATGTGTGTATTAGTAAGGAGGAAAGCTAGGCTAATGTGCGTATAAGTAAGGAGGAAAAGCTAGGCTAATGTGCGTATAAGTAAGGAGGAAAGCTAGGCTAATGTGTGTATAAGTAAGGAGGAAAGCTAGGCTAATGTGTGTATAAGTAAGGAGGAAAAGCTAGGCTAATGTGCGTATAAGTAAGGAGGAAAAGCTAGGCTAATGTGCGTATAAGTAAGGAGGAAAGCTAGGCTAATGTGTGTATAAGTAAGGAGGAAAGCTAGGCTAATGTGTGTATAAGTAAGGAGGAAAAGCTAGGCTAATGTGTGTATTAGTAAGGAGGAAAGCTAGGCTAATGTGTGTATAAGTAAGGAGGAAAAGCTAGGCTAATGTGTGTATAAGTAAGGAGGAAAGCTAGGCTAATGTGTGTATAAGTAAGGAGGAAAAGCTAGGCTAATGTGTGTATTAGTAAGAAGGAAAAGCTAGGCTAATGTGTGTATTAGTAAGAAGGAAAGCTAGGCTAATGTGTGTATAAGTAAGAAGGAAAAGCTAGGCTAATGTCTGTATTAGTAGAGTTTCAGTAGTAGGAAACAACAGTTTCAATGAGATAACCCTCAAAGGTTGAGTAGTAGTAAATAACAACATTACAAAATTAACTAACTGTAGAAGGTTGAGAAAAATTAAATGAATACAGTTATAATGAGATAACCCTGGTAAGGTGGCTGATTCATTTACTAAGCAGGATTTGTCACAACGTGCATTATACTGAGGTCTTCCCTAGGTCACAGGACAGACCACTGTCACTGGCTAACCAATGGGAATATTACTGGAAAACTAAGGTATACGTTGTATTGTTAGAGCAAATAAAAAAAAACAGGGATTTGAATACAACTTTGTCAAAGAAATCTGCCAAAAAATCTACAAATCAGTAAACCTTAAATAAGCGATTTGTGAAGAAAGACTGATCCGCATGCTATGATCAGACTATTCAAGGACACTACTGTACATTACACACACACACAAGACTACGCACTAACCCACACACCACATGAAGCAGGCAGGCATGCAGGCAGACAGACAGGTAGATAATAAGCCCCAGGTTAAAAAAGTATCTAGTCAGAAGTCAAGCAAACTATTTTACAGCCAGTCAGTCAGAAGCAACAGGTAATCTCCACCATGGAAACCAAACCAAGCATATTTTTTATCATACATTTACTGCCAATTATGCAATATCCATTAGTGGGTGTTCTTTATTTAAAACATAATCTTTTAACATAATCCTTGGTTTCCATGGTCCTCTGGAAGAATGCCTTTGTGTTCCGAAAATCGAAAATAAACATGAGAAAAAGACACCAGCCCAAACCAATAAGAGAGAAAGATCAGTGTCTGTGTGTGTTTGTTACCAAAGATAAGCCCTAAAACCTTACCACCTGTGGTCGTTTCCAGCGTGTAATGAAGAATAGAGTTGCGATTCAGATACAGTCATTATCAACATCTCTGAAGTGTTAAACTTTATTTAGACAGAAACATACATTTCTAAACCAGACAGAAAACCAAAGCAGGAGAAATTATTCAACAAGTAGTAGTGCCTTTTGTTAAGTACGCAAAAGCAACCATGAGAAAGAAAGAGAATAGAGAGAGAATACGAGGAAGTCGACATAGAAGGAACACAAGTAAAGGGGAAAATTGGCAATGAAATAGAGAAAGACCAAGATTGGAAGAGTGTTAGAGGATAGGGAAAAAAGAAGCAATACAGGGAATGAGTGTGTAGTCAAATGAGAAAAAGACAGGACAAAGGAAAAAAAGGGACAGATGTGAAAGGACAGACTCACCAGAGCTTGTTCGATCAGCAGGCAGAAGAGGATAGCATTTCCAACCTCTCGGAGACTCTGGAAGACGTCAGTCTTTAGCTCGGCATACTCAATAATGTCTTTCAGCTGGTGGTGGAAGAACTCCAGAATACCTGGGGAAGGAGAACCAATTACTAACAAATGATATGTCCTTCATAAGGCCAATACAAAACAGTCTGTCATTTTACATCAGATTTAGAGATACCAAAAACCCTGAAAAACGAAACAGTGCACATTCAGATATGCATGTAACCCTGGTTCCCTGAAGGAGGATATTAGATACTAAACTCATACTGCATCCAAACCAACTACACAATCCCCCATTTAAAGGTCAATGGGAACACTAGCCCCGCCCTAAATGGAGGCATTAACTTGGTTCAGGTCTCGAACTCTGTATAAGACAGAGATGGGGACTCGAGTTTGAGACTCGGACTCGAGTCGCACTTAAGTCGCACACACACTGACTTGAGACTTGACTTGGACTTTAGCTCAGAGACTTGTGAGCATCTCTGATATCAGGGGTTTTCATGGGGGGAAAAACCGAAGGTTTGGCTTATTGTCCAGCGATCACTGACCTGGAGATCCATACTCGTGACGTGGCAAACGACAAATCTTAGGCATGACCTCGATCAGAGTCTTCACATACTGAAGGATGGTGCCCTGCAACTAGAGAGAGAGAAGGGGGGGTCAGCCGTACGGACTTAATAACTGGTATATCTGAGTGACATTAGACAGTCTACAATACCAGGCTCTTGACGATCTTTAGCAGTTCCTCCATCACCACGGCAATGCCCTGATAACCAAGGAGACGGCAGATTGTCTTGAAGTGGGGCGGGCCAACAAAGTTCCTATAGGAGCTGTAGATGTGTGAATAGGCTATGTTTAAAGGCTAGAGAGAGAGCGAGAGAGAGAGAGAATAGGACAGATGAGAAATAGGACAGAAGAAAGAAAAGAAAAAAAATCAGAAATCGGCACCCTCGAAATTGTTACATATTGACTAGGGTTGAATTCCAACAGCCGACGCAAACCAACCTTAGACCCATACAGGTAGTACGGCTGTACATTGGCTGGCTTGTCTCGCTGAGGCTCCTGGGTAAAGGGGATAGCTGTCCGTACGAACCTGATGAAACACAAGACAAGCTAGATGTCATGAGTCCATTAACTACCTATGACAGAATGAATCACAAATGAATCGGAGCAATATCACGATTGGTAGACGCCCGTCCCACTGACCGGTTGGTGGAGCCGTTGTAGCAGTAGTTAGGAAGGAAGTCAAAGTTGAGTTCCCAGAAGACGTGGAGTGTGATGCGTCCGTACGGGGCCGAAACGTTGTGGTTGGCCTCACGGAACATGGCGTCAAAACTGTCCAGGGTCATGTGCTTGGAGAGCAGGCGATGGGTCAGTCTGTTGATCTCCATCAGCCACTCCAACTCCTGTAGCGAGGAAGATGAATGTAACGACAATATATGGCGTATAGTCTGTCCTGTTGATTCATATGTAACTACTGTATAGAGTATAGTCTGTCCTGTTGATTCATATGTAACTACTGTATAGAGTATAGTCTGTCCTGTTGATTCATATGTAACTACTGTATAGAGTATAGTCTGTCCTGTTGATTCATACGTAACTACAGTATAGAGTATAGTCTGTCCTGTTGATTCATATGTAACTACTGTATAGAGTATAGTCTGTCCTGTTGATTCATATGTAACTACTGTATAGAGTATAGTCTGTCCTGTTGATTCATATGTAACTACTGTATAGAGTATAGTCTGTCCTGTTGATTCATACGTAACTACAGTATAGAGTATAGTCTGTCCTGTTGATTCATATGTAACTACAGTATATAGTATAGTCTGTCCTGTTGATTCATACGTAACTACAGTATAGAGTATAGTCTGTCCTGTTGATTCATATGTAACTACAGTATAGAGTATAGTGTAACCTGTTGATTCATACGTAACTACAGTATAGAGTATAGTCTGTCCTGTTGATTCATATGTAACTACAGTATATAGTATAGTCTGTCCTGTTGATTCATATGTAACTACAGTATATAGTATAGTCTGTCCTGTTGATTCATACGTAACTACAGTATAGAGTATAGTCTGTCCTGTTGATTCATATGTAACTACAGTATAGAGTATAGTGTGTCCTGTTGATTCATATGTAACTACAGTATATAGTATAGTCTGTCCTGTTGATGTAACTACTGTATGTAAGTCTGTCCTGTTGATTACTGTAACTACAGTATATAGTATAGTCTGTCCTGTTGATTCATATGTAACTACAGTATATAGTATAGTCTGTCCTGTTGATTCATATGTAACTACAGTATAGAGTATAGTCTGTCCTGTTGATTCATATGTAACTACAGTATAGAGTATAGTGTGTCCTGTTGATTCAGTATAGAGTATAGTCTGTCCTGTTGATTCATATGTAACTACTGTATAGAGTATAGTCTGTCCTGTTGATTCATATGTAACTACTGTATAGAGTATAGTCTGTCCTGTTGATTCATACGTAACTACAGTATAGAGTATAGTCTGTCCTGTTGATTCATATGTAACTACAGTATAGAGTATAGTGTGTCCTGTTGATTCATATGTAACTACAGTATAGAGTATAGTCTGTCCTGTTGATTCATATGTAACTACTGTATAGAGTATAGTCTGTCCTGTTGATTCATATGTAACTACAGTATAGAGTATAGTGTGTCCTGTTGATTCATATGTAACTACTGTATAGAGTATAGTCTGTCCTGTTGATTCATATGTAACTACAGTATAGAGTATAGTCTGTCCTGTTGATTCATATGTAACTACTGTATAGAGTATAGTCTGTCCTGTTGATTCATATGTAACTACAGTATAGAGTATAGTCTGTCCTGTTGATTCATATGAGTTAGAGTATAGTCTGTATAGTATAGAGTATAGTCTGTCCTGTTGATTCATATGTAACTGACTGTATAGAGTATAGTCTGTCCTGTTGATTCATATGTAACTACAGTATATAGTATAGTCTGTCCTGTTGATTCAGTATGTAACTAGTATAGAGTATAGAGTATAGTGTGTCCTGTTGATGTTCAGTATATGTAAGTCTGTCCTGTTGATTCATGTAATACAGTATATAGTATAGTGTGTCCTGTTGATGTTCATATGTAAGTCTGTCCTGTTGATTCATATGTAACTACTGTATAGAGTATAGTCTGTCCTGTTGATTCATATGTAACTACAGTATATAGTATAGTCTGTCCTGTTGATTCATGTAATAGAGTATAGTCTGTCCTGTTGATTCATATGTAACTACAGTATAGAGTATAGTCTGTCCTGTTGATTCATATGTAACTACAGTATAGAGTATAGTCTGTCCTGTTGATTCATATGTATAGTCTGTCCTGTTGATTCATATGTAGAGTATAGTGTGTCCTGTTGATTCATATGTAACTATGTATAGTGTGTCCTTTGATTCATATGTAACTACAGTATAGAGTATAGTCTGTCCTGTTGATTCATATGTAACTACAGTATAGAGTATAGTCTGTCCTGTTGATTCATATGTAACTACAGTATAGAGTATAGTCTGTCCTGTTGATTCATATGTAACTACTGTATAGAGTATAGTCTGTCCTGTTGATTCATATGTAACTACAGTATAGAGTATAGTCTGTCCTGTTGATTCATATGTAACTACTGTATAGAGTATAGTGTGTCCTGTTGATTCATATGTAACTACAGTATAGAGTATAGTGTGTCCTGTTGATTCATATGTAACTACAGTATAGAGTATAGTGTGTCCTGTTGATTCATATGTAACTACAGTATAGAGTATAGTGTGTCCTGTTGATTCATATGTAACTACAGTATAGAGTATAGTCTGTCCTGTTGATTCATATGTAACTACTGTATAGAGTATAGTCTGTCCTGTTGATTCATATGTAACTACAGTATATAGTATAGTCTGTCCTGTTGATTCATATGTAACTACAGTATAGAGTATAGTCTGTCCTGTTGATTGATTTTTAACTACAGTATAGAGTATAGTCTGTCCTGTTGATTCATATGTAACTACAGTGTAGAGTATAGCAGGTCCAGTAAATTCTCACCACTATAGAGGTGAGGTCTTCACTCTCAAAGCGGCTGATGGCCTGGTCCAGAGACTTGTACATGGCTGCTGAGATCCTCTGGGTGATCAGGCGGTTCAGATCGATGGAGCGACCAAGGAGCTGGAGAGACAGGAGTGAGAGGGGGAAGGAGAGAAGAGAAAAGAAGATACGATAGAGAGAAGGTAGATGGTCATCTTGGTTAAATCCCATAAAGACCACTGAAGGTGTGACAATATGAGTGTTCAGGATAACATGGTGGACAGATACAACACGGTGGACAGATACAACACGGTGGACAGATACAACACGGTGGACAGATACAACACGGTGGACAGATACAACACGGTGGACAGATACAACACGGTGGACAGATACAACACGGTGGACAGATACAACACGGTGGACAGATACAACACGGTGGACAGATACAACACGGTGGACAGATACAACACGGTGGACAGATACAACACGGTGGACAGATACAACACGGTGGACAGATACAACACGGTGGACAGATACAACACGGTGGACAGATACAACACGGTGGACAGATACACACGGTGGACAGATACAACGGTGGACGGTGGACAGATACCACACGGTGGACAGATACCACACGGTGGACAGATACAACACGGTGGACAGATATCACACGGTGGACAGATATCACACGGTGGACAGATATCACACGGTGGACAGATATCACACGGTGGACAGATATCACACGGTGGACAGATACAACACGGTGGACAGATACAACACGGTGGACAGATACAACACGGTGGACAGATACACACGGTGGACAGATACAACACGGTGGACAGATACAACACGGTGGACAGATACACACGGTGGACAGATATCACACGGTGGACAGATATCACACGGTGGACAGATATCACACGGTGGACAGATACAACACGGTGGACAGATATAACACGGTGGACAGATATAACACGGTGGACAGATACAACACGGTGGACAGATATCACACGGTGGACAGATATAACACGGTGGACAGATATCACACGGTGGACAGATATCACACGGTGGACAGATATCACACGGTGGACAGATATCACACGGTGGACAGATACAACACGGTGGACAGATACAACACGGTGGACAGATACAACACGGTGGACAGATACAACACGGTGGATAACACGGTGGACAGATACAACACGGTGGACAGATATCACACGGTGGACAGATACAACACGGTGGACAGATACAACACGGTGGACAGATATCACACGGTGGACAGATATCACACGGTGGACAGATATCACACGGTGGACAGATATCACACGGTGGACAGATACACACGGTGGACAGATATCACACGGTGGACAGATATCACACGGTGGACAGATACCACACGGTGGACAGATATCACACGGTGGACAGATACAACACGGTGGACAGATATCACACGGTGGACAGATATCACACGGTGGACAGATATCACACGGTGGACAGATATAACACGGTGGACAGATATCACACGGTGGACAGATATCACACGGTGGACAGATATCACACGGTGGACAGATAGTGGAGTGTGTGACAGGCCTACCTGTACGTGTCTCTGTTTCAGCAGGGTCTCATACCGGTTAGATGGAGGATATGGGATGATCACACCATAGTTTTTACACTCTGCTCTGAAACGCTTGTCCAGGAGGACACTGTGAGAAACCCCCCGCAAGCAACAATAACATTTACACATCAATCAAAGGTTCCCAATAAACATGTCAGTGATGTCTACAATGACTCCATCACGTACCTTCCCGCCATGGCTTTGTAGTAAGCAAATATCTGGTCAGCCAGCTTGTACACAAACTGGTCGAAGCACAGATTTACCTGAAGGTACAAACAACATGTGTAACTCAATATTCTTGGTGTGAGCAGTGATGATCCACTTGAAATTGTTCGGTCGCTGACTTTAAAATATTGACAGTTTACCTCAGCCTCGATCTCATCATAGAGGAACTGTTTCTTGAACTTGGTGAGAGCATAGTAGCCACTGTCGTTGTACAAGTCCAGAGGATACAGAACATACCTGGGACCAACAACAGCACAGTTATACAAATATGTTTGGCATGTTCACAGAGAAACACTTTTCGTCTCGCCTCTCATCTCGTGTGCTATTTTTCGCTCACACACGGACGTCGGAAATATCACATTTCATTTTAATAGTTTATTCTTAATTTCACCAAGCCGACTAAAAAACAATTCACATTTGCAATGGCCATCTAGTCAAAGGCATGCCAGTAGTCCAAGACAACCCAAAGTAAGACAATGTATCTCACTCCATCATGGATGGTTCCTTGGTCTCCAGTATGTGGTCGGTGAGGATCCAGGGCATGGACATCTCAATGGGGAACTGGATCCGGCGGCCCATAGTCAACTCCAGGAAGAACTCCCGGAACCACAGCTGAGACAGGTCACAGCACTGCTGCAGCGCCTCTGCAGGACGGGAGGGGATGAACAAATGGGAGGACAATTATGAACTTCTGAGTCAACGTGTGTGTGTGTGTGTGAATGTGTGTATGTGTGTGTGTATGTGTGTGTGTGTGTATGTGTGTGTGTGTATGTGTGTGTGAATGTGTGTATGTGTATGTGTGTGTGTGTATGTGTGTGTGTGTATGCGTGCATATATACGTACCGCTGAAGTTGAGCAGGTGCGTGAAAAAGAAGGAGTGTTTGTGGAAGTCCTCTATAGCCAGCACTATGGGTCCATCCAGACTGCTGCGTAGGGTCTTCTTGGAACCACTCTTATCGGCTATCAGCGACTCCAGCATGGTGCGGACCATGTACAGCTGGAGAGGAACAGCTGGTCATGACACCCGAATTCACCCTAACCCAGGTATACCAACATGTGCATAGACTCATGCCTCCACCAGTGTCCTGGAACTGAGTGAGTGTTAATAATCAAGGGTGTACGGAGTTAATTAGACCCTCAGGTGGGTCCTGTTAACTACTGGTTAATGATGCAGCCGCCATGAGAGAAGGGGAACCCATAAGGCACTGTATCATGTCTTATATCATGCAATTTCACACGTGAATGGACACTTCTCAAGCCACCGGTAAAAGCGGAAGTCCTAAAAGCAACGTTTCATTATTGCTAGGGTTCATTTCTTACTGGGGTTGATTTCGTCAAAAACAGCACAAGGGATCTGTTCAGTTCAGTCGCAAGTGAATTATGCAAAATTCACTCTGCAAGTTTTGTCAACCCCACACCTGACAACGTGGGACAACGGAGCACATTGATAAGGAGCCACCTCCTCTCCTCCTTCACTCTCCCTCCGTCTCTCCCTCCGTCTCTCCCTCCGTCTCTCCCTCCGTCTCTCCCTCCGTCTCTCCCTCCGCTCCGTGTCTCTCCCTCCGTCTCTCCCTCAGTCTCTCCCTCAGTCTCTCCCTCAGTCTCTCAGTCTCTCCCTCAGTCTCTCCCTCAGTCTCTCCCTCAGTCTCTCCCTCAGTCTCTCCCTCAGTCTCTCCCTCAGTCTCTCCCTCAGTCTCTCCCTCAGTCTCTCCCTCAGTCTCTCCCTCAGTCTCTCCCTCCGTCTCTCCCTCCGTCTCTCCCTCCCTCTCCCTCCTCTCCCTCCGTCTCTCCCTCCGTCTCTCCCTCCGTCTCTCCCTCCGTCTCTCCCTCCGTCTCTCCCTCCGTCTCTCCCTCCGTCTCTCCCTCATGCTCCACTTCCCTTCCCAGATGTACCTGCGTGCTGGAGGGTCCTACAGCTCTGCGGGGCACCTTGATGTCGAACCCTCCCTTTGGGTCTTTCTCCCCCCTTAGACAGGGGTCGTTTGGGGGCTCCCGCGCTCCCTCCCAGTCGCAGATGGTCTTACGGATCGCCTGCAGGACACTAGAGGGGAATAATGTCA
The DNA here is from genome assembly GCA_029465975.1 of Dallia pectoralis. Lineage (NCBI taxonomy): Eukaryota > Metazoa > Chordata > Actinopteri > Esociformes > Umbridae > Dallia > Dallia pectoralis. The sequence continues at coordinate 10,601,218 of CM055729.1, read as the reverse complement.
GAAGGCATTATATGTTGGTATATAATTATAATAATAGTATAATAATACGTATGTATATATGTAATGACTGTTGGTGACGAGCCCATGTAAATGTTCAAGAGTTTGGTACCTAATGAGAACATTCTTCTTCTTGCGTACAGCCTGACGTAACGGCTCTCTGAGGGTCATCTGGGCAAAGTCCTGCAGAGCTGCATAGATTGTGTTCCTTATGGCCTGGTTGAACACGCTCTCCATACGACCCATCAACACCTGCAGCACAGACACCATCATCAGTACCATCAACTCAACCAGTATTATAAATACTACTACAACCGTCATCACCACCATCACCACCACCACCTGCAGCACAGACATCATCAGTACCATCAACTCAACCAGTATTATAAATACTACTACAACAACCTCCATCACCACCATCACCACCACCACCTGCAGCACAGACATCATCAGTACCATCAACTCAACCAGTATTATAAATACTATTACAACCGTCATCACCACCACCACCTGCAGCACAGACATCATCAGTACCATCAACTCAACCAGTATTATAAATACTATTACAACCTCCATCACCACCATCACCACCACCACCTGCAGCACAGACATCATCAGTACCATCAACTCAACCAGTATTATAAATACTACTACAACAACCTCCATCACCACCATCACCACCACCACCTGCAGCACAGACATCATCAGTACCATCAACTCAACCAGTATTATAAATACTACTACAACCGTCATCACCACCATCACCACCACCACCTGCAGCACAGACATCAGTACCATCAACTCAACCAGTATTATAAATACTACTACAACCGTCATCACCACCATCACCACCACCACCTGCAGCACAGACATCATCAGTACCATCAACTCAACCAGTATTATAAATACTACTACAACCGTCATCACCACCATCACCACCACCACCTGCAGCACAGACATCAGTACCATCAACTCAACCAGTATTATAAATACTACTACAACCGTCATCACCATCATCACCACCACCACCTGCAGCACAGACATCAGTACCATCAACTCAACCAGTATTATAAATACTACTACAACCGTCATCACCACCATCACCACCACCACCTGCAGCACAGACATCATCAGTACCATCAACTCAAACAGTATTATAAATACTACTACAACCGTCATCACCACCATCACCACCACCACCTGCAGCACAGACATCATCAGTACCATCAACTCAAACAGTATTATAAATACTACTACAACAACCTCCATCACCACCATCATCACCTTAAACATAATATCAACCATTATCACCATGACTTCTACCTTAACCACCATTATCACAACAAACACCACCACCATTACTATTAGTAAACTACCACCATAGAGACCCCCCAGGGGAAGCTACTACTTTAATAACAACATGTTCCTGACCTGCAGTCCCTTAATCATGGCGATGACTTCGACCAGGGCAAACTTCTCCTCTGATGTGTAGTTGTAACGTGTGGCTCTCTCATACTCCTCCGCGGTGCCTGGACAGTCTTTGTTACAGAACTTATCTGTTGGGTGAACCAGCTTCCACGAGTACTGACAGAGAAAAGAAAGTGTCAAAGGAAGGATACGGAATTATATGACACGTTTAATTTATTCGCACGTTCTTTGGGACAAAACACAGTATTTAATAAAAGACTATAACACACCCTTTCTTCAATACAAATGCGCGCGCACGCACGACACACACACACAAAAATACCTTTTTTTATTTAAACAAAACTTAGCAAATTATGAAAACAGCAAATCTCTCCTTAGGAAAACCTATAGCAGAACATAAAACGTTCAGTGGCTGTGAGTGAGTTGGCTCCGCCCTTCCTCGCGCACCCTTGGTTCATTGGTTGACACCACGTTTGTGATTGACAGTTAGTCTGAGCAGACTGTCAGAACGAATGTGTGCTCTTTTAAAACCACAACACACCCACACACACACACCCACACACACACCACTCCCCTACTCACAACTTCCATCACATGTGTGCTCCACTTGGACAGCAGCTGTAAGCCCCTGAGTGCCAGGTCAAATAGTTCCCTGTACTCCTCGTCGGACTTCTGACTGTCCAGGCCGGACCCGGTCACCACCTCGCTGTTGCTGTAACGGGCCAGCTCTGAGATGAACCGGATGTGGTCGTCACGAATCTGAACCATCTGCTCACACAGGTTATACTGGGGGGAGATGGAGCTCTGTGTACATGTCCACCTGTAGGGAACAGTTCCTAGGTCAGAGTTCAAACAGGTTATAATGGGGGAGATGAAACTCTGTGTACATGTCCACCTGTAGGAAACAGTTCCTAGGTCAGAGTTCACACAGGCTATAGGGGAACGTTGATAAACTTTGTTAGAGGGGTCGGAGGTCAGGGGTTAAGCGTTAGCATTCCCACAGGTTGTTCTGTGGTTAAACGTTCCCCTGTTGAAGAGAGGTGAAAGGTCAAGGGTCGGGGTTGAGTGTTGTTCTTACTTGGACTTGTTTTCCTCATAGTGGGCACTGGTCTCTATATAACGGGACAGCTCAATCTGCATGTCTCCAAACAGAGGCACCACCTGAAGCTAAAAGGGTTGAGACATGGAGAGAGACAGTGTTTTTAATAATAAAAGTGCATTTATTTGTCATCTCACAAATTTAATTTGCAAAATAATCAGTCAAAGAGTGACAGAGAGAGTGAACAAGGGCTTTAGTCAGGATTGATAGTGAAACTATAATATTAGTTTGAATGTACATATGGACTACATGGAATATTCTAGTAGCCATTTTTGTTTAACGCACGCACTGACCTTAAAGAACTTGTCAATTTTTCCCAGGTTGATCCTCTTCTTGGCGTCTAATTTGTAAATGTTACTGACGTTACCATCCATCAGATAGAGGCCAAAACCCATCACCTAACACACACACACACACACACACACACACAGAGAAACACACAGTTGAGAACTGGTTATAACGAGTCACATTGTGTTTTAAGTTTCAGACAGGCAGACAGACACGTATGTAGAGATAGAAGAGCAAGACAAGCTGAACAAGACTAAAATAGGAGATCTAACGTCCGATCGGTTATCTAGAGTGAAACAGGTATCTAGACAGAATATCTACATTGAGATGAGTATCTAGAATGAAACAGGTATCTAAACAGAATATCTTGAGATGAGTATCTAGAATGAATCAGGTATCTAAACAGAATATCTTGAGATGAGTATCTAGAATGAATCAGGTATCTAGACAGGTTATCTACATTGAGATGAGTATCTAGAATGAAACATGTATCTAGACAGGTTATCTACATTGAGATGAGGATCTAGAGAGAACAGGGACTCACTATACCTTTAGCAGCATGTGTTTCTCACTAGGCGTCAGGTACATCTTGTTCTCATAGTAATCCACACTGATGTTGACGATATCTGCTAACAGTTCTTCATAGCCAGGGATCACCTCCAACTGCTGATGCAGACACTGCAGAAAAACAAACACACACACTTACTGGTACCGAACAACCCAGACATGCGCCCGCACGTGCACACACACTTACACCCGCAAACACACCTGAGTGATCCTGTTGTGATTGGCCAGGAACATGGAGAGGTTCTGAGACTCCTGGATGGACTGAGGGTCCGCCATCTTCCTCAAGAACTGAGCCGCCCTGAGAACCAAAGAATGTGTCAGATTTAATGTACCATAACTATAACAGCAGTATGTCAGGCCTTAGTTCTGGGTTATCATATTAGAAATGCATCTCGATAATTGTGCTAACCGGCCCTTCAATCAGTGCCTCAATTCCTTCAAGATTCAAAGATTCAAGATTCAAAGTTTTATTGTCATATATACAGAGTGACTTGCATCAGACTGTACAATGAAATTCTTATGACATGGCAAGCAACAACTACGTAGTTAGAAGAATAATAAAAATAAAGGATAAAAAACTATTTACAACTATATACAGACTATACATAACTAAAACATTTGCATAATGAGTCAGAATATGTACAGTGTGCAGACCATAAATACTTAAATACTGTAAATATAAATATACTGTCGTTCGAGATAATGTGAAATATCTGAAAACATCAGGCAGAGGAGCCATGCGTACATATTTGGGAATGAACCTATCACGATGTACCACGACGTGCGCTCACCTTTTATAGGCGGAGTGGTCGTTTTTGACGCTGCACTTCATGTTCTTGAGTTCGTCGAGCACCGCGAACATGTTGATGAACTTGCCCAGGGTGAGGAGGTAGGCCTCAGAGACAAAGTCCTTCCTCCGCTCGGCGTGACACAGCCGCTTGACCTCGCTGCAGAAACGCTCGATGGCCTTACGCTAAAGGAAAGAGCAACAACAGACACAGAGACTGAGGGACTGCAGAATCGTGGGACTCTAATTTGCTTTTTTACGTCGTTTAGGTTGTTATTTATTGTTGAATTCATGAATGAATGTATTCCTTCATGGCATCAGTCTTACCTGGAAGTACATGAACTTCATAAGCTTTGTGACCTCTGGTTCCAGCACCTCCACAGTCTTCTCGTAGATCTCCACTCGGTTAGGCTGCTCATTGCACTTCACCTGGAGAACACAAGGGGGCGTCACGGTCACGCAGGAGGCTGACTACTCACAGGGCTCATCCACATCACAGGGAAAAGGAATGGGACAGAGTTGTCCCGTACGAGTAGCACAGATCTAGGATCAGATCCCCATTGAACCGTGATCTAATTGAGGAGAACCAATGTCTCCCAAACTAACCATATGGTCAAGAGTACAAAACTGCATAGGGACCAGGGTGTGGTTTGTTCTGTGTTGCTCAGTTCTGGGAGCATGACAGTCGCGATGCAGGTTTTGTGGGTATGATTCCAATGGGAGGCTAGTATAAAAAAAACATGTCAAATGTAAGCAAATGTGCTACTTGGTGTGAACCTATCATGTGCGATGCATCTAAAAACTGTCACAGAGTCTGAACTTTCCGCTCCACTAGATCAATAACACTTGATCGTTTTGTTTATGTCTGATGAGCGATGCAATCTCAAAATGTACGGAGCATTGTGATGCGAATATCATGTTTTGCATGTTCACGGTTGAACTGTTACGGAGACAAAGTGTTGGTTCAGGAACTTGTCGAAGAAAAAACACCCCGCTGCTGTCGGCAGGACCCAAACACGTAAATGCAAATGGCGTTCATCCTACTGCACACGCTCTCTGTTAATTATGAAAATAGACCTTAAGCTCGTTTACACTCCCCTGTTCTTTGTATGATTGTGTGTACAGTGTTTGGTGTGAAAAAAAACGATTTCGGTGTGAATGAATACAGAGTGAATCACCTACATACATCAAAAAAACTATAACAAAATGTATATTGAAGTAGTGAGTGAAGTCATTGTGTGAAAGTGAGGAGAAGCAGACAGGGGAAGAGACAAATGTGTCCGTTAGCTTGGCCGTTGCTTATGGTAGCATTCACATGCCAACAGAGCCTTTTTTAGAGCAATTACATTTTGTCCCCAGGCCAATTTTCTGATGTCCTCGCCTCATCGCTGCTCCCCAATATGTTGGGAGAAGTCAAAGAAGAAGAAAGCATCTCACCAAGTCATTGTGCTTATTACCACACAGCCTAATACACATTCTAGTTGAGTGTTACCTGAGGTATGGCTCTAGAGCAGGGTTAACCCTAACCTTAACCCTAAACTTAACCCTAACCTTAACCCTAAAAACATTCTAGTTGAGTGTTACCTGAGGTATGGCTCTGGAGCAGGGTTAACCCTAACCTTAAGCCTAACCTTAAGCCTAACCTTAAGCCTAACCTTAAGCCTAACCTTAAGCCTAACCTTAAGCCTAACCTTAACATTAACCCTAATAAACATTCTAGTTGAGTGTTACCTGAGGTATGGCTCTGGAGCAGCTCCTCCAGGTGTAAAGCATCACAGCGTACTCATGCCCCTCCTCCAGCATCTCATTCTGGGGACAAACAGGAACAAACAGGGGTCATACCAAGTGTACACGCACAATCGCCACCATAAATATCACCGTCCTATACTGCTGGCACGCAATTATGAAATCAAGCTTTTACAGTTATAGTTCAGATACGTTTGCGGTTTGTTTGATATGTTTTAAACGATTTAGTGACCAATTTAAATTCTCAATCATTTTGGGGTCACTTTTAACGTAAATTAGCATAGCATGTTTCTAAACACTTAACACTAATGTAAGATGGGTAACCAGGGTACAACAACATACCTCTAACCATTAGCAATAACAAGGAAGACAGCATGAGGCATGCTGGGAATATGGGACATACCTAGTAATTGTTTCACTTTATAGATAATCATCTTTTGGGGTGCAAATCATTTTGAACCCTGGAAAAATACGTATTTTTTTCTGTAAACACTCGTACTAGAATTGAATCAGCAAATAAAGGGAACTAAACCTTTTATATCAGATTGTAAACACCTCATTTGACCAAACTTGTCAAACAGGTTCTGGTTGAATCAGTTCATTACATCATTAGCAAAGAGAAATAACCAAGTGAAGCTGCAGATACACTAGAACAGAGCAGCCCACAACAATACACAGACTAAAATAATCCCCTGCATGTCAACCTCTCATCCGGTCACAAAGAAAAAGGGACATGCACATATGCAAATATGGGCATGTGTTACGTACTGATAAAAGTGCTAGGAAATGCACAGTGCTAGATGGAGCCATGAGTGCATGGAACTGTTCCCCAATCAGAAGTACCACCAGGTGGAAGGATTTCACTTACTTTATATTCACGTGGCTATATTTGTCTAGTGGTTTTGTCATGCGTTACGTGCCCACCACACCCTATTGTATTTTACACTTCTCTAGCTAAAACAGGAAATGCAGGTCTCTTTCAGAAAAATACAGTTGATGCGTTATCCAAATGGAACTTCTCGATGAGGTTTTTCAGAAAGACAGGATCCTCTTGGTTAGTCAAATCACACTCCCTAATAAATGCATTCAGGAAGAAGGGGTCTAGTCTGGCCGAGTGACTGCCCGATTCATTGAGATCCAACACAAAGAGAAAGAAACAGAGTGGTTGAGTATGTATCCACACAAACGACTAGGTCAAAACCTAAGAAAGGAACCAACGCTAAAACACCCAAGACCCAAAACACAAGGCTCTTTTCATAGTGATTTTTCTCTAACTGTTCAGATCATCCAGAAGTGTCCTTGTGTCCACAAAGCACAGACCACTACATCAGTCCCAGTCCGAAGCACAGACCGCTACATCAGTCCCAGTCCAAACCACAGACCACTCCCATCAGTCCCAGTCCAAACCACAGACCACTCCATCAGTCCCAGTCCGAAGCACAGACTACTCCATCAGTCCAAACCACAGACCACTCCATCAGTCCCAGTCCAAACCACAGACCACTCCCATCAGTCCCAGTCCAAACCACAGACCACTCCATCAGTCCCAGTCCAAACCACAGACCACTCCTTCAGTCCCAGTCCAAAGCACAGACCACTCCATCAGTCCCAGTCCAAACCACAGACCACTCCATCAGTCCCAGTCCAAAGCACAGACCACTCATTCAGTCCCAGTCCAAAGCACAGACCACTCCATCAGTCCCAGTCCAAACCACAGACAACTCCATCAGTCCCAGTCCAAACCACAGACAACTCCATCAGTCCCAGTCCAAACCACAGACCACTCCATCAGTCCCAGTCCAGACCCCTGATAAAACCTCACCATGCTGGAGTGGACAGTAGCCTGCTCAATGTAGCGAGCTATCCCCGTCACAAACGCATTCCTGTCCTCAAAGTTGGTGTCGAAGTTAGCCTAGGGGAAAGAAGAGACAGACAGAGTTTAGTATTGTCATGAGGAAATATGAAATGTAGACATTGGGTGTGTGTGTGACTGTGTGTGTGTCTGTCTGTCTGTGTGTCTGTGTCTGTCTGCGTGGTGTGTGTGGTGTGTGCATCTGTGTGTGTGTGTATGGTGTGTGTGTGTGTGTGTGTGTGTGTGTATGGTGTGTGTGTGTCTGTGACTGTGTGTGTGTATGTATGGTGTGTGTGACTGTGTGTGTGTGTGTGTGTGTGTGTGTGTGTGTGTGTGTGTGTGACTGTGTGTGTGTGTGTGCATCTGTGTGTGTGTGTGTACCTGGTACATGATGGATGAGGGTGGGGGTTCGATACATGGCTGTTGGTCAGGAAGGGGCAGCTCTTCCAACAGGTCCACGTTGGACAAAGCATCCTCCAGGGTCACGTGGGTCGTCATATCTACAAGAGGTCACTCACAAAACCACCCAGTCTGACAGACAAACACCAACAGGACAGACAGATAGACAGACAGATGGACAGATAGAGAGATGAACAGACAGACAGATAGACACAGACAGATAGATGAACAAACAGACAGACAAAAAGATAGATGGGCAGACAGACAGATAGATAAACAGACAGACAAATAGACAGACAGAAAAAAAGAGAGACGGGCAGACAGACAGATAGACAGACAGATGGACAGACAGATGTACAGACAGATAGACATACAGACAGACAGATGTACAGACAGACAGACAGACAGATGTACAGACAGACAGACAGTAAAAGAAAGGGATCAGAGAACAACCTCTTAAGTACCACATCTTATAGAACATCAATGATACACACACAGACAAACTGATCAATTTTCATCTGTCTGTGCACTTTTACTAAGAACCTGTACAGTCTGTGTGTGGTGGAGAACAGGAATGGCATGGTTACATGTCACAACTGTCCAGTCTCCCCTGCCTGTTGTTTGTGGCTCACTTCCTGGGGCCCTTATATCCACCCCTGTCAGGTTATAAATGGGGCTTAGTTTAAGGATCGTACCTGGGCAGTTTATTGTATTGTGCCCGATACTGGTGCAGGAGAGGGTGTGTGTGTGTGTGTGTGTGTGTGTGTGTGTGTGTGTGTGTGCGCAGGAGACTGTATGTCACGATTGGTGTGGTGGCGTTGCTACACGGACATATTTCGGTGATGCACTTCCTTGTTTACGTTTGTCTCACGGCTGTTTGTAATTATAATCATACGGGATATAAAGGGGTCGCTAGCAAGTCACTCCTTGCTTAGCATTGTTTGTTTCTATGTCACGGAGTGAGTAGGGTGAGTGTTTTGGTGGATAACTGGGTTTCGAACGGTATTGTTTAAGACGCTCTGTGCGCACTTTACTTTCGTTTAGCCAGTTAGCTTTTGTTCGCCGTTATCGGTTTGTTTTGAGTTCCTGTCCTTATTTAATAAACCTGATTGTTAAAACGGATCAACGACTCTGCACATGGCTTTGACAACACTACGCCGGAGCATCCGTGACAGAATGCTAAGCCACCCAAGAAGCCCGCAGAGCCGGACGGTGAGTGGATTCCTCGGAGGGGCAAGCTATAGCGCTCCGAGGTATGAAGCTCACCGTCAACCCACGGAGCAGCAGGAGCGGCGCTACACCTGGCAGGGTGATTGGGGGTCCGACTCCCTCTCCTCGGATGATGAGGAGGCGTTCTACGAGCGAGTGGAGGAGGACTCCCTGGAAGACGCCCTGCTATGGGATCCCGTCCTCAGTCGACTAGTCCCCGCAACATCGGACGTCGGCTGGGGCGGGCAGAAGACACCGCCCACTGTTCCGGGGCTGCAGACAGGGGGAGGAAAACCCCTGGAGCTACAGCCACTACCCCCGCCGAGGGAAGACCCTTTCCGACCACCTACCTCCGGTACAGAGAAATCCCCGGAGGGGTTACATAAGCAGCCCCCGGCTGTCATTAGGGCGTGGTGGAAGGCATGGCTGGACTTTCAAGATCTGACGCCAGAGATCGCCTCCGCCACGCCAGCGCCCGAGATGGCTGCTACGCCTGCGCCCGAGATGGCTGTTGCCGTCGTCACGCCGGCGCTCAAGATGGCTGCCGTCGTCCCGCCAGCGCCCAAGATGGCTGCCGCCGTCTCGCCAGCGTCCACGATGGCTCCCGCCATCACGCCAGCGCCCACGATGGCTGTTGCCGGCACGCCAGCGCCCACGATGGCTGTTGCCGTCACGCCAGCGCTCAAGATGGCTGCCGTCGCCACGCCAGCGCCCAAGATGGCTGCCGCCGTCACGCCGGCGTCCACGATGGTCCCCGCCGTCACGCCAGCGCCCAAGATGGCTGTTGCCGTCACGCCAGCGCCCAAGATGGCTGTTGTCGTCACGCCAGCGCCCAAGATGGCTGTTGCCGTCACGCCAGCGCTCAAGATGGCTGTTGTCGTCACGCCAGCGCCCAAGATGGCTGCCGCCGTCTCGCCAGCGCCCACGATGGCTCCCGCCGTCCCGCCAGCGCTCAAGATGGCTGTTGTCGTCACGCCAGCGCCCAAGATGGCTGCCGCCGTCTCGCCAGCGTCCACGATGGCTCCCGCCGTTCCGCCAGCGCTCAAGATGGCTGTTGTCGTCACGCCAGCGCCCAAGATGGCTGCCGTCGCCACGCCAGCGCCCAAGATGGCTGCCGTCGTCACGCCAGCGCCCAAGATGGCTGCCGCCGTCCCGCCAGCGCCCACGATGGCTCCGGCCGTCCCGCCAGCGCCCAAGATGGCTGCCGTCGTCCCGCCAGCGCCCAAGATGGCTGCCGTCGTCACGCCCACGTCCACGATGGCTCCCGCCGTCACGCCAGCGCCCAAGATGGCTGCCGCCGTCACGCCAGCGTCCACGATGGCCCCGCTGTCACGCCAGCTCCCAAGATGGCTGCCGCCGTCCCGCCAGCGTCCACGATGGCTCCCGCCGTCACGCCAGCGCTCAAGATGGCTGTTGTCGTCACGCCAGCGCTCAAGGTGGTTGCCGTCGTCACGCCAGCGCCCAAGATGGCTGTTGCCGTCACGCCGCCGCCACAATGGCTGCCGCATCGCCGCCCACAATGGCTGCCGCATCGCCACCCACAATGGCTGCCGCATCGCCGCCCACAATGGCTGCCGCATCGCCGCCCACTATGGCTGCCGCATCGCCGCCCACAATGGCTGCCGCATCGCCGCCACGAGGGCCGCCCACGAGGGCCGCGCCACGACTACGCTCACGATGGCCGCCGCCACGACTACGCTCACGATGGCCGCCGCCACGACTACGCTCACGATGGCCGCCGCCACGACTACGCCACGATGGCCGCCGCCACGACTACGCCACGATGGCCGCCGCCACGACTACGCTCACGATGGCCGCCGCCACGACTACGCTCACGATGGCCGCCGCCACGACTACGCCACGATGGCCGCCGCCACGACTACGCCACGATGGCCCGCCACGACTACGCCACGATGGCCGCCGCCACGACTACGCCACGATGCCGCCGCCACGACTACGCCACGATGGCCGCCGCCACGACTACGCCACGATGGCCGCCGCCACGACTACGCCACGATGGCCGCCGCCACGACTACGCCACGATGGCCGCCGCCACGACTACGCTCACGATGGCCGCCGCCACGACTACGCCACGATGGCCGCCGCCACGACTACGCTCACGATGGCCGCCGCCACGACTACGCCACGATGGCCGCCGCCACGACTACGCTCACGATGGCCGCCGCCACGACTACGCTCACGATGGCCGCCGCCACGACTACGCCACGATGGCCGCCGCCACGACTACGCTCACGATGGCCGCCGCCACGACTACGCCAACGATGGCCGCCGCCACGCCGCCCACGATGGCCGCCGCCACGCCGCCCACGATGGGCCGCCGCCACGTCGCCCACGATGGCCGCCGCTACAACGCACTCTCAGCCGCACAAGATGGCCCAGCGCCCAAGATGGCTGTTGTCGTCACGCCAGCGCCCAAGATGGCTGTTGTCGTCACGCCAGCGCCCAAGATGGCTGTTGTCGTCACGCCAGCGCCCAAGATGGCTGCCGTCGCCACGCCAGCGCCCAAGATGGCTGTTGTCGTCACGCCAGCGCCCAAGATGGCTGTTGTCGTCACGCCAGCGCCCAAGATGGCTGTTGTCGTCACGCCAGCGCCCAAGATGGCTGTTGTCGTCACGCCAGCGCCCAAGATGGCTGTTGTCGTCACGCCAGCGCCCAAGATGGCTGTTGTCGTCACGCCAGCGCCCAAGATGGCTGTTGTCGTCACGCCAGCGCCCAAGATGGCTGTTGTCGTCACGCCAGCGCCCAAGATGGCTGTTGTCGTCACGCCAGCGCCCAAGATGGCTGCCGTCGCCACGCCAGCGCCCAAGATGGCTGTTGTCGTCACGCCAGCGCCCAAGATGGCTGTTGTCGTCACGCCAGCGCCCAAGATGGCTGTTGTCGTCACGCCAGCGCCCAAGATGGCTGTTGTCGTCACGCCAGCGCCCAAGATGGCTGTTGTCGTCACGCCAGCGCCCAAGATGGCTGTTGTCGTCACGCCAGCGCCCAAGATGGCTGTTGTCGTCACGCCAGCGCCCAAGATGGCTGTTGTCGTCACGCCAGCGCCCAAGATGGCTGTTGTCGTCACGCCAGCGCCCAAGATGGCTGTTGTCGTCACGCCAGCGCCCAAGATGGCTGTTGTCGTCACGCCAGCGCCCAAGATGGCTGTTGTCGTCACGCCAGCGCCCAAGATGGCTGTTGTCGTCACGCCAGCGCCCAAGATGGCTGTTGTCGTCACGCCAGCGCCCAAGATGGCTGTTGTCGTCACGCCAGCGCCCAAGATGGCTGTTGTCGTCACGCCAGCGCCCAAGATGGCTGTTGTCGTCACGCCAGCGCCCAAGATGGCTGTTGTCGTCACGCCAGCGCCCAAGATGGCTGTTGTCGTCACGCCAGCGCCCAAGATGGCTGTTGTCGTCACGCCAGCGCCCAAGATGGCTGTTGTCGTCACGCCAGCGCCCAAGATGGCTGTTGTCGTCACGCCAGCGCCCAAGATGGCTGTTGTCGTCACGCCAGCGCCCAAGATGGCTGTTGTCGTCACGCCAGCGCCCAAGATGGCTGTTGTCGTCACGCCAGCGCCCAAGATGGCTGTTGTCGTCACGCCAGCGCCCAAGATGGCTGTTGTCGTCACGCCAGCGCCCAAGATGGCTGTTGTCGTCACGCCAGCGCCCAAGATGGCTGTTGTCGTCACGCCAGCGCCCAAGATGGCTGTTGTCGTCACGCCAGCGCCCAAGATGGCTGTTGTCGTCACGCCAGCGCCCAAGATGGCTGTTGTCGTCACGCCAGCGCCCAAGATGGCTGTTGTCGTCACGCCAGCGCCCAAGATGGCTGTTGTCGTCACGCCAGCGCCCAAGATGGCTGTTGTCGTCACGCCAGCGCCCAAGATGGCTGTTGTCGTCACGCCAGCGCCCAAGATGGCTGTTGTCGTCACGCCAGCGCCCAAGATGGCTGTTGTCGTCACGCCAGCGCCCAAGATGGCTGCCGTCGCCACGCCAGCGCCCAAGATGGCTGTTGTCGTCACGCCAGCGCCCAAGATGGCTGTTGTCGTCACGCCAGCGCCCAAGATGGCTGCCGTCGCCACGCCAGCGCTCAAGATGGCTGTTGTCGTCACGCCAGCGCCCAAGATGGCTGCCGCCGTCCCGCCAGCGCTCAAGATGGCTGTTGTCGTCACGCCAGCGCCCAAGATGGCTGCCGTCGCCACGCCAGCGCCCAAGATGGCTGTTGTCGTCACGCCAGCGCCCAAGATGGCTGTTGCCGTCACGCCAGCGCCCAAGATGGCTGTTGTCGTCACGCCAGCGCCCAAGATGGCTGTTGTCGTCACGCCAGCGCCCAAGATGGCTGTTGTCGTCACGCCAGCGCCCAAGATGGCTGTTGTCGTCACGCCAGCGCCCAAGATGGCTGTTGTCGTCACGCCAGCGCCCAAGATGGCTGTTGTCGTCACGCCAGCGCCCAAGATGGCTGTTGTCGTCACGCCAGCGCCCAAGATGGCTGTTGTCGTCACGCCAGCGCCCAAGATGGCTGTTGTCGTCACGCCAGCGCCCAAGATGGCTGTTGTCGTCACGCCAGCGCCCAAGATGGCTGTTGTCGTCACGCCAGCGCCCAAGATGGCTGTTGTCGTCACGCCAGCGCCCAAGATGGCTGTTGTCGTCACGCCAGCGCCCAAGATGGCTGTTGTCGTCACGCCAGCGCCCAAGATGGCTGTTGTCGTCACGCCAGCGCCCAAGATGGCTGTTGTCGTCACGCCAGCGCCCAAGATGGCTGTTGTCGTCACGCCAGCGCCCAAGATGGCTGTTGTCGTCACGCCAGCGCCCAAGATGGCTGTTGTCGTCACGCCAGCGCCCAAGATGGCTGTTGTCGTCACGCCAGCGCCCAAGATGGCTGTTGTCGTCACGCCAGCGCCCAAGATGGCTGTTGTCGTCACGCCAGCGCCCAAGATGGCTGTTGTCGTCACGCCAGCGCCCAAGATGGCTGTTGTCGTCACGCCAGCGCCCAAGATGGCTGTTGTCGTCACGCCAGCGCCCAAGATGGCTGTTGTCGTCACGCCAGCGCCCAAGATGGCTGTTGTCGTCACGCCAGCGCCCAAGATGGCTGTTGTCGTCACGCCAGCGCCCAAGATGGCTGTTGTCGTCACGCCAGCGCCCAAGATGGCTGTTGTCGTCACGCCAGCGCCCAAGATGGCTGTTGTCGTCACGCCAGCGCCCAAGATGGCTGTTGTCGTCACGCCAGCGCCCAAGATGGCTGTTGTCGTCACGCCAGCGCCCAAGATGGCTGTTGTCGTCACGCCAGCGCCCAAGATGGCTGTTGTCGTCACGCCAGCGCCCAAGATGGCTGTTGTCGTCACGCCAGCGCCCAAGATGGCTGTTGTCGTCACGCCAGCGCCCAAGATGGCTGTTGTCGTCACGTAATTTAAGAAACAAGCAGTTTCAGGTGTTTTATGCATGCTTTGCATCTGCAATAACATAACGTTAGCTTAGTTGGCTACTTTTGCATTAATAAACCAGTTTTTGTCACTCTGAATTGACTTCTTAACACTAGAATATTTTGAAGTGTGATCTCATGCATAACAGTATTGGTAACAGCACACCCAGAAGTTTGATTTCTATCACATTGTTGGAAAGAATTATGTTTAACAATGGCCAATGCTGTTCTGTGATGTGCATATATTAATATGTGTGCATATATTAATGTGCGTGCATATATTAATGTGCATGCATATATTAATGTTCATGCATATATTAATGTGTGTGCATATATTAATGTTCATGCATATATTAATGTTCATGCATATATTAATGTTTGTTAATATATTAATGTGTGTGCATATACTAATGTTTGTGCATATACTAATGTTTGTGCATATACTAATGTGTGTGCATATATTAATGTGTGTGCATATATTAATGCTTGCGCATACATTAATGTCCGTGCATATATTAATGTTCGTGCATATATTAATGGTTGTGCATATATGAATGCTTGTGCATATATTAATGTTTGTGCATATATTAATGTTCGTGCATACATTAATGTTCGTGCATATATTAATGTTCGTGCATATATTAATGGTTATGCATATATTAATGGTTGTGCATATATGAATGCTTGTGCATATATTAATGTTTGTGCATATATTAATGTTTGTGCATATATTAATGTTCGTGCATTTATTAATGTTCGTGCATATGCAAAGTGGGCGATTTCATTTTAGGACTAAATTATGTGACCGGATTATTTAAAAGAGAAGAGAAAATGCCAAATTGCTAAGTAAAGTAAAAGTTTCCTTTCTGGTTATGTGCCCACATTTGCTGAAACCCATCGCCAGAATAATGCCAGAAAAATATCTCTGATACTACATTGAAAATGTTAATTTAAAGTCACGTTCATGGCTGGCCCTCCAGTGCAAAATCAAGAAAAAAAAAGAGTGACATTCCATGGGGTCTTTAACAGTTGTTTAGAGCAGTATCAGGAGTTAATCACAGACACACAAATATTTTTTTAGCAAAAGAAGCCCTCAAATGATCAAATATGTCCGGTTGTGCTATAGGGCTGCCCTGTATATTTTCATGTTTCCATTTATATGTACCAAGTCTATATTTCCATTCATATTGTCTCTATTCTACATTTCTACCCTCTGGAATTGCTACTGGATTTTATTGTATGAAAATTTTTGTATTGAAAACAATACCATATAGTACCAGAACTCAGTCAATGGACTAATGCTCTCAGCCAGAACTAACAAGACCTAAAACAATATACTGTAGCAGAATGGACTGGGAGACTTGGCTAGAAGCAACAAGCCACTGAAAGAATACACGACTGTTGTCATTGTCTAGTGTCTTTCTCTTCCTGTCTGTCTGTCGCTTTTTTCAGCTCTCAGACAGCTTGGCATAGGCACTACAACAACTCAAAAAATATCACCTAAATGAACCAGTACAAGTATACAACTGGAAACAGTGTTCCAGTACACACACTACCAGACAAACCTTTCCGTTTTAAAATAAAACAAAATCAAGGCAGTTGCATATTGGAAACATTTAAGTTACAACAACAGAACAGTTATATTTTTTTATGAGCATATGTGCACGTTTTGATAATACGTTCCGCCACTAGGGGCAGTAGTAGACGACAGGGATTGTGGTCAGGCGTAAACCCCAGCGACTAAAGCGGTTTTTTCTGAAGAAGTTAGCAGACGTTTTTGTTGTATAACGTTAGGCCTACACTTCAGTTAGTCCAAAGCATAACCACACAGGCATACATTCAGATTTGAGAGTCGACTTCACCAAACCTGAAGAACGTCGATACATTATTTATAGACGTGAACCAGAACACATGATTGGCAGTCAGTAAAATCAAGTATAGGTGCATGTATAAATAAAGATCATGATGACAAGAAACAATAATAGCAACACTTTAAGAATAGGGGCGTCACTTATTTTAAGAAAGCATGTTGAAACCCACATCTAGGCAGTCAAAAGTGCTCAAATTAGAATGTGACATCTTCAGAAAAGCCAAAAATCATTCTGAAGTAGCAACAGAGCCCAGTGGCTGAGAGTGGACTAATGATGCACCAGTCCACTATATCATATCACAGTATCTGCATAACACTGGCCATTATGGGATGCTGGCAAACGACACTTACCCAGCTGTGATGTGGGAAAAGTTGTTGGCCAAAAACAAAGTGCTATGTATGGTGCAAACATGATAGTGTCCATGCCGTAACACACACCATCCTTACAGTGACTAACCTCGGTGGCAGCATTACACTGTGAGATGCTTTAATATTGTCAGAGACTCAACTGCATGTGAACATGTAAGAAGGAATAGATGGGCCAGGATATGGGAATGTGAGTGAATAACTGAGTGAGGAAATACACGTAAATATAAACCGGGGAAATCATATTAAAGAACATGGTTTCTACTGTGTGTGTGTGTGTATTATTGAGAAACATACAATAGGGAGATCACAAGACCGAGGTTAGTGACCAGGTTTTAGCCATGGAATGTCTAAGCCTCACACTCCAGACTTTAATGATCTGAAAGGCTGTGTAACGTGTAAAATAGCCTAAATGCTGCTCTGTTTATTACTAAGCTATTATAATGGTAAAATAATAGATCAACTATCATGTGAAAAAATGGTGTTAAAGTGATAATGTGTCAAAGTGATCATGTCAGACCTATGTGCTATGGTCATCCCACAAGAAGCCTAAAATGGCAACACTTTATTATAGGAAATAGTTGATCCAATAGGGCAACAGTCCTTCATATTCAAGTTGGACAAAAGAAAATAATAGATTGGTTATAAGGGGGCGAGAAAGGGGGAGAGATACATTTAGGGCTATTGAGTTAACCTGCTACTGAACGACAGTATAGGTGAACCTGCCGTATGAGCGTCACTCAGGCACAGACAGCAGGATATGGGCCTGGAGGAGGAGAACGCCTCTTATAATTACCATCATCTCAAGTGTTATTTGTACATGTACTTGTGATTTTGGACGGAAAACATATACTGTAACAGGTTGATAATTGTACTTCAACTGGGCTATTAGAAACCATATAATATAATGTAATAGTCAGCAGCTCCAGTTCCACATAGCCATCAGTCGACCAATTCCACTGCCAGATATAGAACAAATAGATACTTATCTTATTCTCGTTATTGAGCGAAAGGCATCATGTGTTTTTATACAACCGTATTCATATCGATGTTAATTTAAAAATAATTAGGCACCAATGCCGCCGCTGGCACCCCACCCATTTCACATAGAGCCCGCTATCAATCTACCCCGGCTGAAATAACGGTGCGGCTCAGTCACATCACGGGAATAAGACGCGAACGCCCCCACAAAACTCAATCAATTATCCAATCGACACTATTGTAGTTATCAACGATGAAACAAGCAATGCGTTTAAATAATTTAGGGTGGTAAATAACGGTGCACCGTGCAAGCGGACACCACAATACGACAGGTTCTCGTAGCGGTAATCGCGACACATCCCCCCCATGTCGCGATAAACGAGCCCATACGCAACCCGCACACACTGTTATCCACACCACAGGCCTACCTGCAAGGCTCATGTCCGTTCAGGGAATTGTGAGCGGACAAAGTCGCACTTCGTGGAGGCGATCAGATATTTCACTCTCGTTTTCGCCCTTTTTCCCGATTGATGCTCGGGCTTCTCAGTGCATATCCGCTATAATCCACCCCGCACAAAGAGCAGAAAATGGCTGCAAGTGCATTCTCTTAAAGAGACAGTCACCAACTAGAGATGCTGATGAATATGCTGATGAAGATGCATGGCCATTGATGTATGGCCCCAGATACATGGCCACAGATGTATGGCCACAGATACATGGCCACAGATGTATGGCCACAGATACATGGCCACAGATGTATGGCCACAGATACATGGCCACAGATGTATGGCCACAGATACATGGCCACAGATGCATGGCCACAGATGCACGGCCATAGATGTATGGCCACAGATACAAGGCCTCAGATGTATGGCCATAGATTTATGGCCAATGGTATGTAGACCGGCTAGAGGTCTTCCGTGAAACAGTTCTAGGCCGATAGTCCCCATAGGTAGTTTTACATGAATGTTATACTTGCAACACATTATTTACTATGGGGGTTTAGCGTTAGGGGTACGTAAACACGGGCTTCACATTGTTCTCTGGCTCTTCAATCTGTCCATTAGGATAGTGCAAGTCTATTACTATGCACAAGCGCAGTTGTCACTCACTGACCCAGTTTATAAGACAGAGAGTTGGCGATCGCGCGCGCGTGTGTGTGTGCGCGCGCGTGCGTGATTGCGTGCGTGCGTGTCTTTCTGTACTTTAAATTCACGTGATGTAATTCTCTATAGTGGTTTACTTCACAAGTACATACTCTGTTTGAACTTGTTGTCACAGTAACCATACTGGGCATGTGGAAATTCAGTGATTTGTGGATGTGGCTGAACATTCTAAGTAAGTAGGTGATATGGCAAATTGTTTATATCATTTTTTTGTTTAGAAATATGTACCCAAAAAAATATGGTATTTGCAATCGATGACACGCATGTATTACTTTTTAACAGAAAATAAACTATTGGTAAACCCGAATCTGAAGACCTGCGCTCAGTTATTACACTTACTAGTAATACCACAGTGTTTGTGCGCGTGCGCGTGCATGCATGTAAGTGTGTGACAATCGGCATCGGTTTGAGAAACCTTTAAAACATGAAAACCAGCAGCAGTACTGCCATTTCATTGGCAGATATTTGCATTAAACGTGTCGAGATGAGGAGCAGCCGAACCACGAATACGTAATGGGCGCGGGCAGCTTGTGACTGCCCCCCACTGGACAAATTCAGACTGACAGTGAGGGACAGAATGAATACATAGACATCAATAACTCAATATGCTACTGATTATGGCTGTAGGCGGACTATGGCTTACACGTCATGTAAACCCTTCATTCTGATGATCTTAATTGGTGTAAAGTCAGCCAAGTCATTGATTTTAAGTTACTCTAGACAAAATGCAAATGTAAATGTATTCTGTATTATGATTCAAAATAAACTACATGCATTTATATCTAAGATGCATTCTGTAGGTTTTCAAGTTTTGGTTTTACATTTTTTTCTTAGTGCTGGTTGAAAATAATATATATAAAGCGGTTTCAATATCTTTGTTGTGTTTTACAAACCTATGGTCCACGCATTTAGAGTTAAAATCAGGATCTATCTCTGTGTCTTTGTGTCTTACACACACACACACACATGCACACAAATGCAGACAGACATCTTATCCTTAGCAACGTAATGTGATATTGTAATATTGTTACAAATATATGGACTTCTTAAAAGCACATCATTTATGTTTGGAGAGTGTCCTCTGTCGGGAAGAAAACACAAACATGGATCCTAAAAAAAAAGGGACTAGATAAGAAGAGCAAGACAAGATTATTGTTTACATATTACAAAACTCTGCTTTGCAAAAAAAGATATATAATCTTGACAGCAATTAATAAATAACATAAATACATATTCTTCTGTTTGTACAATTTCTTCAGTTTGGTCAGCAAATTCTTATTGCATTATTTCCCCGGGAATGCTGGTCATCAGGTTTTGATTGAATTGCATTTGGTTTTAGAGGTCAGAGAGGGAGGCCAGCTCATGCAGCAGAAGAGCAAAGGATGGCCGTTGCTCTGGTTTCTACACGAAAAGAGAAGGTTTAATCACATAGTTGGCAAACAAAACAAGCAAAAATACGTATATTCTAAACTTGACCTGGCCCTTCCTCACTGACCGAATAAGCTACAACTGGGTTAATACACTACAGTGGTAATTACACACAGTCTAAGTAATCAACAAGTCATCAATTGTGTAGTACTAGGGCAAAGCAAGATCAAACATGCTCAAACGTCATTTGTTCCGGTCACTGGGGTTTGGAGAAAGTTTGCTGTTTTAAATAGTATTAGCCAATTATGAACCATGTGTATTACTTCCATTATGAATTTGTATAATATTCACCCGGTAAGCCCTTGAGTTTTATGTGAGATGTGCCGGTGTAATATATCAAGCTACAGGTGAGTTAATAGGATTTCCAAATGACCCAAATAGATTAGTTCCACCCACCTCCTTCCAGCACCACTCCATGAGGATGTGCACAGCCTCTGGGGCTAGTCTGGGTTTCAGCAGCCTAACGCCTGCATTCAGGGCCTCCACCACCTCACTATTAGCCTGGTTCTCATAAGGTAGGCGACCTTCTGTATACACCTCCCACATAAACACACCTGGAGGTAATATAGGACAGAAATGAGAAGAGGAGTAGATCTAACATACCACTTCATATAATAACAGTTTGTAGGTTGAAGATGCTCAGTGACAGAAGAGGCACAGTGGCAGCTGAGAGAAACCAATGAACAGACCAAAAGCCCAGACGTCTGACTTGCTGCTGAATTTGGAGTACTTGATGACCTCAGGGGAAGACCACTTGAAGGGGAACTTAGAGCCCTGAGAGCTGGTGTACTGGTCATCCAGAACAAATCTAATATGACGGGAGAGGAGGACACAGTTAACCTGGGTACCAAATGTGCCTGAATGTTTTCTCCGTTGACCAGAATGAAACACATGTTAAGCTGGACTCAAGTGTATTGGTTTCTACCTTTTTAACATGGCTACCTGTTTTAGTGAACTTATCCACAGCTGCACTACTAGTGTGCGCACACAGCTGGACTACTAGTGAACATATCCACAGCTGCACTACTAGTGTGCACACACAGCTGCACTACTAGTGAACATATCCACAGCTGCACTACTAGTGTGCACACACAGCTGCACTACTAGTGAACATATCCACAGCTGCACTACTAGTGAACATATCCACAGCTGCACTACTAGTGAACATATCCACAGCTGCACTATTAGTGAACATATCCACAGCTGCACTACTAGTGAACATATCCACAGCTGCACTACTAGTGAACATATCCACAGCTGCACTACTAGTGAACATATCCACAGCTGCACTACTAGTGAACATATCCACAGCTGCACTACTAGTGAACATATCCACAGCTGCACTACTAGTGAACATATCCACAGCTGCACTACTAGTGTGCACACACAGCTGCACTACTAGTGAACATATCCACAGCTGCACTACTAGTGAACATATCCACAGCTGCACTACTAGTGAACATATCCACAGCTGCACTACTAGTGAACATATCCACAGCTGCACTACTAGTGAACATATCCACAGCTGCACTACTAGTGAACATATCCACAGCTGGACTACTAGTGTGCACGGCCAAAATAAATACAAAGTATTCCAGAACTCAAAGGTTGAGCGCCTCTGAAACACTTCATGTTCAATGTATCTAAATTCCAGTTGACCCGAACAGCAAGACATGTTTTATTTTGAATTCAAGGAAGTTTGTCGTGTTGTTTTCCAGAATGAGTCTTTTAAGAATTAAGCTCCCCAAAACAATGCTGCAGGAGTTGGTGCACACCAAGGTCTGTCAACCAAATGTTATACTCATATCTGTCGCATCAAAGCATCATCCCTTAGTGAGCCCAAGGTTCCATTGCAATATGTTTATCCGGTCCTTCAATGAGACACTATCTACAGGGGCATGAGAAACTCACCTGTTCATGAGAAACTCACCTGGTCATGAGAAACACACCTGGTCATGAGGAACTCACCTGGTCATGAGAAACACACCTGGTCATGAGGAACTCACCTGGTCATGCCAAAGTCAGACACCTTAACCTCGTTGTTCTCGGAAACCAGACAGTTTCTGGCTGCCTGAAAGGATTGGGATAAAAACAAACATTTACATGATCTGCAGTTTTCTTATTATATTCTGCCTAATCCATTACTGAAATAAATCCGTCCCAAAGATGAGAGAGCAAACATTTATTATTGCTACAGCACGTGAGGTTAACTTTTCTACGATTTTCTAGTTCAAATATATTGAACACATGCACACACACACAGTTTAATATCCTTGTGGGGACCGTGTCCCCTAACCATTACCCCTAAACCGAAACCTTACGGTAACTGTTACCCTGGTAGCTGTTAACATTGACCTAACAGAACCGTATTAACCTGGCCTCTATGCTTAAATTTAATCTAGCCATAACATCAAACCATAACTTATAACCAATGATGCATAAATGTTGCATCCACTTCCCACACTTCGCCCAACAGTATGTTTTTCCCAAAACCCAACACCTATGTCTAAAATCAAATTTGTCCTAGTGGGGACCTTCTAAAAATTATTCTGGTGCTAACTTTTGTATTTTTTGTGCTAACTTATCTTTGTAAATCGACACGTCCACACAGACGGAGATCAATCACACACACACTGACACACACAAACACACACACAGGTCTAATAGTGTCTGCGTGTTACCAGGTCTCTGTGGATGAAGTTGTTGCTATGCAGGTATGCCATTGCTTCACTAACGTCCAGACACATCGCCAGCAGGGTGTCCTGGGACAGACGCCCCCTTCTGGCTCGGAGAAAATCTGACAGGCTGCCCTGATCCATGAACTCAAACACCAGACACATGGGAGAATGATGGGTGCATAGCCCATAGAGCTGGACTAGTTTGGAATGGGACAGCATCCTACAACACACACACACACACATGTTAATGAATGATGGGTGCATACCCCATAGAGCTGGACTAGTTTGGAATGGGACAGCATCCTACAACACACACACACACACATGTTAATGAATGATGGGTGCATAGCCCATAGAGCTGGACTAGTTTGGAATGGGACAGCATCCTACAACACACACACACACATGTTAATGAATGATGGGTGCATACCCCATAGAGCTGGACTAGTTTGGAATGGGACAGCATCCTACAACACACACACACACACACACACGTTAACACACATTGATCAAATGGGAAAGCATCCTACAACACACACACACACACACACACACGTTAACACACATTGATCAAATGGGACAGCATCCTACAACACACACACACACACACACACGTTAACACACATTGATCAAATGGGAAAGCATCCTACAACACACACACACACAAACACACACGTTAACACACATTGATCAAATGGGAAAGCATCCTACAACACACACACACACAAACACACACGTTAACACACATTGATCAAATGGGACAGCATCCTACAACACACACACACACACACACGAAAACACACATTGATCAAATAGGACAGCATCCTACAACACACACACACACACACACACACGTTAACACACATTGATCAAATGGGAAAGCATCCTACAACACACACACACACACACACGTTAA
>CM055729.1:10497029-10572029 GCA_029465975.1 Dallia pectoralis | reverse complement strand
TAGGGATAACCGCAGCCTGGAGAGGATTGTGAAACAAAACCCATTCAAAAATGTGGGGGAAATTCACAAAGACTGTGCAAAACATGGGTTTCAGCTGTCGCATTCCTTGTGTCAAGCCACTCTTGAACAAGACACAGCATCAGAAGCGTCTCGTCTGGGCTAAAGACAAAAAGGACTGGACTGCTGCTGAGTGGTACAAAGTTATGTTCTCTGATGAAAGTACAAAGTCTGGAGAAAGAGAGGAGAGGCACAGAATCCACGTTGCTTGTAGTCAAGCAACGTGGATTCTGTGCCTCGTTGCTTGTAGTCAAGTGTGAAGTTTCCACAGTCAGTGATGGTTTGGGGTGCCATGTCATCTGCTGGTGTTGGTCCACTGTGTTTTCTGAGGTCCAAGGTCAACGCAGCCGTCTACCAGGAAGTTTTAAAGCACTTCATGCTTCCTGCTGCTGACCAACGTAATTCAGATGCAGATTTCATTTTCCAACAGCACTTGGCACCTGCACACAGTGCCAAAGCTACCAGTACCTGGTTTAAGGACCATGGTATCCCTGTTCTTAATTGGCCAGCAAACTCGCGTGACCTCAACCCTTTAGAAATCTATGGGGTATTGTGAAGACGAAGATGCGATACGCCAGAACCAATGCAGAAGAGCTGAAGGCCATTATCAGAGCAACCTGGGCTCTCATAACACCTGAGCAGTGCTACAGACTGATCGACTCCATGCCACGCCGCATTGCTGCAGTAATTCAGGCAAAGGGAGCCCCAACTAAGTACTTTTCATGTTCATACTTTTCAGACGGCCAACATTTCTAAAACTTTTTTTTTGTATTGGTCTTAAGTAATATTTTTACATTTTCAGAGATACTGAATTAGGGATTTTCATTAGTTGTCAGTTTTAATCATCACAATTAAATGAAAGAAACATTTGAAATATATCATTATGTGTGTAATGAATGAAGATAATATCAAAGTTTCACTTTTTGAATGGAATTACTGAAATAAATACACTTTTTGATGATATCCCAATAATGTGACCAGCACCTGTATATCATTCCAATGACACTTTACTACCAATTCTTGCTTTACCATATGTTTGGATGAGCACATCTTTTTACACGGTATGTCTAGAGTGTAAAGCATCCATCTGCTTTGAGTTTGATCTTGGTAACGGTTATTTAGTATTAGGTAACTCCCAAAAAAATTAACCCTCGAACAGGAAGACAGGATGTCTAACCTTCTGAGTGTTCAGCAGGGTTCAGGGAGCTCTCTTTATCCAGAGAGACAGGGTGCCTCAGTCGTGTGATCAAACCTTCAGAGACGGCACACACACACACACACACACACACAAAGACACACACACGCACGCACGCACACACACACACACAGACACACACACACACACACACAAAGACACACACACACACACAAAGACACACACACACAACACACACACACACACACACACAAAGACACACACACACACACAAACACACACACACACACAAAGACACACACACACACACACAGACACACACACACAAAGACACACACACACACACACACACACACACACACGCACACACACACACACACACACACACACACACACACACACACACACACACACACACACACACACACGCACACACAGAGAGAGAGAGAGAGAGAGAGAGAGAGAGAGAGAGAGAGACACAGAGAGAGACATAGAGAGACACACAAACACACACACACACACACACATATGTTTGCATAAACAGATCAGAACAAATATTGTATAGGTAGTTTCCTCAGCAGAACGTTACTGTAACAACAGGAAATTATTTAATCCTTCAGACTAATTCACAAAACGTCATTAATCCCTGAGGGGGGTGAGGCCTCAAACATCTGAAACGTATAACAAATAAAAAATAAGGTTATATTGCAAAAGGTCAAAATAATAAAAGAACAAGAACATCTTTTTAAAAAAGCCAATGAAAGTCACACGCTATCCTCACTGTGAAACCCAGTGGTCAGGATGTCCAGAACCACAGAATGGTCTCCTGTCTCCTCTACTGTGGGAGATCTACAAGTGCAGGTGGAATCCTGCATGGCTCTCAAGGTGTCCCGTATGTAATTTCAATGGTCTAACTACCCCTAAAGAGGCATGAACCTCTATCTCAATAAACTAACAACATATGAATATTCATACATTTTATCACAATGTACTAATGACACCTGGATTGCCCTAAGCTTCGTCGGAGTGGACAAACTAATGTTTCGGAACAATTAACAGACATACGTAATATGACTCGTGTTCAAACCCAAATCAGTTCCACTGGCCTAGTTGTGAATGATTGGGCCTACCAGGGTGAGTTGAACCAATCGGATTTACCTGCGGCGTTGTGCTGGTGGTACTGGATGAGCTCAGGAATGGTGCTGAACAGGTATTTCTCTGCCAGGTAAAACATGGACGTCACTGACTCTCGGATCTGATAGTGCTTCACTTGGGAGTTCTTCTCCACGTTTGACCTAAATATGATTGATAGTCATGTAACTATGGCACAGGACACACGGGGGACTGGAGACATGTAACCGTCCTCAAGTCCATACGCAAAGCTAGGAATGTCCGAAGACAATATGCAAATGACCCTGCAGTAATTACCCAGGGGCTTTGGTGAAGACTGAGACGGTGTACACGCCTGCAAGCCTTGAGTCTCGTACCATGAAGGCTCCTTCTTTATTCTGCACAAAAAAACAGCTCTTTATAGGGTAGAAAACAGTCAATACCAGCAGGACACACATTTAATAGGAGATGTTCTACATCTGAATGTAAATGTTATATTCTAGTACCTGTGCTCTGACGTCCAAACGTATTCACCTAGTAACACATTATTGTTCATTTTATGCTCTGTTTTAGATTAATGAGGCTATGGTGACGTTAGGGTTCAATTTAGTTTGGCTATTTGCATTAATGTTAGTGGATAAAATATAGTATGTAGTCTCTCCATTTCAGATCACCAAACCTGTCTCGCCTTACGTCCACACAATCAAATGCTTTACTTTGGCAGAGCTTCCTGAGTTATAATTTAAAACTAGCTACAAGCGATAATCTTTCTGGCGTTCCCGACATAACTGTATTTTATAATGCAGATATTTACAAAACATGATGTCATTTCTAAATGGTACATCTGTATATCCTCAAATTGAAACTGATAGTCTTTAAATCAAACTTTAATTAATATTCCTTGTATAATTTCAATATAATAGAATATAGGCAATGTAAAAAAGTGTCCGCAGTCCAAATACTCTCAGGGGTTCTTTGTATCTGTATGTTATGAAAGAAGCGTCAAAATGCTTCTACACAACTTGAACCATAGAACTGTGACTATACAACATGAACCATAGAACTGTGACTATACAACATGAACCATTAAACTGTGACTATACAACATGAACCATAGAACTGTGACTATACAACATGAACCATAGAACTGTGACTATACAACATGAACCATTAAACTGTGACTATACAACATGAACCATAGAACTGTGACTATACAACATGAACCATTAAACTGTGACTATACAACATGAACCATAGAACTGTGACTATACAACATCAACCATTAAACTGTGACTATACAACATTAACCTTAGAACTGTGACTATACAACATGAACCATTAAACTGTGACTATACAACATGAACCATTAAACTGTGACTATACAACATGAACCATTAAACTGTGACTATACAACATGAACCATTAAACTGTGACCATACAACATGAACCATAGAACTGTGACTATACAACATCAACCATTAAACTGTGACTATACAACATTAACCTTAGAACTGTGACTATACAACATGAACCATTAAACTGTGACTATACAACATGAACCATTAAACTGTGACTATACAACATGAACCATTAAACTGTGACCATACAACATGAACCATAGAACTGTGACTATACAACATCAACCATTAAACTGTGACTATACAACATTAACCTTAGAACTGTGACTATACAACATGAACCATTAAACTGTGACTATACAACATGAACCATTAAACTGTGACTATACAACATCAACCATTAAACTGTGACTATACAACATGAACCATAGAACTGTGACTATACAACATCAACCATTAAACTGTGACTATACAACATGAACCATAGAACTGTGACTGTACAACATGAACCATTAAACTGTGACTATACACCATGAACCATAGAACTGTGACTATACAACATGAACCATTAAACTGTGACTATACAACATGAACCATTAAACTGTGACTATACAACATGAACCATAGAACTGTGACTATACAACATTAACCATAGAACTGTGACTATACAACATGAACCATTAAACTGTGACTATACAACATGAACCATTAAACTGTGACTATACAACATGAACCATAAAACTGTGACTATACAACATGAACCATTGAACTGTGACTATAGAACTGTGAACTGTGACTATACAACATGAACCATTAAACTGTGACTATGAACCATTAAAACTATGAACCATTAAACTGTGACTATACAACATGAACCATTAAACTGTGACTATACAACATGAACCATAGAACTGTGACTGTACAACATGAACCATTAAACTGTGACTATACAACATGAACCATTAAACTGTGACTATACAACATGAACCATAGAACTGTGACTATACAACATTAACCATAGAACTGTGACTATACAACATCAGCCATTAAACTGTGACTATACAACATGAACCATTAAACTGTGACTATACAACATGAACCATTAAACTGTGACTATACAACATGAACCATAGAACTGTGACTATACAACATCAGCCATTAAACTGTGACTATACAACATGAACCATTAAACTGTGACTATACAACATGAACCATTAAACTGTGACTATACAACATGAACCATAGAACTGTGACTGTACAACATGAACCATTAAACTGTGACTATACAACATGAACCATTAAACTGTGACTATACAACATGAACCATAGAACTGTGACTATACAACATGAACCATTAAACTGTGACTATACAACATGAACCATAGAACTGTGACTATACAACATGAACCATTAAACTGTGACTATACAACATGAACCATTAAACTGTGACTATACAACATGAACCATTAAACTGTGACTATACAACATGAACCATAGAACTGTGACTATTCAACATGAACCATTAAACTGTGACTATACAACATGAACCATAGAACTGTGACTATACAACATGAACCATTAAACTGTGACTATACAACATGAACCATAGAACTGTGACCCTAAGCATCCAATCCTGTCCCCATATCTGATCTGTCTGTCAAATCCAGCATGTCACATTGGTAACAGGAAATCCTGGACCATACTAAAAAGCGTGGTGTTTCACTCTGCGTCTCCGTGTGTCTTTGTGTGCACACATCTTGCAAAATGCAGAACTTCATTCTCAGTTCAGCTCTGTAACCAAATGTCTTGAGCAGTTCAAATATGATTGTAACAAAAATCAAACGGCTGCATTATGAGTAGTTATAGCCTTCTCCAGTTCTGATTATCCTAACCCGGCTTCCCCCTTTGACTATATCAGGCCTAGAAAAATTAAGTGTCACCTCTTTTATCAGTAGTTCCTCAGCTCTCCTTCGGGTGATGTCTTTAATGTACCATCTAAAAAAAACGGTAATTCGAAGCGAAAGAAAAGAGTAATGGAATGCCTGAAGATATTCGTTGAACACAAACAAGACACAATTGTTTTGTCATGTTATTCAAATGAATTATGTAAACCAGACTCACTCAAATCTGTTGAAGTTGTTGCAGGGGGATTTTTCCGCTATATATATGCAAGGTACAAAGCCTGTATTCCTGTTAAAGGCAGGGAGAGAATTGAATGACCAATGTAGGCATGTGCTGCATATGACTACATAACCAGTCATAAATACTTACAGATTGGATGATTATATTGTCCAAAAGATTACCGAGATTTATTTTAATGTTTTGCTGAAAACGGTCATGGTTGACACAGAGTGGTCAGGGGTTTGTCATAAGACATAACCATTTATGCAACTGTGCCACATGTTTTGTGCCCTAATTTTTTGGAACGCACCAACTGTACTCTGGCACCTCAGAGAACAACTCTAGGTACATTTCCATCTAAATAGCAGAGGACATTTTGCGTATGTCGGTTAATGGGAAAATATTAGTTCCTGATTCTGGAGATAAGTTATTGTTCGGTCGTCTTAGGGTAGCCATATAAGGGTCGCCATATTGTCTCTCTCCTTACCCTCTGCTGTCCTGTACGGTCCACCAGTCGGGATGGGAGCTATCCAACAGGATGTACTCCTGGTCTTTCTGAAGGGGCAGGTCAGTGTTTCCATGGGGACTGTAGTCCTGCAACGCTATCACCATCCGTTGGCTAGTATCAGAGAGACGTCGCTGTACGCATTCACCATGTGAGGGAAACACGGGGGAGATTAGCACTGATTTCACCAAACACACCAATGGAGAGGACTCATCAAATATGTGATTTACCTCTGTGTCAGGGGTTGGAGGTAGACACTTTTTCGTGGCTGCAATGAACATATAAGTCAATTCGAAGATTGCCTTTTAAATGGTATTTACGTTAGACATAATAATACAAATAATTGTAATTAGACAATAATACATGATATGATGATAATTGTTTGTATTGTGTTGTGGTTTCCGCACCGTATCCAACAGGGCTGTACTCCTGACAACCTGTAGCCATCTTCTCTGTCTGGTAACAGCATTTCCATTTGCCCTCCATCCAGAAATTGGGGTGATACTTTGAGAACAATTCATTACATTTGGTCTCTTCAGAGGAAAGGGAGAGGAATTAGACACAGTACATGAACTGAATAAGATAAGGCCTAAAATATGACCAAGAGTCTTACAGAAATCAATCTACTCATTAATATTTGTTGATTCTGGTATCATATTCTGAATATTTAAATACAAACATACTGGTATTATATGCTGAATATTTAAATACAAATATACTGATATCATATGCTGAATATTTAAATACAAACATACTGGTATCATATGCTGAATATTTTAATACAAACATGCTGGTATCACATGCTGAATATTTAAATACAAATATACTGGTATCATATGCTGAATATTTAAATACAAACATGCTGGTATCATATGCTGAATATTTTAATACAAACATGCTGGTATTATATGCTGAATATTAAAATACAAACACAGTTCCGAGAGACGGTATTTCGTCTGTTTCATGGGGCTGCTTTCCTTTCAGACCTACTCACCCTCCTTAAGTGCACGGACCCATTTCTGGCGGCAGTCGTTGTCCGGGGCGAAGATGTATAGGTAATAGTTGTCGTGGACAACCTGTTGAGACATTTATGAGAATAACAAACAATACTTTCATGGCTTATAATTCTGATTATCATGTCATCCGACTGGCGTGTGAACAGAGAAGTCCTCCATAAGGATGAGGCAGAAGATGAGTGGAGGTTGTGATACCTGGAACGGGTACTTGTTGCAGCAGGGAATGGGCAGGTCACTACACACCATCTCAACACATTTGATCCTGGACAGCTCAATGCAGCCTTTCTGGATGAGCTTTTTCTGAGGATCAAAACAATACTCTCTCAGCATACAAAAACCAGTCCTCTGTACATATGCATTAACCTGTAACATAGTGTGATTCTTACCATATCCAGACGGCTTAAGAAGTAATAAAAGAATTCCAACATATAATGGAGTTCATGCTGTCATTGATACAAATACAAACACAAGAGCAAGGAAATCCGCTCATTTTATAAGACAAAGTAACAAGACATACCCCAGGACGTTGTTCAGAGTAGGTCAGGTCCTGGGTGTTCAAGACGAAGAACCTTTCTTTGTAATTGCAAGGTGACGTCCGTCGCTTCTGTTGAGATTTCTTAATAAGAGTTCCCTTTATGATCACTCTGGAGAGCATCGCGAACACGGACTCCTGACACGAGGAGTCATACAGACAGAGGTGTCAAGTAGGATTTGATTTAGTAACTATAGAGAAAATACAAGAGTGTGCTAGTACCATGTGAGTTTCCTGTGTAGATACACTTAGGTAAACCACTTCCTTGAGCATGGCTGATAGAGACATAAACCATTACACCAATGCACTAACACCCGTGCACTAACACCCGTGCACTAGCACCAGGTGCACGCACATTTTGCAAACATGCACACAAACAGAAGTACACACATGGGCTTTATGTATTACTATACAAAATGTTTTCCTGTAAAAAGTCTAAAACTTATGGTCTTCAACATTTAACATTTTTTTTGGTCACCTAATTAATTCACTTTCCTGGCCTGCACACTAGTTGGTCTACAAGGAAAGACAGAGTCAGACAGAGTCAGACAGGCAATTAGGTTCCCATTTAATTGGTTAGGTTAGGTTGAGGGTAACAACCCCTTGCATTAAACGTTCCTCTGGTTAGTTGATGATTGCTATTGTAAACTCTGGATTTATATTCATTGTTGTTTTTTCTAAATTTTGAAGATTTCTGTAGTTGAAAATTTGCATTAAAACAGTCAGGGACATTTTGTTGGCTTAAACCAATGCGTTCTAATGATCGAAAGTCTTTCAGGGAGTTTATTCAAACATAACTTAATAAGATTTACTGTTGCTAAAACGCTTCCAAACAATGAACTTGCACTGTATTCTCGTCTCAGACATGTGTCTAGTCAAAATGTGTCTAGTCAGTGATTTTTTTTTTTCCACCGACCCAAAATCTCTTGAAATTATTCCAGACCTAACCAGGAAAAACATATTGGTTCCAGACCACCCCCCCAATCCCCCCCACCCCATGTCCTGGGTGCAATGTAAGAAGTTGTGGTTTAAGCAGTGGTAACATAGGCCTAGATACATTATTAGGCTGGTCATATTGCAGTAGGATAATAATAATTTCAACAAAATAATAATACATAAAAGTAGTTCTGGACTGTGAAAATATATGCTTTAACGGTTGGGGATACACATTTCTGTTTGGAAAGTGAGGCAGAAAGTCAAGTTCAGCATAATGTTCTTGAACATTGTAGACAGTAATTACAATAATTGAGCACATATGTTTTCTCTTTTTCATTTTTTCAGAAGCATGCTTGTTCAACAAACAAAATCTACGTTATTGTTTATAACTTGTTACTTAACGCAGCACAATAACCGTTCTGTGCTCCAATGGCATGTTGTGTTTGCTAATCCAAATATATAATTTTAATAGGCAAATTGATCTTTAGAAAACCCCTTATATAATTAGGCTACGCTCGCAAAGCAGAAAATGATTGTGCGCATTCAAGAAGCAATACAATTCCCCTTTTTAGATTAGTTTAGTAAATGGAGCATTAGCAATTTAGGGTTTGATTTATGACTCATAACAGCAAAGTACTTTGTTCTGAAACTCATCCGTCTATTCTTGTTCTGAGAAGTTATGGTTATTCCAAGCGAGAAACTTCCAAGATCTGAAGATGTTGTTAAACGATGGGTACCACTTCCTTCACAGAACTCTAGAGCTCTAACCAGAATAGAAAGAGCAGTGGGTGGACTCCGTGCACAACTGAGTGTCTTGGTGGAAAACAGACAGCACACATGTCTGGGAGCTTTGATATTCAGTACCCGCAGAACACAAGTCTCAACATCAACACTAAGGAGGCAACTCCAAGATGCTGGCCTTGTTGGCAGCATTGCAAAGACAAATCTGTATCTCGGACTGGCCAATATAAAGATTAGGATTAATTAACACAGCCACTGGACAGAGACAAAGACAGATTGGAAAAAAAACTATTATGTACAGAAAGAAAGTTTAAGTTGTTTAGATCACAAATAAAAAAATGTGCGATACACAGACCAAATGAAAACACTGCTTGATGCCTTCTGTCATGGTGGAGGCAAGGTAATGGTCTGGGGGTGCTTTGGTGGTGGTAAAGTGGGGGATTTGTGCAGTGTTAAAGGAATCTCGAAGAAGGAAGGCTATCATTCCATATTGAAACGCCAT
This sequence comes from Dallia pectoralis, assembly GCA_029465975.1. Lineage (NCBI taxonomy): Eukaryota > Metazoa > Chordata > Actinopteri > Esociformes > Umbridae > Dallia > Dallia pectoralis. The sequence goes on along the minus strand of CM055729.1, from coordinate 10,561,995 downwards.
GCCATACCCAGTGGACAGCAATTGATTGGAAAAAAATCATATATCTGTCTATAATGGAGTGGCCAGCACAGTCACCAAAACTCAACCTATTGAGCTGTTTTGGGACTACAATTTAAACAGATATCAACACCCAACCTTTAGAACAGAAGTTTACATTAATTATTACTTGTATCTAATCAACGCACCCACGCACACACACACATTTTTATACATTATAAGTATGAGTAGGCTATCCTGTCTTTGATGTTTGAAAAGCATTTAATTGGACAGATTATAATTTATGAACATTACAGCTAAAAATCTCTCACGCAACTCTGTTATAAAATCTTAATTGTGCATTACAATTCTTTAGAAACATTTGTATGAAAATGTCAACCATCTTTTATCAAAAGAAGCAGCTGATCAGTATGAGAGTACCAATGAAATACTATATTACTGACGAGAGGCTAAGCAAGCCACACTGTTAACCAATCATTTGACACAACAACCTAACCAATGAAATACCATATCACTGACGAGAAGCTAAGCCAGCCACACTGTTAACCAATCACGTGACACAACAACCCAACCAATTGGATCACAGTATGACAAGAGAACGCGTAGTGACGCTGCTAGCTAGCCAATGTCTCCTGAAAAGCTAACGTTAGCTCGGTATCTGTACTTGTTGTAGCGGATTTAGTATTTAGTAAATAAACCGAGGACTCCAAATAAAGGTATGTTTCAGTTTTTGTCACTCCGTTTCCAAATCCGTTTTGTGAAAATGGCTTTAAGACAGCCAAGCTCTCGTGCTTGTTATCCGGTTAGCTTAGCATGGCTAACTACCGGAGTAAGTGTTAGCTAGCACAAGGTACTTGACTGAATTCTTTATTCTTTATCTTTATTAGCGGTTACTTGTTACATTAGTTGATATTTTCTAACACATGATACTAACTAACGTAACGCACTATTACCACTTGCCAACAGTTGATCTTGCTTTCATCATATAATACACATATTGTCGACGATGTTCAGTTTGCCAATGATTCTTTATTGACACGCGAGTTACTTTTTGTCACTCACCCGAAAAGCCGTAAGACATTAACTACAACATCGTTAATGGCAGGATTCATACGCTTTAACGTCTTTAACGCAGTGCTACGTTCGACAACAACTGTTTTTTGTTTGCAGAGAAAAATAGATCCCGCAAGCAACATTATAAAGACATACGTAACTGATCATTGAACAGTACAGTAATAAATTAATGCAGTTAGTTGATTGCCGACAGATACAGATTGACTAAATCAAAGCGTACACAAACTGACGAAGCATCTTTCAGTCATCATTGCCACACGCACCTTGTAAATTAGCCCGGTTGAAAGTCATTCACTCCATCTAATGCAGGGCCAGTCTATCCATTTATGTAGAATGAGTGAAACCATCAGCATGATATTGATACAATACTGTAACACTACACTGGGCAGTGGGCACCGACACAATGTATTGGCTTTTCCACTATTGTTGCTGTGATTCGATTTCATTCGGTGCTGTGCCAAACACTACTTAAAATCCTCTAGCTGATACTTTGCTTCTCTTTTTCACGCACGCAATTGTAAATAATTTCATCCTTGTTACAATGTAACTCCAACGGTAAAGTAGGATGATGGTAATGGTCGTCTAATGGCATCTCATTTTGCTCCATCCAGGCTTCCTCCATGGGTGAACCACAGCAGGTGAGTGCCCTGCCCCCCCCTCCCATGCAGTACATCAAGGAGTACACGGATGAGAACATTCGCAAGGGGCTCGCCCCTAAACCCCCTCCACCTATCCGGGACACCTACATGATGTTCGGCAACCAGTTCCAGTGTGACGACTTGATCATCCGTCCATTGGAGAGCCAGGGTATTGAACGGCTCCACCCCATGCAATTCGACCACAAACGGGAGCTCAAGAAACTCAACATGTCCATCCTGGTGAATTTCCTGGATCTTCTAGACATCCTGATCAAGAGCCCCGGCAGTATAAAGAGAGAGGAAAAGCTGGAGGACTTAAAGCTGCTGTTTGTCCACATGCACCATCTGATCAATGAGTATCGTCCTCACCAGGCCAGAGAGACCCTCAGGGTGATGATGGAGGTGCAGAAGCGACAGCGTCTGGAGACTGCTGAGAGGTTCCAGAAACATCTGGAGAGGGTGGTGGAGATGATCCAGGGCTGTCTGGCGTCTTTGCCTGACGACTTGCCTCAAACAGAGGGCTCGCATGGTGCAAGGGGTGGAGCTGGAGGGGTTTTGGGCTTGACGGCCCGGCTAAAGGTTGAACCCATGGATGTTGAGGAGGTTGGGGCTAGCTGTATGGCTTTCGGACCGCAACAGGACAAAAGTGTGGGTGGTGTTGCTAAGAGGGACAAAGTATGGGACAAGGACACAGCCATGTGTAGTATTATTGATGAGATGGCCTGAATTTGGAGTCTCTTTGTCTCGAGCGGGAGGACACGGATGGAGAATGTTCTGTAGAACTTCTGGTTTAGAAGTGCAAATCGAGACCACTGGTAATATACTAAACATCTGCAGTGTTCCAAATTCAAACAATTCAACCAGCTTTATGTACTTGTCTTGTTTATGTTTACATGTCTATGGTTGCATATGCCTCTGTTGAATTGTTTAGACTTCTAAATATAGTAATCACAAACGCTGTTGGCAGTTTTATACTAGTTTTCTTATTTCACAGTTTTACTTGAGCTGTGTGTGCGTCTGAATATAGAGATGCACATCTTCTTCAAAAGTTTAGATTTTTGGAATGTCATCTGGGTTCATATGCTTTTTTACTATTCGTAAATGAATAATGTAATTAAAAGATTCCCACGTCTTATATCATAAATGTCTAATCTTGACTTATCTATTTACATTTGCCATATAGGCCTATGCTGCAATTCAAAGTGTGCTACAATAGTGGGTGGATTATTTCTTTTGTACAATTACCCTGTAGGTGTCAAACCTACTACACTGGTGTTGCAACTACCATAATCTACTAAAGCCCTATGTGATTATTTTTCAATTAATGTCCCAGTTTACTGTAGGCTTATGTACAGCGAAACGCCTGAACCACTCTACTTCTTGGTTTAATGTTACGGCAGCACTGTGACTTAGATCTAACTACCCTCTTTATATCCTTGATCTGCATCGGTGTTGTATTTCACAAAATACAAATAGTACAGGTAGGACTGTGCTGTTATTCTTAGTTGGGAAAGAAGTGTTGAAAATGACCGAAATAAAAGGTGACATTGTGTACTTTGTCCACAGATTAATATTTTGCTTGTATTTTCATATGCCTTGAAGAGTGTGTATTAATAATAGCAATTGTGACTTTTACTGACCCAATACTTCATCGAGATCATTGTACAATGTAGTCCAGGCAATCTGGCACTTGTAGTTACATGTATGTCTTATGTAGAGGGTAGTTACATATATTGATTATGTAGAGGGCAGTTACATATTGATTAGGTAGAGGGCAGTTACATGTGTGGTTTATGTAGAGGGCAGTTACATGTGTGGGTTATGTAGAGGGCAGTTACATGTGTGGTTTATGTAGAGGGCAGTTAGATATTGATTAGGTAGAGGGCGGTTGCATATTGATTAGGTAGAGGGCGGTTGCATATTGATTAGGTAGAGGGCGGTTGCATATTGATTAGGTAGAGGGCGGTTGCATATTGATTAGGTAGAGGGCGGTTGCATATTGATTAGGTAGAGGGCGGTTGCATATTGATTAGGTAGAGGGCGGTTGCATATTGATTAGGTAGAGGGCGGTTGCATATTGATTAGGTAGAGGGCGGTTGCATATTGATTAGGTAGAGGGCGGTTGCATATTGATTAGGTAGGGGGCGGTTGCATATTGATTAGGTAGGAGGCGGTTGCATATTGATTAGGTAGAGGGCGGTTGCATATTGATTAAGTAGAGGGCGGTTGCATATTGATTAGGTAGAGGGCGGTTGCATATTGATTAGGTAGAGGGCGGTTGCATATTGATTAGGTAAAGGGCGGTTGCATATTGATTAGGTAGAGGGCGGTTGCATATTGATTAGGTAGAGGCGGTTGCATATTGATTAGGTAGAGGGCGGTTGCATATTGATTAGGTAGAGGGCGGTTGCATATTGATTAGGTAGAGGGCGGTTGCATATTGATTAGGTAGAGGGCGGTTGCATATTGATTAGGTAGGGCGCTTGGATTTGCATATTGATTAGGTAGAGGGCGCTTGCATATTGATTAGGTAGAGGGCGGTTCCATATTGATTAGGTAGAGGCGGTTGCATATTGATTAGGGGCGGTTGCATATTGATTAGGTAGAGGGCGGTTGCATATTGATTAGGTAGAGGGCGGTTGCATATTGATTAGGTAGAGGGCGGTTGCATATTGATTAGGTAGAGGGCGGTTGCATATTGATTAGGTAGAGGGCGGTTGCATATTGATTAGGTAGAGGGCGGTTGCATATTGATTAGGTAGAGGGCGGTTGCATATTGATTAGGTAGAGGGCGGTTGCATATTGATTAGGTAGAGGGCGGTTGCATATTGAGGGCGCTTGCATATTGATTAGGTAGTTCCATATTGATTAGGTAGAGGGCGGTTGCATATTGATTAGGTAGAGGGCGGTTGCATATTGATTAGGTAGGGCGGTTGCATATTGATTAGGTAGAGGGCGGTTGCATATTGATTAGGTAGAGGCGGTTGCATATTGATTAGGTAGAGGGCGGTTGCATATTGATTAGGTAGAGGGCGGTTGCATATTGATTAGGTAGAGGGCGGTTGCATATTGATTAGGTAGAGGGCGGTTGCATATTGATTAGGTAGAGGGCGGTTGCATATTGATTAGGTAGAGGGCGGTTGCATATTGATTATATTGATTAGTAGAGGGCGGTTGCATATTGATTAGGTAGAGGGCGGTTGCATATTGATTAGGTAGAGGGCGGTTGCATATTGATTAGGTAGAGGGCGGTTGCATATTGATTAGGTAGAGGGGGTTGCATATTGATTAGGTAGAGGGCGGTTGCATATTGATTAGGTAGAGGGGGTTGCATATTGATTAGGTAGAGGGCGGTTGCATATTGATTAGGTAGAGGGCGGTTGCATATTGATTAGGTAGAGGGCGGTTGCATATTGATTAGGTAGAGGGCGGTTGCATATTGATTAGGTAGAGGGCGGTTGCATGTATGGGTTATGTGGAGGACGGTTGCATGTATGGGTTATGTGGAGGACGGTTGCATGTTTGGTTTATGTGGAGGGCGGTTACATGTGTGGTTTATGTGGAGGGCGGTTACATGTGTGGTTTATGTGGAGGGCGGTTACATGTGTGGTTTATGTAGAGGGCGGTTACATGTGTGGTTTATGTAGAGGGCGGTTACATGTGTGGTTTATGTAGAGGGCAGTTACATGTGTGGTTTATGTAGAGGGCAGTTACATGTGTGGTTTATGTAGAGGGCAGTTACATGTGTGGTTTATGTAGAGGGCAGTTACATGTGTGGTTTATGTAGAGGGCAGTTACATGTGTGGTTTATGTAGAGGGCGGTTACATGTGTGGTTTATGTAGAGGGCAGTTACATGTATGGTTTATGTAGAGGGCAGTTACATGTGTGGTTTATGTAGAGGGCAGTTACATGTGTGGTTTATGTAGAGGGCAGTTACATGTATGGTTTATGTAGAGGGCAGTTACATGTGTGGTTTATGTAGAGGGCGGTTACATGTGTGGTTTATGTAGAGGGCGGTTACATGTGTGGGTTATGTAGAGGGCAGTTACATGTGTGGTTTATGTAGAGGGCAGTTACATGTATGGTTTATGTAGAGGGCAGTTACATGTGTGGTTTATGTAGAGGGCAGTTACATGTGTGGTTTATGTAGAGGGCAGTTACATGTGTGGTTTATGTAGAGGGCAGTTACATGTGTGGTTTATGTAGAGGGCAGTTACATGTGTGGTTTATGTAGAGGGCAGTTACATGTGTGGTTTATGTAGAGGGCAGTTACATGTGTGGTTTATGTAGAGGGCCGTTACATGTGTGGTTTATGTAGAGGGCAGTTACATGTGTGGTTTATGTAGAGGGCAGTTACATGTGTGGTTTATGTAGAGGGCGGTTACATGTGTGGTTTATGTAGAGGGCCGTTACATGTATGGGTTATACTGGTTACATATATGGGTTATGTTGTAGATAGTTATATGCAGGTCTGGGTTATGTAGGTTTCAGTAACACAAATCTTGACTATGTACAGCTACAGGCTAAGTATTTCCGTTTGTACACAGACTGCACCCCTTGGAGTCCTCAGGAACAGGGAACACTGAGCTAGATCCTGATGTCTTTAGTATGGCACACTGGCCTTCAATTGATGAACCAATCAGCCTGAACAAACATATATAGCCTATATCGGATTTTTGTGACTTGCTGGCAGCCGATAGATTCAATTAATACTGGAACGGTCTAACATATTGATATTTGGTGTGGGGTTTAGTAATGTGTTGTTAACATGTTTGCCCGGTCGTGGTGATTTTAAACACTATAAAACACCCACAGTCGGTCAGCTCCTCCACGTACCTGACAAAAAGCATGTTATAAAACTCAGCATCAATCTGTTTCACAACAGGGCGAGACGCCGGTCTGTCGACCAATCAGATGCGTAGCTGTCCGTCACGTGATCTTTATTTATGTAAGGTACGGTGTTGTTACCCTCTAGTGCTCCGTGGCTTTGTCAGCGTCTATCCATGCAATGCGTAACAGGGGGACAACCGGACTTGGGGATTTCTACAGTGGGTCAAATGCCGATATGTTCTGGTTTTAACGTTAAAACAGTTCGGAGTTGAAGACGAGTGGGAGGCGATTGGACTTTAATGTTGCAACGGAAGAGGAGACGGTTACTCGGTGTTGTGCCAAACCAAAGAGCTGCTTTTAAAGGGTAGGGTATAGTTGAATCAGGTTGTGGCAGGAGGAAATTACATTTAAGGGCCTTTTTTGTTACATTTCAGTTCGAACAATGGCTTTTTTATTTATAGGTCAATCAAATATATATATATAAGATAGCTTCCTGTCGTTTAGTTGCTGATTAGATAGACGTGAAGGATAGATAGATAAGGACACATTGGCACAGCTGTTTCTTTACAGTCACTATCGAATTGAACCCAAACAGTCGTGATATGACGCGTGTTAAAGACTGGACATCGCCTGGGTCTTTTTAACCTGAAAGAGATATCGTCCTGTGTGCACAGCCTGTCAGTTTAACTTTGTACCCAAGGAGAGGACCAACTGGTTGCGGTGCCACCCATTATCTGTGCCAACCCTTATCTGTGCCAACCCTTATCGGTGCCACCCCTTATCGGTACCAACCCGCATCGGTGCCACCATGGATCTACTCGAGTGCCCAATCTGTTTGTTCCTCATTTATGAACCGTCCACCATGTCTTGTGGTCACTCGTTCTGCCGCAGGTGCCTGGGGAACTCTTTGCCCTCCAGGTGCCCAGCCTGCAAAGAGAGGTTCAAACAAAAAGACACCAAACACATGAAGAACAATGTCCTGCTGTTCAGTGTCATCGAGAAGTGCTACCCAGAAGAGACCAGGATGAAGTGCAATGTCCTGGAGAAACTCAAAACCTGCGAGTTCACGGAAGCTTTACGCATCGCTGATGAAGCGATACAGATAGGTACGTTTGTCCCCAAAACAATGTGTGAACTTTTGGGGAATTTGGGGGAAATGTGCACTTGTAAAGCCAGAAGCAGGCTACTGTGAGGGCCTAAACCCAGATGTATAGCCTAAACCCAGATGTATGGCCTAAACCCAGATGTATGGCCTAAACCCAGATGTATGGCCTAAACCCAGATGTATGGCCTAAACCCAGATGTATGGCCTAAACCCAGATGTATGGCCTAAACCCAGATGTATGGCCTAAACCCAGATGTATGGCCTAAACCCAGATGTATGGCCTAAACCCAGATGTATGGCCTAAACCCAGATGTATGGCCTAAACCCAGATGTATGGCCTAAACCCAGATGGATAGCCTAAACCCAGATGGATGGCCTAAACCCAGATGGATAGCCTAAACCCAGATGGATAGCCTAAACCCAGATGTATCGCCTACACTGCCTTGACCCATTTTAGCTTTTAGTTTGTCTGGGTGGAGATCACCTAATAATCACCCTCTTTCCTCCAACTGGCCCTTTTTACTGCTATTCTGCTAAGTGCTACATTGTCTTGCTGTTGTCAACTGTTCTCATACTGCCTCATTTGCAAGATAAAAGTGCAGCTTTTTATCAGTTATTAAAGTGACAGAATACTTATAAAACCACTATTTGGCACTAAACCTTTTTAGTAAATGGTTATGCAGAACAAAGCTATGTTATTAGGTGCGTTTGACAAATAACAAACCCTGACTTATTTATTGGATTAATGTACAAAAAAATCGTAAATGCTATTAAAACAAAAAAGGCAATGTGTACTGTAATTGTAATGCAAATGTCATCGTTCAACACTCACTCTTGAGAAGTTCTATCCCAGACATTGGGATTCATCATTGTTTATACAAACCTAAATCCTTTGCATGTGACTGTTGGTTTGCATAAAGACGTCTGCTCTGTGTCTAGGTTGCATACAGTGACAACTGAAATATGTTGTTGTTTTTAGTTCAGAGTTGCATCAGTTTAAGACAGTGTTCCTGTAAAGTTTGTACAATCAGTACAACTGTGGTTGCCTTGTGACAGTGTAATAGAGAGACATCTGCCATTAAGGGTTCTCCTATATGATGTTTGTAAGTATGGCATAGGAGGGTACCAGCTACAGGTCTGCCATTAAGGGTTCATCTATATCCTGTGTGTTAGTATGGCGTAGGAGGGAACCAGCTACAGGTCTGCCATTAAGGGTTCTCCTATATGATGTTTGTAAGTATGGCATAGGAGGGTACCAGCTACAGGTCTGCCATTAAGGGTTCATCTATATCCTGTGTGTTAGTATGGCGTAGGAGGGAACCAGCTACAGGTCTGCCATTAAGGGTTCATCTATATCCTGTGTGTTAGTATGGCGTAGGAGGGAACCAGCTACAGGTCTGCCATTAAGGGTTCACCTATATGCTGTGTGTTAGTATGGCATATGAGGGTACCAGCTACAGATCTGCCATTAAGGGTTCACCTATATGCTGTGTGTTAGTATGGCATATGAGGGAACCAGCTACAGGTCTGCCATTAAGGGTTCACCTATATGCTGTGTGTTAGTAATGGCATATGAGGGAACCAGCTACAGGTCTGCCATTAAGGGTTCACCTATATGCTGTGTGTTAGTAATGGCATATGAGGGTACCAGCTACAGGTCTGCCATTAAGGGTTCACCTATATGCTGTGTGTTAGTAATGGCATATGAGGGTACCAGCTACAGGTCTCCCATTAAGGGTTCACCTATATGCTGTGTGTTAGTATGGCATATGAGGGTACCAGCTACAGGTCTGCCATTAAGGGTTCACCTATATGCTGTGTGTTAGTATGGTATATGAGGGTACCAGCTACAGGTCTGCCATTAAGGGTTCACCTATATGCTGTGTGTTAGTAATGGCATATGAGGGTACCAGCTACAGGTCTGCCATTAAGGGTTCACCTATATGCTGTGTGTTAGTATGGTATATGAGGGTACCAGCTACAGGTCTGCCATCCTCTCCTAACCAGCTAACAACTACATTGTTTTTCTCTGTCTCGCTATCTATCTTTACAGACAGTGCCCCCCATCACAGACAGTGCCCTCCTTTCAGAGGGTGCCACCTCTCACAGATAGTGCCCCACCCCCCTTCACAGATAGTGCCCCAACCCCCCTTCACAGACAGAACTGAAAATCTTTCGTTTTTTTGTCAAAGCCTGTGTTCTATTCTAGTCTTTTAACAGTCATATCTGGTAATAGCGTTTGTATTAATGTCTAATAACAACTGACAACTGTACAGAGGTTAAACCGTGTTGGGGATTTTAAAAAAATCTCTACAAAAAGGTTAAAAAATAGCAACCTGGTTTGGTCTATGAGAGTCAAAAGAAGACACATTTTTTTCCATACAGAAACATTGGGAAATTGAATTTGCAACATACTGCAGTCATATTGTGATGTTCCTGTAACGTGTGTGTACAGAAAATATGAATCTGTCATGTTAGGTATCCGTACCCAAATGAAGAAAAGAATGAACTTTGTGAAATGTGGATGCGAGGATGACAGTGGTACCAACGTCACTGTGTACATTTCACATCTAGGTTCAAAAGGTCTTTAGAACATGTTTATTAGAGAAATGAGAGAAATCACCAGTAGGGGGCGCTCCGTTGGACACTTCTGAATCACTTGGGAATACAATAAAAGTATGGGAACTATTACAATGAGATGCTATCTTGCCCTCTTCAAAAAGGATGCCAGCACAAGGGATGTTCTTGACTTCTGTGAGGCACCACAGTAGGATGAAGGAATCAGTAATGAAATAACATGATTAAGTACTGGAGAAGATGGGCAGATCTGTGGACATTGGAAGTTTCGAGTCAGGGAGTGGGGCTTTTCAATAGGGTATTAGATTAGATATTTGTAGAAGCAGTTGCAGCTGATTGTGTTACTTTTTTGTTAAATCTTCAGTGTTTTCTAATAATCTCTAAGCACCGACAATGCAAAGATGAATCGGTGTAACACAATTTTGACTGGGCAGTTATTGTATAACAGAAAACATGCTCTTCTTTGTTATGGATCATTCCCTCACTCCGTCACAGCTCCTAATGATGCAAGTCTGAAGTTGTGGAGAGCGGAAGCCAATGTGGGTCTAACAAGGTATTCTGAAGCCCTGAAGGACCTGGAAGAGCTCTGCTACCTCCGACCTAACTGGACAGAGGTGAGGTTCCACTATGTAATATCACATGAAGCCCATTAGGTAGAACATGACACTGGACAGAGGTGAGGTTCCACTATGTAATATCACATGAAGCCCATTAGGTAGAACACGACACTGGACGCAGGTGAGGTTCCACTATGTAATATCACATGAAGCCCATTAGGTAGAACACGACACTGGACACAGGTGAGGTTCTACTATGTAATATCACATGAAGCCCATTAGGTAGAACACGACACTGGACACAGGTGAGGTTCTACTATGTAATATCACATGAAGCCCATTAGGTAGAACACGACACTGGACACAGGTGAGGTTCTACTATGTAATATCACATGAAGCCCATTAGGTAGAAAACGACACTGGACAGAGGTGAGGTTCCACTATGTAATATCACATGAAGCCCATTAGGTGGAACACGACACTGGACAGAGGTGAGGTTCTACTATGTAATATCACATGAAGCCCATTAGGTAGAACATGACACAGAGGTGCGGTTCCATCATGTTATGTCAGAATGGAGATATGGGATAGGGGGAACAGTTGCAGATTTGTACTGAGTTCAGAGGCGAGACAATATTTACTGTTGATCATAGCTGATGTAACTGACCCGGGATCTGCTCCGGCTATTTATAAGAAATCTGTCTGCTGACATTGGGAAGTCCGCCTCTATATTCATAACAATTCCCCCTTACTTCTGGGTCACCAGCAGGTTCATGTTGCTATCAGATCAGTTTCTGTTGTTGTAGGTCACCACCGGGGTGAGTTTTCTCAGCATTACACTATCTTATAAACAGTGCCCTTCTCTATAGGTGCAGCCTTTTATAACACACTGGTTTTGTAGTTGTATCTTTGTGGCGACGGTGCTTAGGGAGTGTCTCAATAAAAATGTTGGTTATGTCATTCGGGCAGCGTTATGCAAACTGCTACTTATGTCATAAACAACCGGAAGCATTGGACACTGGTGGGCTGGTGATATAGATCTGTATCTATTTATAGCAGAAATGCACTCCGGTTAAATCATGTTAAGCTATCGCTGTTTTCTTTCATAGTCTGTAAGTGAGCAGTATTAGGTATTCGTCAGTTCTAGTGCTGACGTCTGTTGTGTTTGCAGGTTTATGTTCCACTCCAGTTCCAACTTACTAGACGTGAACACACACACACTAGTGCAAACAAGCACACTGGGATTTGAACAACACTATAACACTAAAACACAATATATATTTCGATATTCAGTTTATTCACTCATGTTCAGTTTCTCGTCCACAGGTGTTCATTATGTGAATTAAGAATTCAAATGTTTTCTCTCTTATCCTTTCCTTGTGTTGTTTTGTCTGTGTGTTCTAGGGTTTCTTTCGTAAAGGGAATGTGCTCCTGGAGATGGGCTTTCAAACTGAAGCCCTGATCCAGTTCCACCGCTGTCTCAAACTACATGCTGACTTCTCTCCTGCAAAGAGCCAGATTAAAAAGGTCAGGATACTCAATACAAACTCAATCATCTACTGGCTGCTCACAACTAACTGTTCCAATTAGCTACTGACTGTTTTTCATGCACTGACTTTCTGCCTGATTGTGCTTTGCCGGGTTCAGTCAGTCTTTCTAGCTGTGTGTCACGGCTGTAGGGTGTAGTGCAGGTGAAAGCCCTGTGCAGAGCCAGGTAATCCGTTCAACAAGGTTTATTCCGGGCACAAAGGCAACATAAAACAAACCCCGAAGGGCGAAACAACATCTAACTGGCTAACATAAATTAAATGTGCATATCGCGACTTACAGAACGAGACGATTAACCAAAGTAATAGATGTACAAATGAACACTCACCTCTAATAATATGTGACATGTAATAATGCGAAGCAACGAGTGCACTGCTCGCGACCCTCTTATATCCCACATAAAGTGACAGATTACTAACGGCTGTGACCACGTGAAAGAGGAAGTAATCACAGCTAGTGAGAACAAAAACACGGAAGTGGATCACCGAAATGGAAGTGTAGCAACGCCACCACACCAATCGTGACACTGTGTTACATTTGTGAATGATTTTATAGGGCCAGTTTAGGTGCCACTGGGTAGTTGCTGCTTCTAGAAATGTTTTAGAACTAGAATGAATTTGAGCATTTTCTTCTAAATATAGTACTGCATGTAGAACAACATTCTTTCAGTCGGAAACACACACACACACACACACGCACACACACCAAGTCATTTGTCTGCATAGTGAGCCTTACTGTACCCATTTGGATATTATTGGCTTGGTTGTGATTCAGCTTGCTTTGGTTTTACAACAGGTTCATACTGTAGTTCCAGGTAGTATGTTGCTGTACCTGGCTGATGTGTAACCAACATGGAAAACTATTCAAACCTGAGAGAAAAACATGCGAATAGCTTCAAAATCAGTATGTACCAGGCACTCTTCCTGCAAGACTCATGTTACCACATGTTGTGACAGTAATTAAATCATTTGAGGAAATGGTTGGCTACCTCACACAAAACATGATGCACAATCATGCTTCTCAAAACGTAATGCGTATCAGGGGATCTTGACGATATTTTTTACAAAGGTAGGGTTTCAGAGATATTTACCGCTAGACAACTGGACGGGTCTCTGCTATAGATCAGCAGCGTGTTTGTGAAGAAGATGTGAGCTGGAGGTCAATGAGGGAAAAGGAACCGGATGACCTGGGAGAACCCGGAATGGTTTTACGACAGGTCGCCTGCAACCTTATAGATCAGCTGCAGGGTTTTGATGGAACAAGCAGAGAGACCTGACAGAGTGTAAGAGAGCTGCACTGCTTCCTGTCTGAGGAAATGGGTGCGCGAGTATCTTGCACGATCCAGTGTAGGTAACTGGGTAAAAGCCTGCTGCTTGCATCAGAAGTGTTGCAGGTTTGTTTCCCATAGGGGGCCAGTTTATGTGAGTAAAAGCAAAAAGGCATCGGGTGTGCTTGTGGTTTATTGTCAGTATAACATGGCAACAAATATGAATGTTACAAAGGTCAATACAGGCCAAGTTATATAAAGTGGATATAAAGAATCTACACACCCTTAAAATGACAGGTTTTTGTGATGTGAAAAAATAGAGCGAAAGATAAATCATGTTCTTCAATGTGACCTATAACGTGAACAATGAAATAAAATAAAAACTGAAATATTTGAAGGTGTAAAATAAAAACCTTACAATAACCTGGTTGCATAAGTGTGCACACCCTATTATAACTGTGGATGTGGCTATTATAACTGTGTTCAGAATTAACCAATCACAGTCAAACTCATGTTAAATAGAAGTCATTACACACCTGCTATCATTTAAAGATGACTTTGATTAATCACAAATAAAGGTCAACTGTTCCAGTAGGATTTTTCAGGCATTTTTTTGTTGTATCTCAGAGCAACAGACATGGTCCACAGAGAGCTTCACACGCATCAGAGGGATTGAAATATATCAGTCAGGAGAAGAGTACAAAATAATTCCAACAGCATTAGATATACCTGGGAACACAGTCAAGACAGTCATCATCAAGTGGAGAAAATATGGCACAACAGAGACATTACCAAGAACTGGACCTCCAAATTTGATGAATAGACGAGAATAAAACTTTTCATGGAGGCTTCCAAGAGGCCTGCAGCAACATTAAAGGAGCTGCAGGAATTTCTGGCAATTACCTGCCATGTGCTACATGTGACATCAATCTCCCGTATGTTTCACATGTATGGGCTACGGGGTAGCATGGCAAGTCCGAAGCCTTTTCTTATGAAGAAAAACATCCAAGTCCGGCTAAAGTTAGCAAAAATAAACATCAAGTGTCCCAAAAGCATGCGGGAAAATGTGTAATGGTCTGATGAAACCAAGGTTGAACTTTTTGGCCAAAACTACAAAAGTTATTTTTGGTGCAAAAACAACACTGCACATCACCCAAATACCACCATACCCACAGTGAAGCATGGTGATGGCCGCTTCATGCTTTGGGGCTGTTTTTCTATAGCTGGAACCGAGGTCTTAGTCAGGGTGGATGGAATTATGAACAGTTCCAAATACCAGGCACAAAACCCACAGGCTTCCATTTGAAAGCTGAAGAGGAAGTTTACCTTTCAGCATGACAACGATCTAAAGCACACATCCAAATTCACAATAGAATGGCTTCACTAGAAGAAGATAAATGTTTTGGAATGACCCAGCCAGAGCCCAGATCTAAATCCAATTGAACATCTGTGGGGTGATCTGTAGAGGGCTGTACACAGGAGATGTCTTCGCAATCTGACAGATTTGGAGCGCTTTTGCAATGAAGAGTGGGCAAGTGCTGCCAAGTCAAGATGTGCCATGTTACTAGACTCCTACCCAAAAATCTGCTGTAATTAAATCAAATGGTCATTAAACAAAGTATTAGTTTAACACTTATGCAACCAGGTTATTGTATTAAGGTTATTATTAAGGTTTACATTTTTTAAGATTTCAGTTTGTTTTTCAATTGAACTGTTCTCGTTATTGGCCACAAAGGTGGGAAAAGTTCTGGCATGATGTATCTTTGTCATTTCTTTTCACATAAATAACTGGCATTTTAACATGTGTGTGTACACTTTTTATATTCACAGTATTATTAAGATAAATGGTAAAAATGCAGTGTCATCAAAGACTTGTACATTTGCCATGTTGATTTGTGCGATCTGATTGTATTTTTGATTGATGAATTGGTTATTGAATTCTTTTGGAATTACTGAAGCTAAGTCTGATGTTTCTCAGGACGAGCTGTGTTTCTGTGTATTTCTCTAAGTGCTGTGACTTGGTTTCCTCCACCAGATCCTAGAGGCTAAGGGGATATCTGTACCAGAGGAAGTACCCCAAATACTCCAGGTGGTCTCTGAATACATTAAAGAACCCTGCCCCCCCATTACCAGCCTATGTCCGGCAGGACCCACACACAACCACGTCCACAACCTCGCGCACAACCACACACACAACCACACACATCCTCATGGGTGTCCCCGAGGCCCACAGGACGGGCCAGACAGCGTCAGGAGAGGAGACTCTGAGGATGGGCCCAAGGTGAAGCACGGGACCAGCACGGAATGCTGTCTCAGTCTCTGTCAAGCCGTGTCCTTCCTCCCTACGGCTGAAGATGACGAGGAGATGATGATGATGAGGAAGGAGGACCGGCAAAGCAGGGGTGAGTCGGACGTAAACACACGCACATACCTACGTGCCCACGCGCTGTGGGTGAGCTAATAACGGCCTGTATCGGTCTCATCCCACAGGAAGCTGCAGTCTGGATAGACGAGATTCTCTGAGTGTCCTCACTGTGTCTGACTTTGAATGTATTCTCTGTATCAGGTAAATCAACAGCGTGTTTTATATCTTTCCGACGTGTTTGTCAATAACGTGATTCCATTTTCCTGCTCTGCTCTGGGTGATGTATGGATCCTCTATAGTTTGTCCTCTATTGCACCTGTACAGGCTGTTCTATGAGCCGGTCACCACCCCCTGTGGTCACACGTTCTGTAGGACCTGCCTGGAGAGAAGCTTGGACCACAACCTCCGCTGCCCCCTCTGCAAACAGCCACTACAAGAGGTACGCAGCCTCCTTCCGGTACATTCTAACATGGTCTCTCTATTATTCAACGGGTTTTACTTTGCTATTGTATTTATGATAGCGATGGGGTATCACTGTAATCCTCTCTCCAATAACACTGAAACACTCTGTTTCCTGTTTAGTACTTTAAGAGCAGGAAGTACAAACCCACAGTTCTGCTGCAGGAGATTGTGTCCCACCGGTTCCCCCTGCAGCTGGCCGAGAGGAAGCAGGTCCACGAGGCTGAGATGGCCGAACTCTCCAAGTGAGTCGCGGGTGCACCATTACTGCATTGTAACCTAGTGGTCATCAGTGGTAGATTTCAAGACATCACAGTTTCTTCTAGAGTTTTTCAGAATTGTACCCTGGGACCCAAACTGAGTCTTCACATTTTTGATTTCCATGTGAATTCACCATTCAATCTGGATTATACAGACAACACGTTTTTGAGTGCTTGAATGAAATCAGAAAATACATTTAGAAAAAAAGATGACAATCATTAGTTCCCAAGAATGAGCTTTGGTGCGAGTTACTTGATGGTAACCATGGCAACGTGAATTAGGCTCCGCATCCAATGAGCTGGATGTTGTGACGGCTAGTGGTCATTGGCATGGCAACGCGACAACACCAGCAGCTGAGAAGCAAATCAGAGAGGAGAAATTGACTTTTGTCTTGCTGCCAGTTGTACTCCAGATTGATTACTGATGATGAATAATTCCACCATTATTTCCTCTCTCCCTGTTCGTCAGTCTCACTAAAGACATCCCTATCTTCGTGTGTACTGTGGCGTACCCCGGGGTGCCCTGTCCCCTACACATCTTCGAGCCTCGATACCGACTCATGATGAGACGATGCATGGAGACGGGGACCAGGAAGTTTGGAATGTGCTGCTTTGAACACGGAAAAGGGTGGGTGGAAGAAATCCCAGCTGTCTGCCTGTGTGAGTGAGTCAGTGCGGATGTCATTCTGTTCATCCGATTCACACTTCTGCTCCAAGACATACTGGGCTGAGGCGAAGGGAGTTTCTCTACGCATGACCTTTTCCAGCATGACTCCACCACCTGTGTGTGTGTGTGTGTGTGTGTATCCGTGCGTGCGTAATGGACTGTGTGTGTCTAATTGACTGTGTGTGTGTGTAATTGACTGCGTGTAAGTAATTGACTGTGTGTAAGTAATTGACTGTGTGTGTGTGTGTGTGTGTAGTAATTGACTGTGTTTGTAATTGACTGTGTGTGTGTAATTGACTGTGTGTGTGTCCGGTAGGTTTGCAGATTACGGCTGTATGTTGGAGATCCATAGCCTGGAGCAGCTGCCTGATGGCCGCTCTTATGTGGACGCTGTCGGGGGAAGTCGCTTTAGGGTCCTGAAGAGAGGCCAGAGGGATGGATACCACACTGCTGATATAGAATACCTAGAAGACCATAAGGTACTCGCACACACACCACACTGCTGATATAGAATACCTAGAAGACCATGAGGTACTCGCACACATACCACACTGCTGATATAGAATACCTAGAAGACCATGAGGTACTCGCACACATACCACACTGCTGATATAGAATACCTAGAAGACCATGAGGTACTCGCACACATACCACACTGCTGATATAGAATACCTAGAAGACCATAAGGTACTCGCACACACACCACACTGCTGATATAGAATACCTAGAAGACCATAAGGTACTCGCACACACACCACACTGCTGATATAGAATACCTAGAAGACCATAAGGTACTCACACACATACCACACTGCTGATATAGAATACCTAGAAGACCATAAGGTACTCACACACATACCACACTGCTGATATAGAATACCTAGAAGACCATAAGGTACTCGCACACATACCACACTGCTGATATAGAATACCTAGAAGACCATAAGGTACTCGCACACACACCACACTGCTGATATAGAATACCTAGAAGACCATAAGGTACTCGCACACACACCACACTGCTGATATAGAATACCTAGAAGACCATAAGGTACTCACAAACATAAATTCCAGTTAAAGCACAAATATTTCAGATATTGTATTTGCCAATTCTCATTGAAATTTCTCCATATAACCACTGACAAATAACCAAAAAAAATATATCTTGCCATGATTTGTCATTGATCCTTTCATTGATTAATAACATTTAATCTTCATGTGAGAGTATGTGTGCGTGTCTGTGTGCGTGTCTTGCTGCCGTTTGTCCTCTGTGCGTGCGTGCATGCGTGCGTCTCTCTCTGCGCGTGTGCGTGAGCGAGCGAGACAAGGCACACTCAGTTTGTTTGAATATGTCACCAGGTGGAGGAGGAGTCAGAGTTGGAGATGCTGCTGTGTCTCCATGACAGCGTGTATGAACAGGCCCAGGACTGGTACACACGCCTAAACGCACGCATCCGAGAGCAAATCACCAGACAGTACGGATCCATGCCTGACAAGGATAGCAACATACAGGTAAACACGTTAGCCTTCACTGGTCTGACGTACATGTCAGAAGGACCTGTACATTACAGGTACTCCACCAGCAGAAACAGAAACCACTGCCTAGGTTCTTGTAGTGTTTGAGAAAACGTGATTTAACATGGTCCATCTGTAAAATATTTCTATTGGGTAGGAGAAGTGCCACTACTAGAAACATATGTCTATGTTCTTGGAATTGGATGTAACACAATTGAAAATATATATCTGCACTCGAGATCACTATATCAGACAGGAAATTGTTATTTTTATATATAAGTTAACATTTCTCACTCTGCGGTTGGATTCATATAAGTTCTTTCTCCATCAACTATGAAGAAGAGCAGCTTGGGTGATGTCTCCATGATGTGGTGTTGTCATGTCCGCTATATTCCCACGTGTAATTGGGCCATGTTTCTTGGGCTGGTCATTTCAGATTCATCTTGCTACTTTTAGACTCGCTTTACACATCGTCATAGCTACCCGATAAACAAAATGTTTTGCTACGTACGCAATCAACTTAATTTTAAGTGCAGTTTGTTTAAGTAAATTAACAACTTTAACATGTACGGGTATTAAAAAATATTGAGTTATTGAAGTGAAGATATGCATTCTAGCTGGCTAGCCAATGAAAATCATGTACTTGGTTGGGGCCAGTGTTCATCAGGAGAAGGTTCTGGGTTGCAGAACTGATGAATGTTTTATCAGATTGACCTTTACTCTACGGTCAGTTAATGATGTACAATTCCTGTCTCTCTCCCTGTGTCTCTCTCTCTCTCTCTGTGTCTCTGTCTTTCTTTTTGTGTGTCTCTTTTTCCACATGTCTCTCTCTCTCCGTGTCTCTCTCTCTCCGTGTCTCTCTCTCTCCGTGTGTCTCTCTCTCTCTCTTTCTCTGTGTCCCTCTCTGTGTGTCACTCTTTCCGTGTGTGTCTCTCTCTCTCTCTCCGTGTGTCTCTCTTTCCGTGTGTGTCTCTCTCTCTCTCTCTCTCTCTCTCTCTCCGTGTGTCTCTCTCTCCGTGTGTCTCTCTCTCTCCGTGTGTCTCTCTCTCTCCGTGTGTCTCTCTCTCTCTCTCCGTGTGTCTCTCTCTCTCTCTCCGTGTGTCTCTCTCTCTCTCTCCGTGTGTCTCTGTCTCTCTTTCTCTGTGTCTCTCTCTCTGTCTCTCTTTCCGTGTGTGTCTCTCTCTCTCTCTCTCTCCCTCCGTGTGTCTCTCTCTCCGTGTGTCTCTCTCTCCGTGTGTCTCCCTCTCTCCGTGTGTCTCCCTCTCTCCGTGTGTCTCTCTCTCTCCGTGTGTCTCTCTCTCTCCGTGTGTCTCTCTCTCTCCGTGTGTCTCTCTCTCTCCGTGTGTCTCTCTCTCTCCGTGTGTCTCTATCTCTCCGTGTGTCTCTATCTCTCTCTCTGTCTCTCTCTGTGTGTCTCTCTTTCCATGTGTCTCTCTCTCCGTGTCTCTCTCTCCCTGGTTGTCTCTGTCAGGCTTCGAACAACGGTCCCGCCTGGTGTTGGTGGTTGTTGTCCGTTCTCCAGTTGGACCCTGCCTACCAGACCACTGTCCTGTCCCTGCCCTCCCTCAGTGACCGACTGGGACATCTCCGCCTCGTCTTGGAGTATTTCTCTCAGAGCTAGGGGACACATGGGCAGGGTTAGTACTGTGGGTGTGATATAAAAGCAGACAGTCACACACACACACACACACACACTTCTCGCAGTGAGTACTTGACAGGCAGATCCAGTAACTTCAGGCACAATCCCATCTTCTGTATGGTCTTGATGACGATGTTCATTTTGGAGATGTTTCTCTGGGTTCTGAGTCTGTCGCTATGGAGATTGTATGTCCCTCCTACAACCCCTTTTACCTAGCCATGAGCAGAAAGAGACAGTTATATAAATAATGTTATTTTTTCACAGCTATGTCCTTGGTGAAAAAATAATAATCACCAGTGAAAGAGATTAGTTTTTGCTTATTTTGTATGTATGTATTTTAGTGTTAAAAATAGGCCTACAGTACACTTTTTTTTTAATCTTGTTTTGTTGTTGTTGATAAACTATTCATTTAGTTTGAGACTTCAGGCTTTACTCCATTTTGGCTGGCTGTACCTGTAACAACGCACAACCAAAGATGCAGCCAGAACATGTTACGTCAGACATCTGCCTTGTGAACTGGACATAGAGATCAGGTCGCCATGTTCCAACTTCAGATTTTTCCATGGGATAAAGACCTGGTGGCAATGTTTGAAATAGCCACTAGAAGGCACTGTTGTCACTGCTAATTCTCCCCATCTGCCCAGGTATAAATGAGCTCTGCCCTTCACCATCCCAACCAGCTGCATGAATGATGTAAGCAGCAATGTCAGTATCAGACGATCTAATAAGTATACATTTATAAACTTTTTTGTACTTGAAGTGGAGAGCATTACCCGGAAGTGATAGAGAAAAACAAATAACCTCAGTCTTCACAGATCTGAAAATCGTATTTCTCGGATAACGCACAATATGCTTTGAAAAGGCTTGGTCTTTGGCTATGGATGGTTAAGAATAATACTTAAACTGTTGGTCAGGTCCTGAATGTGACAACCACAATATGCTGAAAATCAATTATCTAATAATCAAAAACTGGAGTATGTTGGCGTCACACCTTCTTGTTTTGCATTAATATCATTGCAGTCTAATTATTTTTGATGTAACTTCATCTAAATAATTGAATGCAGAATTAACTGGTTGTGAAACGAGTTTTTGCGATAATGATCAATTGTGTACAGTCAAGGAAAAGGCTGCCTCTGTCTCCATCTCTGTAGTATTAGTGTCATACGTGGGTTGAAGAGGTATTGAAGCCTTAGAATGAATTGCTTTTCCAATAGAAATGAGCAATTATAGTAAGGGTCGGACAGAGAGTAAAAGAGAGAGAGGCTTGGACAGAACGAGACGGAGAGAAACAGGCATAAAGAGAGAGAAACAGGCATAGAGAGAGAGAGAAACAGGCATAAAGAGGGATAAAGAGAGAGAAACAGGCATAAAGAGAGAGAGAAACAGGCATAAAGAGGGATAAAGAGAGAGAAACAGGCATAAAGAGAGAGAGAAACAGGCATAAAGAGGGATAAAGAGAGAGAAACAGGCATAAAGAGAGAGCGAAACAGGCATAAAGAGAGAGACTTGGACAGAACGAGAAACAGGCATTAAGAGGGATAAGAGAGAGAAACAGGCATAAAGAGAGAGAAACGGGCCTAAAAAGGCATAAAGAGAGAGATGGGTGGTACATATTTGTTTTTCTACAGATGATGTAGGTTTACTGTATGTAGAATGTATGTGTACGCAGGCACAATACGTAAGCAGTGTTTAGATGCAGTCTTCTCTCTGGCAACACATGTAGGGTGTGTGTGTATTGGAGACAATACTGGTGTGAATAAAAGTAAGCGCACCTGGGTTGAATTGATACATCTATTTTTATTCCTGCCAAATATTTGAGGTGTGCTTGGTTGAGTGTCTGGTTTTTACACCGGTTGGCTGGATCAGGAGTTGCCTGGCCCAATCCCCTTTATTAACCCATGCATGTGGGGCTCTCTCACCTCTAGTGTTGATGATTGCAGTGCCTGGCCATCCACTAGGGGCAGTGTTTTATTTTCTAATATAAATGGATTGACTGTTGTTTTTTGTAATTTCATTTTTATTTTTTGCGTGTTTTTATTTCTGTTTGGTTTGTGCCACATTCCATGGAATTCAATTCGATTGAAATGAATGAAACAAAAGATTTACATGTGATTAACCCAGGAACACAGGCTTAAACACAGGCTTAAACACAGGCTTAAACACAGGCTTAAACACAGGCTTAAACACAGGCTTAAACACTGGCTTAAACACTGGCTTAAACACTGGCTTAAACACTGGCTTAAACACTGGCTTAAACACTGGCTTAAACCAGGGGAACGGTACAACTTTAAAGGTGCTTTTGCTGCTGCTATTTTGTGTGTAGTTGGATTTCGAATAAAAAAAATCAACCTAAACTGGGTAACCAAACCCCAATGCTAATAGACCGCTAACACCAGCTACTACCTTATGCACAATACCATTACAAAGGACAGTCAGGCCTCCGGCTCTGGAACCTCTGACCTTTGTCTCTAACCTTTAACCTGTTGATCCACAAACAGTGCCTAGCCAGCAACGTGCTTGCTTTAGCATCAGTGGTGAGCTTTTACCTGGTGACCTGACAACACTGGCCAGCGACATGCTTGCTTTAGCATCAGTGGTGAGCTTTTACCTGGTGACCTGACAACACTGGCCAGCTACATGCTTGCTTTAGCATCAGTGGTGAGCTTTTACCTGTTTTACACTGGCCAGCTACATGTTTATTTTCTGTATTGTCACCGTAGTTCTACCTTCTGTTAGTTTGGCTTTAGTTCCTGTCACTTGGACTACTGAAATCAGATTTAGCATCCTGTTTTGCCTGAACATTTAAGGACAATGAATCTTTGGGAAACACTGGTTTTAGCTATGTGGCAACACACACACACACAACCACAAGAAGTACAGTTTCTGACCTGTACGTTACCTTTCTTAATGCTGAAAGAATGTACGTCTTTAGTTTGTTTTTGTCGATGAATAAATAAAAGAAACCTATAAAAATATTCATTACACTTCGGCCGAGTTACATTGGACGATTTTACAGAAAGGGACTTTGGTCAGGAATCTGTCTACTTATAGTATGTTGTTTATCCTCATAGCTAAATGTGATCTCCATGAAAGTGTTGGGAAATACTTTATTCAGGAATCACATAGTTTCCTGTTTGCCGTTTTCTGGTCATTGATTATAGTGTTTTTATTATTCCTCCACACCTAGAACTTCTTATTTTATAATTACTCTTTTTGCACATTTAACTACATATGCATGTTCTGATTTCTCTGTTGTCCTGTGGTATCACTTTTGTAATCACTATGTTTCTGTCTGACTTACACATATTGGGCAGAGTATTCCATTTAGTTTTTTCTGCTTTTTTTTCTTCAGTGGCGTATGTACACACACACACACACACACACACACAGACGATTTGGGTTCTTAGCCAGTGCTGTACTAATAGCATGCTATGCCGCATCATGCTAAGTGGATTGTATACTAGTGTGGATGTTTAATCAAAACTATCGATTGGTACATTGACACATTAAGACACTAATAGCATTGTTTGATTTCGGACTTGAAGTGCTAGAAGAAGATAGCTGCCATTGAAATCATCGTAGCCCAAGGCACCATTTTCTTTTTAATCAGATGCTCCAATGAGTGTTATTGTAATTTATGCCATTTATTTCATCCATGCTAAATAACAGTCGCATTCATAAATGGTACATTTGATTGGTCCTGGGAATCAAACCCACAACCCTGGTGTTTCAAACACACTGATCTACCAACTGAGCGAATAAATCCTGTGTAATTATTGACTAATTTGTGTAAAATGTGTTATCAATTGATTTTTTGAAATATCACTGGATGGTGTAAATCTTAATATAAATAAAGTCAAATTCAATTTATTTTTCTAATTCTTGTTCATTCATTTAATTGATAAATATATTTATACAATGTTTTAATGATTGGTTCAGTTATGCAGAAGCATCTAATTCCCATCTTAACAACTCGTTGAAGTAAGCAGGACATTTGTTAACTCTTAAGGTATTCTTGTCCACCAGCTCAAACATACATAACACAATAACTACTAATATAAACAACAATGTATTCGTGTCATAAAACAATCTCCTCAACCCAATCTAGAACAAGCTATAATAAGTTATACTGGAAAGCAGCATGTTTTACTTGTTCTGGCATAGAATATGAGAAATATTTACACGGTATTGATGAGTAGAGATATTCCAGATTAAAGTTTTTTTATGACAAGCGACTTCATGGTCTTTCACAGTTTGCATAGCAGAGCTGGTACAAATAGGGTACTCTACTGTAACTACTCTTATACATGCCATGTAGTTTATACTTTCTCAGTGGTCCTGCTACAGTTGACAAGAACACATGAGTCAATACACATTTACCAGTAAAAAAATACTTCAAATAAGGAATTCTCATTTAATTTTGGCCACAAATAATCCTTTCTTAAATGTACAAAATATTTGGTCATTAGTTTAGTGAACAAAAACAAATACTATACATGTTCACACTAACTGTCCAGATTACATTTCATCCAGACAGACAGATCCAAATCGAGCATGTTTTTGGCTGCCATTGTTACAATAGTCATATCTAAAAAGAGAAGCAAGTGTTTTCCATATCTATTTCTAGCTACAGATCTTAATAGTTGCTGTAGCTTTCAACCTTACTGCACACATACAAGCAGTACATCAATTCTCACAGCCCCTAGCAATAAGCGAGGCACAAAACAATTGAGTTAACTTACTTATTTGCTATTTTGGTGAGTAGTAAATACATTATTTATTATTCATCAGTACTCTTCATGATGTCAAGCCATCGTGTTGTGCAATGTAAAGTTAAGAAATCTCGTAATAAAACAAAACATTACTTCAATTTATTTTTCAGATCTCTTTTGCCCTTTATTCCATTTTGATGTATGTATTTGGGTTGTCTGTGTAAAAAAAACTGTGGAGTACGGATATTAAAATGAACAATATCTATCTTATGTTTCCACAGTTTGTCTAATTTGGATACTTTACAACTAATTGGCAGTTTGACCATTGACCAATTTCATCAACTATTTGGCATAACTGAGAAGATCCACATCTACCGTACACACCTTCAATACAATCTAAAGTTGTAATTGACCAATATCTCCACCAGGGGTCAGTGTGTAGCTATGGCTAGACTCCTGGAGTTAAATATATTACGAGAAACTAACATTAAAGGGAATGAGCCTGTTGAAATGAACAGTTGTTGAATTCAGGAGTCACCCTGCAGTGCATTTTAAATAATGTCTACAAGAACATTGTACATTACAGGCAACAGAAGGCAGGATTAGTAAAATATTAAAAAAGGGTGACTGTGCTGGTGTGTGTGTGTGTGTGTGTGTGTGTGTGCACGGGGGGTGGAGCTCATATCCATTCATGAATGTTTGACACAGAACTAAAATTAAACCATGACCCTTTCATCGAGGGCAACAAAGAACACAGGAACCGTGGAAGGGAGAATGTCACTATAACATTGCCTTAAGACCTTTCTGTGCATACTAAAAACCTGACATTCTAAACACTGCTAGAGCCAAAGGCCCCAAAGCTAAGCATCTGTGATCCAACATCCACCGTAACACGGTTCCAGTTATGTTACTATAGAAACAGCAGAAGTTATGCGGTAGCTTTCAGGAGAGGCCACTGCAGTTTAGTGGGAACAGAGTGATGAGTTTCATCCCTGCTTAGGAGGGTGAAGAAAAATAGAGAATAACTGAAAGAAGAAACATGATTTTCCTGCATAACGTTTGGATACTCCTTCCCACAGCATTAGAACTCACAGATTAAAAGAATATGTCAGTTTTAAGTGTGTGTCTGTGTGTGTGTGTAACACAGCTCAGCATGTACATCAAAGCCCTTTAGAAGTGTCTAAGCTCCATGGATCTACGGACGAGTACTGCCTCCGTGCTTCCCTCTGACTGAGTGAGGATGACAGGCGTTTTGTAGTTAACAAGTTAAACCTCAAGCAATCAGTGACACAGAGAGAGAGAGAGAGTAAGAGAAATTATGTGCGTGTGTGTGTGTCTATGGGTGTGTGTGTGTGCCTGTGTGCGCCTGTGTGCGCCTGTGTGCGCATGCTGGAAGTCTGTTTCTGACGTTGATGAATAGATAAGTATTGTCAATGATAATAATGTATCATGTGATTGTAGCGAGACTCATTGAAGTGTCAAAATGCCACCGATCATTAATAGCAAAAAGCCAACTGTTATTGCTTCGATGCCAATCAGAAATGAGAGACTAGAATGACAATAACTTCCTACACTGTCTGTCACTCACACGCACACGCACACACACACACACACACACACACACACACACACACTGTGCCACTCAGTTGCCATAGGAACAGAGCACTGATAGGTGAGACTGGAAGTGGAGAGCAGAATTATCAATTAGAGAATGAACAAACTGTCTCTTTGCAATATTTGAGAGACGTGTCTTCGTAGAACTGAGCTAATGCAGGAGGATACAGGCATGAAAATGGAAAGAAAAACACTGAATACAGTTAGAAGTTAGAGACAGAGGGTGAGCAGAATGTGACGAGTGTAAGTGAGGAAGAGCTTCCAGAACTGCATGTTTTCTGCGGTGCCCTTTCTCTTAGAGGGATTAGAAGTTTTCGAGTGTGTGTGTGTGTGTGTGTGTGTGTGTGGCTAAAGCACACTGACAAACCTGTCTTGGTACCTTGTTGTGTAATCCCTGTGTGCCAGCTACAGAGTGATAACCCCTGAGGTAAATGGCACCAAGCAGCTTTCTGTCACTATCACTAACCCTGTTTATTCTAACTTGTGTCCTGAACCTTTGTCCACGTTCAGATTGGACCCATATTTTAGGGAAGGAATTAGCAATTACACCACACATTGAGACCTAAAGCATAAACAGCCACAAATCAAAACACAAATGAGTTTATCAGTCCTCACATGTACAGGCTGACAGTATATACATGAAACCACATCAAATCAAAACTCGCCTTTAAATAAAGATAACAGATCCCAGATTATTTACACTACACACATATAATACACATCACACACATAATACACATATTACACACACATAATACACATATTACACACATATAATACACATCACACACATAATACACATATTACACACATCACACACATAATACACATATTACACACATATAATACACATCACACATATAATACACATCACACACATAACACACATATAATACACATCACACACATAATACACATATTACACACATATAATACACATCACACACATAATACACATATTACACACATATAATACACATCACACACATAATAATACACATCACACACATACACACATATAATACAAATTACACATATATAATACACATCACACACATAATACACATTACACACACAATAATACACATATTACACACATATAATACACATCACACACATAACATATAATACACATATAATACAAATTACACATATATAATACACATCACACACATATAATACACATCACACACATAACACACATATAATACAAATTACACATATATAATACACATCACACACATAATACACATTACACACACATTAATACACATTACACACATATAATACACATCACACACATAATACACATTACACAAACATTAATAAACATTACACACATATAATACACATCACACACATAATACACATATTACACACAAATAATACACATCACACACATAATACACATTACACACACATTAATACACATTACACACATATAATACCCATTACACATTACACACACATTAATACACATTATACACATATAATACACATCACACACATAATACACATTACACACACATTAATACACATTACACACATATAATAACCATTACACACATAATACACATTACAAACACATTAATACACATTACACACATATAATACACATCACACACATAACACACATATAATACCCATTACACACATAATACACATTACACACATAAAACACATATAATACACATTACACATATATAATACACATTACACACATATAATAATACACATTAATACACACACATATAATACCCATTACACACATATAATACACATTACACACATATAATAACCATATAATACACATCACACACATAATACATTACA
The DNA here is from genome assembly GCA_029465975.1 of Dallia pectoralis. NCBI lineage: Eukaryota > Metazoa > Chordata > Actinopteri > Esociformes > Umbridae > Dallia > Dallia pectoralis. The sequence continues at coordinate 10,533,337 of CM055729.1, read as the reverse complement.
CACACATTAATACATTACACACATATAATACCCATTACACACATAATACACATTACACACATATATATAATACATCACACACATAACACACATATAATACCCATTACACACATAATACACATTACACACATAAAACACATATAATACACATTACACATATATAATACACATTACACACATATAATACACATTACACATATATAAGACACATTACACACATAAAACACAACCTGTCATCACCAATAGGGCTCCTTCTCAGCTTGCTGGAGGGTTAGGCTGAATAGATAAAATATGGGCCCCTCACTTTCGCTGCCTCTCCTTTCCTCTTAACGTACAACCCCAGTCCAAAGGTTTTTTCTGTTTTTTTTGTAGTGTAATCACATTTTTTCTTTAAAGGCTTACTTATTGAACTGCAGAACACACACACACACACACACAGACACACACACACAAACACACACACACATTGAGTAAAGTGCCCTACCAAAAGAGCACAGAGGGGAACTTCAAAAGGACAGCTTGAAATTTGATTGAGATAGGAAGTAACAAGACAGGAACACTGGAAACCTGGAGAAACAAAGACACTGTTGGCATAGCAACAATATTGTACGATAAAAGGAAAGAAGGAATAAAAGCTAAAAGACGAGCTCATCGAAAGACATCATTACGAAGAGTGCCGACAAAGTACAACCTCAGGTCTTACAAAAAGGAGAGACAAAGAGCAGAGTGAAAACACAGAGACAGAGATTGGAATGAGCCAACGAAACAGAACGGGTCAGACACACAGAGAAAGGGAAGCAAAAAAGATTCTGTGTGTCCGGGTTTGTTTCAATATGTCCACTCTATCAGGTAATTCCCCAGATATCGATCTCTCGCCCTAACAACGGTACTCTAAATCTGCCACATGCAGTCAGCTGGAGCACCAGAGAGCACACACAACCACACGCTGGATCTTGGACTGGAGTCAATGGGAGAGGTGTGTTTTGATAGATAAGAGCAGAGCAGAACAGAATTATATACTACCTGTTCTCCAGCTAATGGTGGCAGTTAAGCCTTTGGACCAGTTATTGTTATGTGGCATTTGGCCCAGTTATTATTCTCAACTATTATTGTGATGGTTAGAGCCTCGCTTCCAGAGGAAAACGTAACTGATGTGGATGAACTATGCAGTTAGCTGATACAGGTTAACTGCGTTAATTACGGCAGGTGTTAAGTTGAATGGATATGATGGGCAGAATGTTGGGGTTATGATTGGGAACTTATTTGATTTCATAAGTGTTTTGGTTCGCTGTTGGCGTGGCGACAGAGCTGTTGGCCTTAGTTACTGTTGCTGAGGTAATCAGCGGGCATCAACTAATTAGATCATCGTTAGACGCACATCCAGATAATTTAAAGTGAAGTTGAGAGTGTGTCTGTGCAATCCTAATGGCACTAAAGGAGTGAGGACCAGAAGTGACCACAAGATAGGAAAAGCTGCCAATTCATTCCTCTCAAGTAAAACATACATTTATGGCCTAGGGGTGGGATTAGGGTTTAAACCTAGTTAGAGTTTGGGTTATGGTTAGAATTTGGGTTTGTTTTATGTGTAGGCATGAAGGGTTAGAATAGGAGAGGAGATCCTTAGCCAATTAGACATGAATGTTGGTAAAACGGTTGGAAACCAGTTTAGTAGAGATTTGTGCAGACAAGGAAACAGATTGCTGACGGCTTTAATTCCAGGTGAAAGTTTGAATGGTTTGAAATGTATGTATTTGCAATTGTATGTGTGTGTTTATGAGAGGATCACAAGATAAAAGGAGATATCTAGCAGGTTACACTTCTGGTCAGTGTTAGTATGCAATCTCAGCTCAAGCTAGGTCTTATTTCCACCGCATGTGCTCAGCTCTCAGATCTTGTTATGGCCCAGGGTACGAAGGTGAACGGTAGGCTCGGATCTCATTCCACCCTGCTGTCTTTGCCGGGCGGGTTCCCATCTCCCGTGGGATGTCCTGTCTCCCAATTGCTGCCAGAGGCGTGGATTCACTGGCTTGCTATAGTTATCTTTTTTCCCCTCAATTTGAATTGCTTTGTGAGCAAAACTAAACCTTCCAGAGTAGTTGCGGTTGATTGGTGTCCCTTGGTTGATGCTCGGTAAAGTGACTGGGTGTTTTCCAGCCTTTTGGGCCCTGTTCAGGATTTAACCTGTTTATGGCCACAGCTTCACTGGACCCCCCTGTCTCATTCTAAGATCTATACTGCTATACTATTACTATACAGGGAACCAGGGTGTCTAACCTTTCCCTGTGTCTTGCCTTTACTTACATTTTTTTGGGCCTTTAGTTTCACTAATTGTCTCTGTCTCTTTTCAAGATTTTTGCTGCTATACTGTTGTGCCTGGAACAAGAGTGTCTAACCTTTCCCTGTGTTTGTGTCCACTACTGTTAAGGGTCACGCTGTGGGACCGATCAGCCCTGGAAACATGTTGGATCCATCCTGGGGCCCCTGATTGTGTTGCAGGCGGAGCAGCTGATGCTACCTGACAGTTTCGGCCTCCAATCTGCCAAACACATCAACCCTCCCGGTGGTCCTGGAGTATTCGATTTTTAAGATTGCTCGCACATTGCTTGCTTGCACCGTTATATTAAACTGTCATAAGTTTACCCAACACAGCCACAAGAGGACTGGTCACCTCTCAGAGCCTGGTTCCTCTAGATTTCTTCCTAAATTTGACCTTCAGGGAGTTTTTCCTAGCTGGCGTGTATCAACTTGTTCAACTTGTCGATGTGTGCTCTGTCTGATTCAGGCTGGGTGTTTGTAAAAGCACTTTGTGACAACTTTCTTGTAAAAAGGGCTTTATAAAATACATTTGATTGATTGACATTACTTGGTATCTTACGTCGGTAGTGGTGCTTAATCGCGGTGCTGTGATCGTGTCATTACGACATCGATGAGAACACCCTAATATCCGTGTTGTTCCAAATGGTTCACGGCTGATCGTTATGGAGGAGGTTATCTGTCACACGTGTTCACCGTTGTTTTTGTGACACATTTTTTTCAGTCTAAGTCACCACTGTATTTGAGTTTTTTCACCATGAGTTTATCAATGGGATGTAGCAGCGGTTGCATGCAGGATGACTGGCAGGTGTTATTTTTCCACGAATGGTCCTACATGAAAGCTGTAGCCCCAGGCCCTAAGGTGGGATAAGTGTTACCAATGATGTACCATAGACTGGTGCGTTAGCAGTTTGGTTGTTGCTGCTAGTTTATTCTGTGCCCATAAGCATATTATTATCTCTGAGAGCGACTGCAGAGCTGAACCGTTCAACATCATGTTGAGGGCTTTTTCTAAACAAATGCTGGCCAGAGCCTAGCAGGCTCATGTTAGAGAGAGAACGAGAGATGTTGCAGTGAAAACATATATATTTTTAATTCACTATTTCGCACAGAGGCACATCACTTTCTAATGGATCACAGACCTCATGTTGCTGTGAGTGCAGCAGGTTGGATGTGTTGCATTTCTCCTACTCTGGCTGCAGAATCAACATTATGGAATCGCAACAAGCACATTGACAGCACAAAACATTGACTTGAAAACAAATAAAATCTTAAGTTTTATTACAAATCCCTTCATAATACACTTTTGTCCAGTTACGAAATGGAAATCAGGGCATTTGAGAATTGGCTGGAGTAGCTTTTTAAAGTCAGTCATCTCCATCTAATCCCCTCAGTAGCTGTGAGCCAGCCTGACAGCCATATTGTGTCATCTCTGTCAGTCCCACACATATGTTTATAGCATATATGCAGCTAGGCTAGTAGCCGCGCTAGAGTCGTCTGATGACAGTAGTTCAGTTCATCATAGTCGATAAGGCATCACAACTGTGAATGAATGAAAGTTCAATGCAGCTACCTTACCTCAGCTGTTTAGATGCTGACTCACTGTTTATCCCAATGTCTAAAGTCTACTGAGCCAAAAACTATGGATTTTGGTCATTGTAGTTAATAGCACTGTTTAATGGGCGTTACCAGGTTATGTACTTGACTAATTAAACTCCCTACAGCCAACCTCAAAGCACTTTTGCGTCTTGAGCTGATATATCAAACGGTATATTTCGCTCCAAAATAAAAATATTTTTTTCAAGTTGTCTAATCACTCAGCACCATAGAAGACATTGATGTTTATAATCTTGGTTTCACCAGAAAGGCGCTACCAGATGACCAGCCGTAATCTCGCTTTTTCTTTCACCCTCTCCCCTTCTACCCACTCTTTCCCCCCCTATTTTCTCGTCTCTGTGAATAAGCAGCTTTAAGGTTTGTTAGAGTTGGAGGCCTGTGATTTCCTATTAATGAGCGACAGAGTGTGGTGGAGGAGAGATAAGCAGACTGAGAGGTCCTGGGTGGGGTGGATTAGTGCAATCTGTAAGAAATGTCTTTTAAAGAACATCACACAATGGAACCCGGCCGAACCACGTCGCCACGTTACCCTCCCTGCCCTCTGCTCTGCCACTGTGCACGGACACATCCAATCAATTTACATTCCATCGCTGTATGATCGAAAGGCTGCCTTCTGAATATGAATATTTTGTTAATTTAGTTTCTGAAATAAAATAGGAATTTTCTAAGATTTAACAGAGAGAGGAAGAGAGAGAGGAGGAGAGGAAGAGAGAGGAAGAGAGAGAGGAGGAGAGGAAGGAGGAGAGGAAGAGAGAGAGGAAGAGCCTAATTCAAGACAAGAAAAAGGAAGAAACAGCAAAACCTGAAGACTTCCACTCCTTCAGTGAACTTAACCGCAGCTGACTATACATTATTTGAATACATTATTTCACCCAGAGCTTAATGCTAAACCCATCACAGAAAATGCAAGGGCAATTTATATTTATTATATTTCTACATTATTTGAATGCATTATTTAACAATGTTACATAACAGTAGTGAACAGCCACCCTCTCCTGTGAGCTGTCCATTTGAACATTATACTTTACACTCTGTAATGGCCGTCAGTAAACACTGAACGTTTGGCACAACTGGAGGCCAGTGGAGTTAGCAGAAGAGCGCGTGACAGCGAACACATGAGCTGGTCGAGCCACAGGTGAGCTGCAGCAACGCAGATACAGTTTCAGAAGTTACATGGAACAGCAGATGAAAAGTGAGTTGGTTAGTACCTGTGCTTTTTCTCGTTTGATGTAATGATTGGTATTCACAGCAAGGGTCTTTGTTCTCTGGAATAGGGACACGATGGAGTCAGATGTAATGAGGACATCTTGGAGGGAACAGTCTCTCTCTCTATGCAGAAGAGCATCTCTGTCTTTCCTAGGTAACATTTGAGGTGATGGGCCAAAGGCCCTGTACCCAGGGTGAATTACAGGGGTATAGGAGTGTGGTAAAGTGGTGAGGTGCAGGGAATACAGCAGAATGGGGTGAGGTACAGGAATTACAGCAGAATGGGGTGAGGTACAGGAATTACAGCAGAATGGTGTGAGGTACAGGAATTACAGCAGAATGGTGTGAGGTACAGGAATTACATGATAATGGGGTGAGGTACAGGGATTCCATCAGAATGGTGTGAGGTACAGGAATTACATGATAATGGGGTGAGGTACAGGGATTCCATCAGAATGGGGTGAGGTACAAGGATTACAGGATAATGGGGTGAGGTACAGGTATTATAGCAGAATGGGATGAGGTACAGGAATTACAGCAGAATGGGGTGAGGTACAGGAATTACAGCAGAATGGGATGAGGTACAGGAATTATAGCAGAATGGGGTGAGGTACAGGAATTACAGCAGAATGGGGTGAGGTACAGGAATTATAGCAGAATGGGGTGAGGTACAGGAATTACAGCAGAATGGGTTGAGGTACAGGAATTACAGCAGAATGGGGTGAGGTACAGGAATTACAGCAGAATGGGGTGAGGTACAGGAATTACAGCAGAATGGGGTGAGGTACAGGAATTATAGCAGAATGGGGTGAGGTACAGGAATTACAGCAGAATGGGTTGAGGTACAGGAATTATAGCAGAATGGGTTGAGGTACAGGAATTATAGCAGAATGGGTTGAGGTACAGGGATTATAGCAGAATGGGGTGAGGTACAGGGAATACACGAGTAATATACAAAATAACTTTAGGAGACCAGTAAGGAGAGAGGTGTTTTGGAAATCTGTGAAAAGCAAATGATGTCTGGCATCACAACTCAGTGGGACATCCTGATCTGGTTCCAATCGTGTCTTCCTCATTGGAGTGAACATAACAGGTTGGGTGTACCTGCTTAAACAGCAAGGTCATCAGCAAGGTGTGCAGATGGATAAACCCAAACATAGTGACAGCCATTGCATTTATTACACCTTTCATTACACCTATTTGGTATGCTAATATGCCCAATATTAAGATGAATTCTCCAATATGTTTTATAACTGCAAGCCATGTGTCATTTTCTATAGGTAAATGTTTGCCGGATCTTCAGGTTACTTGAGGGGATGCAAGACCAAGCATGTCTAAACGAGACCAAGTGAGACCAAACCAGACCAAACAAGACCAAGCATGTCTAAACGAGACCAAGTGAGACCAAACCAGACCAAACAAGACCAAGCATGTCTAAACGAGACCAAGTGAGACCAAACCAGACCAAACAAGACCAAGCATGTCTAAACGAGACCAAGTGAGACCAAACCAGACCAAACAAGACCAAGCATGTCTAAACGAGACCAAGTGAGACCAAACCAGACCAAACAAGACCAAGCATGTCTAAACGAGACCAAGTGAGACCAAACCAGACCAAACAAGACCAAGCATGTCTAAACGAGACCAAGTGAGACCAAACCAGACCAAACAAGACCAAGCATGTCTAAACGAGACCAAGTGAGACCAAACCAGACCAAACAAGACCAAGCATGTCTAAACGAGACCAAGTGAGACCAAACCAGACCAAACAAGACCAAGCATGTCTAAACGAGACCAAGTGAGACCAAACCAGACCAAACAAGACCAAGCATGTCTAAACGAGACCAAGTGAGACCAAACCAGACCAAACAAGACCAAGCATGTCTAAACGAGACCAAGTGAGACCAAACCAGACCAAACAAGACCAAGCATGTCTAAACGAGACCAAGCGAGACCAAACCAGACCAAACAAGACCAAGCATGTCTAAACGAGACCAAGCGAGACCAAACCAGACCAAACAAGACCAAGCATGTCTAAACGAGACCAAGCGAGACCAAACAAGGCCAAGCATGTCTAAACGAGACCAAATAAGACCAAGTGAGACCAAACAAGGCCAAGCAAGACCAAGCAAGACCAAACAAGATCAAACAAGTCTAAGTGAGACCAAATAAGACCAAACAAGATTAAACAAGTCTAAGCGAGACCAAATAAGACCAAGTGAGACCAAACAAGGCCAAGCAAGACCAAGCAAGACCAAACAAGATCAAACAAGTCTAAGTGAGACCAAATAAGACCAAACAAGATTAAACAAGTCTAAGCGAGACCAAATAAGACCAAGTGAGACCAAACAAGACTAAGCGAGACCAAGGGAGAGTTTGATCTGAGGGCCTCATATCAGAAGTTCAGATCCACTTAATTTGTATAATTCTTAGAATTTTCCGGAAACTCCAGGCACAGTTGTGTTAAATACACCTAAGGTATACTTTTGATAATTTTTGATGATTGAGGACATTTAATATGGCTGGTTAGTAAATATGTGATGAATTGTATTTACAGTTTCATTGGAAATGGTTCAATTGTACTTCCTTCTTCACCATTCCTCATACATTAAGTGCACAGGTGGGGTTGTTGGAAACTAATGAAATCCTCTTGTTTTTACAGATAATTACACACACGCACAAGCAACATGTAAGTGACCCAACGTGACATATCAGGGTCATAATTGATACTTGATACATATTCATTATATTGTACATAATCACTAAGGGTATATTGTCCGCCACTTTTCCCCAACTGTGTCCTCTGCAGTCTTCTGAGCTGGCTACTTTTTCCATCAAACTACGGTCCCCGAGGCAGGTTTAAAAACCAATGTGCCACGTTACTGCTCACCGAGCCACACAGAGAGCAGCTCCAATTTAATATTTTAAACAGGGTTTGTTTCCGACCAATTTGTCTTCCACGGCACTAAATAATGGATGTTGATCGCCTGTAGAGAGAAAAGCTGGACCAGGGAAGGAATCTCAGTATCAGCATGTAATCACTCGAGGTTATATTGCGCTGATGGGCAATACACTATCCTGTGTGTGTGTGTGTGTGTGTGTGTGCCTGTACCTGTATGCAGCCTGCCTTTCTCTCTGCAGGGAACAGGGATTATGTTTCTGGGCTGTCGTGCGTTGTGACATTCAGAATGTTATTAAACTTCAATAGACAGAGCTCAGGTTCACTGATTACTCTCCCAGAATTACTCTGTGGCTTTTAATTTTATTTTGTACCGGACGCATAGTTACACACCGGCATACATTTCAAATGCCGGCATACATGCAACCAAAACACATGTACGCACACATACATATATTTGTAATGAAATCTCCATGGCAAATGTTTGTTTGCATACTAAATATGCATTCATTTTACACGAGGAGCAGAAGCAAATGTCCATCTAGCTAGTAATGCTAGCTATTAATGCTAGCTAGTCATTTTTCAGTTCAGGAGATTCAAAATCTTTTGGCATTGCATGAACACAGGGCTTCATTTCAACTGGACTTATATTGCTATATTTATATTATATTAAAATATACTTTAAACGCAAATCTTGCTCCTTCAAAACACAAACAAATGATTCCAATCTGCCGAAATGTCCTCTTTGTCCAAATGTCCCTAAATGTAATGTTGGAGAACAACGCTCTGATGCCTCGGGCGAAGCTAATATGATGGTTTATACAGCTCCACTGGCGGAGAGACAGCAATAATATGGGAGACATTAAACAAAAAAACATTAGCTGCTTGTCGCTCTAATGAGTATGTGTCACTGCTAAAACATTTATCTTCAAATTCCCCAAAATGTTTACATTCTGCCAAAAAGTCCTCGAATGTGGATTTCAAACGAACAATATAATCATTGCTTTGAGCAGAGGCAATCCTTGGATAAAATATTACATTCAATTGGAAGTTATTTCCTGTCTCTTTCAGTTTGAGCCTGTCGTCTTCTGTGATTGGCTAGGTGTCCTCTGGGCCGTCCAATGACGTGCTTGGAGTTTGATCGTTGCGGCGACCAGGCTTGCTCTGTAATCCCCTCATTTGTCATCATGTCTCAGACGATGTGAACCGCCATACATCTCTCTTTCGGCCCCTTTCTCACTCTCTGTTTTTCTCTCTCTTCTGCCATTCTGTCAGTCTACTTGCCTCCCACTCATCTACTTTCCTCACTCTTACTCATTCGGTCATTCTCCTTGCCTCTCCCTCTCTCATTCTGTCAGGTTTGTTGCCTGTCCCTCTCTCTCACTCTCACTCACTCTCCCTCATTATGTCAGTCTTCTTGAATCTCTCCCTCTCCCTCTCTCATTATGTCAGTCTTCTTGCTTCTACCACTGTATATACATAATTAAAATAAATGCATTTTCCAAAAGGGCCCCTGCACCCCTGTTAACCACATCTGCTCTACATAGACAGGACCTGAACCCCAGGGGGCCCCGGACCCCTGTTACTGTAAACACATCTGCTTTACAAAGACCTGACCTGAACCACAGGGGGCCCCGGACCCCTGTTAAACACATCTGCTCTACATAGACAGGACCTGAACCCCAGGGGGCCCCGGACCCCTGTTAAACACATCTGCTCTACATAGACAGGACCTGAACCCCAGGGGGCCCTGGACCCCTGTTAAACACATCTGCTCTACATAGACACCTGTTAAACACATCTGCTCTACATAGACAGGACCTGAACCCCAGGGGGCCCCGGACCCCTGTTAAACACATCTGCTCTACATAGACAGGACCTGACATCTTTCTGCATTACCAAACTGCTGCAAAGCCAGTTCACCATCACGCTTTGCTTCAGGTGTGTGTTTATGGTGTGTGTGCATGGTGTGTGTGCATGGTGTGTGTGCATGGTGTGTGTGCATGGTGTGTGTGCGCATGGTGTGTGTGTGTGTATGGTGTGTGTGTATGATGTGTGTATGGTGTGTGTATATGATGTGTGTATGGTGTGTGTATATGATGTGTGTATGGTGTGTGTATATGGTGTGTGTATGGTGTGTGTATATGTTGTGTGTATATGGTGTGTGTATGGTGTGTGTATATGGTGTGTGTATGTGTGTGTATATGGTGTGTGTTAAATGTGTATATCTATATATAGTGTTGGTATGTCTGTATATGTAGGATCGTTTTCCCGTAATAAAAAAAAGTGACATAAAAATGATAAATGACGGCATTATTTTCCTCACAACTTCAGTCTCTATTTTCTGACTTTAATATGGCAGATGGTTCTAGACAAACATTGATTTCCTTTCTTCTTCTATCAGTAACTACATGGATGATGTTAGTGGACAACATGCCCTCTTTCCTCGGACGGAATAATAAAATGAAGAGAAAACTCGAGAGCAATAGAGAAATAATGAGAAAGACCGAGCAGACAGAGATTTGAGAGCGTGTACGGGAGAGATAGGATTCAGACAAACCAAACAGGGCTTGTAGCATAAAATCAATAATTAAATTGTCCATAGTGACTCAGTTGTCAACACACAGGTAAGTGCTCTAACCTGAATAAATATGAGCAGAACTTCTGTAGAAAAAGGAAAAGTGAAAAGTAGGAGTGAAGGATGGGACGAGGTCTCCCTCAGTTACAGATGGCCTCGTCTCCTGAATGAGACATTTTGTTCCTGTCACCCTAGACAACGAGTGGTGCAGGGAGATGAAAATGGTGAAGATATGAAAATGGGGAATATGACAGCTGACATTTTGATAAAGTGGGAATTCAGCTAGCTACCATTAACTTTTCACTCCAGAGGACAGGTGTGTGTGTGGTGGTGGTAAGTGTGTGTGTGTGTGCATGTACAGACGCTGTGGTCTAATGTCTGACTGAGAGCCTCTGTGAGTGTGTGTGTGTGTGTGTAATATGCACCTGGACTCAATTAACCAGGCAACACTTCCAATCATGCTCCCAGCTATATTTGGATAAGCTCTCTCTATCCCTCTGTTTTTGTTTGCTCTATTTTCTCCCTCACACAGTCTTGCTCCGCATTGCATTAACTCTATTTTTCTCTCTTGTAATTTCTGATATCTTATTTTCTTTTTTTTCCGTACCACAATCCTGTTCGGTACTTCTTCTCTCCAGCTCTGCGCTATACCAAGTACTCTGCTTATGTAGAGTTTTACACTACTTGGTTTCCTCTCTCCCTCCCTCCCTCCCTCCCTCCCTCTCCCTCCCTCTCCCTCTCCCCTCCCCCTCCCCCTCCCTCCCTCCCTCCCTCCCTCCCTCCCTCCCTCCCTCTCCCTCCCTCCCTCCAGCTCTGCGCTATACCAAGTACTCTGCTTATGTAGAGTTTTACACTACTTGGTTTCCTCTCTCCCTCCCTCTCCCTCCCTCCTCCCCCCCTCCCTCCCTCTCCCCTCCCTCCCTCCCTCCCTCCCTCCCTCCCTCCCTCCCTCTCCCCTCTCCCTCCTCTCCCCTCCCTCCCTCAGCTTACGGAGACTGCTTACGGAGACTGCTTACAGAGACTGCTTACGGAGACTGCTTACAGAGACTGCTTACAGAGACTGCTTACAGAGACTGCTTACAGAGACAGCTTATAGAGACAGCTTATAGAGACTGCTAATGGAGACTGCTTATAGAGACTGCTTATAGAGACTGCTTATAGAGACTGCTTACAGAGACTGCTTACAGAGACTGCTTACAGAGACTGCTTACAGAGAGTGCTTATAAAGACTTTTCTATTGTTTGGTGGAAAGACGAGACAACAATACATTCTAAACAGAATTGTTATTGTCTTGTCTGTGACTGTATTTCTGATTTCAGCATAATGTACTAGAGTAAAATTATATATCAGCAGCATGTCCAACACATGTATCTCAACAACAAAGAAAATAAATGATGCTTTACACAACAGAAAAAAGAAGACATGACAGCTCTTCTTAACAGCGTTTAAGGACGGCACTGTAGAACTCTGCACTTTTGCACAACTGTAAAGCCCTGAATTGGCTTATTATTGTTCAAAATGGAGTCTGTGTGCCCCGTGGCCAAACGTATATCATATTTAACATCATAATCTATAACCATTTTATCCGTTTCTGTTCACCTAACTTTGGAAAAGTCAGACGTCTTTGCTTCTCGTTCGTCAATTTGAATATTGAAAAACTAGAGCAGTTAAAGCAGACAGAGATTCCGAATGATTGGCGTTAATTGGAGAGAAACAAGCCATGAGGTGCTTTATCATTGATGTTGTGATACCCTCCTTGTAAGAATTTAACTTTGAACATAAATTACATTTCGCTTCCTCCTTATCTTTGGCTTTGGTAAAATGTTGCCAAGCCTTTGACCGCTTAGCACGTTCAGCCATCCTAGAAATGTAGCATTTGTGGGCAATTCAATTATTTATTTATTTTAAGCTATTCATTTTCTCAGCCTACTGAGGCCATTTTACTAACATTTAAAATGCAGAGATTCTATGGCAACACAGAATTCCGAAGTCATTATGACTCATTTATTAGGTTGAATAACAAAATGTTAAAAGACCAAACATAAGAAAACGCTGCACCCATTTAGTACCATACGTCTTTAGTGATTGTAGGTATTCAACGGTCTGTAATTGGTTGGGAATTGCATAGAAATGGTGAAAGACTGAATCCACTCAACAGGTGAGTCAGAAATGAACATGTGAAAGTGTTTCCCACATTGTATAATTACAAATGAGTGCCTTCTATGCTTTAACTCAATACACGTTACCAGATTATATCAACTAGGCAGAGAGTTGTCAAAATTTCAGTTGGACATCTTGTATGGTGAAAAGTAAAAAAAAAACTTCACATGAAATATATTAATTAAATTAAATTCTACATTCCTCTCTCGAAGTAGACATTGGTCAGTGAGAGGGAGACAGAGATGACTGAAGTTGAGGAAATGAGATGAAATAAAAATGAAAAAAGACAAAGAGAAGGACAGACTGATGAGAATAAGGAAGAAAATTGAGGATTGTAACAAGGTGGACAACCAACCGTGGAAGCTGAAGAGAGATTTGTCAGACGAAGTGAACAAGATGAAGGAAGAAGAGAAGGTGACGGTAAAAATCAACACACAGGCAGCAGAAAAGTGGATGAGAGCTTCTGGAAAGTCATGAATAAGAGAATGGGAGATGGGACATGGAAAAGAGTTGGATGGAAACATAGAGGTTGGTGGCTAAAGAAGTGTGGAAGAAAAAGTGTGGTGAAATGGAGAAAATGAAAAAGGAGAAAGACAGATGGGTGATAGAGAAGAAAGATATGTTGGAGAGGATGGAGGACGCACACATACAGCTATACCACATAAGTAGCAGCTGTACCACATGTGCTAAGTTTCAGAGAGCAAGAGCGGACCCAGGTACAGAAAAAAGCCCTGACGGCACAGCCAGGTGGCACAGCCTAAAGGCAAAGCCTGATGGCAAAGTCCAACAGCACAGCCTGGCGGAACAGCCCAATGGCACAGCCCGACAGCAAAACCAAGTGGCACAGCCCGACAGCCCAGCTCGACGGCTCAGCACAACGGCACAGCCCGACGGCACAGCCTGACAGCAAAGCCTGATGGCACAGCCCGACAGCAAAGCCAGGTGGCACAGCCAAATGGCACAGCCAAATGGCACAGCACAATGGCAAAGCCAGGCAGCACAGCCCGACAGCAAAGCCAGGTGGCACAGCCCGACAGCAAAGCCCGATGGCACAGCCTGATGGCAAAGCCAGGTGGCACAGCCCGACAGCAAAGCCAGGTGGCACAGCCTGATGGCACAGCCTGACGGCAAAGCCCGATGGCACAGCCCAAGGCACAGCCAAATTCCAAAACTCTGCGCCTGGGTCCTGTCCTCTATGGAAGAACGTGACATCCACAAATAAAACAAAATGATCATTTTAATTATTTGTCACTGTTAATTGCTATATGGACAAAAACAACTTTATATGGTTACTGGAAATGTAATCCATATTATAATATTTGATATATTTAACATCCTCAGAAATGCTTACCACACTAACTTAATTTCCAGATGTCACTTTGTAAACTACCATGAAGTTTACAACAGCTAATATATTTATGTATTGATATAGGCCTACATGACAGGGGAACATTTAGATTTTTTTTCTCAGAGTAATTTTGAATAAGATTCTAATGTCATTTGAATTGTTTTGGTTTTAATGTGGGACACACATTTAATTGTATGATGATATACATTTTCAACTGGCCATGACAACCAAAGCAACAAACATTAAAATATATCTACAGAGGACAATATTCTTATCTTTCCTTTTGTTAACATTTACATAGAATTTAATTGTGGATGATTCTTGAGGTAATTTGACTGTTTTGGAATATTTTCTAACATGATTAAGGCTCCAACGACTCCTACTCAAAATGGTACACATTCATCATCTGGGTTTCTATGACACAACATTTTAGCGTTCGCCCTCTGCTATGTCCATGTAGGAGTCTACACATGAGATATTATTTAATAAATGTGTAATATAATACACATTTTGTCATCAATGGCAAGTTATGAATAATCGTTTTTGTCTACAACATCTCTCTATCAAGACAACATAAATATTAGGGCTGAAACGATTAGTCTACGGGATCAACAACGTCGACAATAAAATGTATAGACAAATGTTTCTGTTGTCGAGAAGTCGTCTGAACACATATAGGACCTATTTTAAGTGCCTGCAAAGACGTGATTTGACCAGTGAGGCGCTGTAGCTGTAATGCGTCCTGGATGCAATCCAATAGAAGAAAACGTATATTGCTAAAATCAAAGAAATACATAATTAAGGCCTTTATTATGTATTTCCTATGGCTAAAATGTCTAAAATACGCTAAAATGTAAGCGTGTAGAAAGAGCAGTGTGTGGGAAAGTTTTACTGAAGTTCAAAGTAAAAATGTCATCTTTAACACTTGTTGCTTGCTTTTTGTGACAAAAAGATAAATAGCCGTAATTCAGGTGACAGGTCACTAAGGAAATAGAACGAACTACTCCTGTTACCTGTCCTGTCAGCCGAGGGTTACGTCCGAAATCGCGTACTATGTGAGTACGTACTACATCTAAATTAGAACGTACTTTGCGACCGTTAAAAAAGTACGTTCTATATCATGAATCCGGGTAGTATCAGTCAGTCGTGTACTTATATGATGTTAAACAAATACAATTTAACAAAAAGTGTTTTCTAAAGTACTTACACTTGAAAACTATTACAATTCCTCTATCCTGTTGCATCATGGGATAGTAAAGTGTCCATCGTATGCGCACTTCAGAATCTCGCCGAAAGTAGTAGGTCATCCGGGTACTTTTCGCATAATGTTTTTCGAATTCTATGATTTCGGACATACTACTCTGCTCGCGTACTGTTTTTCGCATACTATAAAGTATGGAAGTACGCGATTTCGGACACAATCCTCTACTTATACCCCCACAAACCCCGCGAGATTACATGCCGAGATTACATACACAGACCTATCAACTTAAACATTTGGAACTTAAACACATAAACAGGTCCCATGTCACTACATTATTGTAAAAACATTTGTTCACTTTGTTAGCACAACTGGAAAATATGAGGAAATACTTTTTTAGGGGTTAAAATGTAATATTGTGTTTATTTGATTATAGCTGTAACTGACAAATCTTAGAATTTCATTTTGTGACAAAGCATGTTTATTAAACGGGCACTGGCAAATATATTCACATGTGTATGGCGTTATTCACATCACCTGTCAGATGCCATACTGTTATGGCTCATCAGTGTATAAACCTACTCAATATTGTGTTGTAATACACAGACAATACAGTATGTGGTAGTATAATGTTTACTGTAAATGAAGAAACAAACATATTCCACATATTTTATTCATTTATTCTGTAACAAAAAGCATGATGACTTCCTTCAGAGACACTTCGAAATGTAATTTCTCCAAAGTTAAATCCTGTCTTTTTTAATCATGAATGATTTTTGTGTATTTTATTTCATTTTTTAATTCAGCCACACAGTGATGTATAGAAAAACAACTACATGTTGAGGTTTTCAGGTGAATAATGATAATTTTATATCATTGTATTAAAATACTTTGAAAAAAAAAGAAATAATAATGTTGAATCTTAAACATAAAAAACTCCAACTTGAAATCCCTTTTATTAAATTGTATTTTTAATCAAAATTATATTGACTTAGGTTTCACTTTTAGTTGGTTAAAACAATACTGTCTAATATGTCCAACATTTGAATTAGATTTTTTAAACATAATTTTCTTTCAAAGTGTAAAACACAATTGTTTGCCACTCAAACTCTCCATACAATACAAACATTGATTTTTTTATTACAAATCTGTTAGGGCTTATAAAACATCTCCATTTATGAGACAAAACGCCTGCCAGGGACAATAGTGCTGTGCTTTCATCATTACAACACAAAATAAATAAAAGAAAAAACAAAGAAAGAAAGGAAGAAATGAAGGAAAAGAAATAGAAGCATTGAACAGATCAGGTTTTGAGGAATATTGGGCAGGAGAATGACAGAAGAAACACCACTGCAGTCAGGAGAAAATGCAACTGGTTTATATACAGAGTGAATAAACAGGAGATACAGTGAAGTATTTGGACAGTGACAAAAATGATTTGGTCGTGAAATTGTAAATTGTATTGTAGAAAAGTGCAGACTATCCGATTTACTTTGAAACATTTAATAATGGCTACACGTTTTTTACATATTTGGCTCATGTTATTAAGGGACATTAAAATTTGGTCAGATTTACTAACATTTGTTTTAGAAGTATTCTAGACATTCACGCAGAATGACGTCATAAAAATGTTTCAGATGCACTTGCCCTTTCTGACGGTCGTGGTTCAAAACGTTAAACACAAAAGACAGAGCATATTTTTCACTGCTTTTAAGTTAATCTAGTTGGTGACAGCGTGGCAGTAATCCTGAAAGAATCGTGAACCAATGATTAGTGAGAATGTTACATACCACCATCACTAACAAACGGAAGAGGTTACCATTCAGAATCACTGTAGCCACATTTTCAGATCCAAAATGCTGGAGACCACAGAGACCAAAAAATGCTTTTTGTCCAAAAACACTATTAAACGTGTTCAAACGTTGGCTCCATGTTCGGCACAACATCATACAGTACATTATGGCTATGGCAAAATCCCGGTGTGACATCCCCGTCTCAGTCTTTAATGCTCTCTGTTTAGCAGAGCCCCACCGACTCAGAGCCAGAGTAGTCACAGTTGGAGAGGTCTGCAGAGACAACCAACATTTCATTTGAAGCTGTAGCAAGTCTGTCTTTGATTCTTACAAAACCCTAACGAGACATCTCTCTGCTGCCAGCCATACACCACAACACAATGACCTCAACAACAAACGATGGTGACTGAACCACCTCTGTCATGAAATGAATAAAACGACTACTGAGAGAGAGAGGACTGACAATTTGGCCTGCCTGTTCCACATCAAGCCCTTCTTTTTGTCAGCTCTGCCACAGTGAGAGAAAGAGACAACGGCTCCAGTGGTGAGAGCTATTAATGATTCCAAAGGCTGATTGACTGTGAGTCTGCCAATTAACCAGGAGTTGAAGGTTTTTCAGTGAGACTGCATTCTAAAACAACTTCTCACTTTCTTTCTCCCTCTCTCCCCCACCCATCTCTCTCTCCTTCCCCTCTCTCTTCCCTCTCTTTCTCACCCAACCTCCCTTTCTCTTCCTTTTTCCCCTCTCTCTTCCTCTTTCCTCTCCCCCCTCTCTCATCCCCACTTCTCTCTCTTCCCTCCCGCTCTCTCCTCTCTCTCCTAATTCAGAAGGGCTCAATACAAATCAATGTAGTTAATCTGTGGTACTCTGCCATTCTGACCATATCAGTCAATCTTTTCTCCTTTCCGAATCCAGACAAACCTATCATTAGAGTGTTAGATAGAACAATAGTGATTCTGTTTAGTGTGTGTGTGTGTGTGTGTCTGTGTGTGTGTGTGGGTTTACGAATCAAAGACACACAAAAGGCATGGTGCGTTAATTAAAGTATAGCAGCAAAGCATGTTTGTTGAGGGGAACACAACATAGCTAATGATTATTGTCTGTAACTGTGCAAAGGCAAAAATGAAAGTAAAAAAACAGCAGTATATTGTGACGCTGTTATCACAAAATAAGAGTTCAGAAACACAACGGTGAACTGAGATATTGCACGAGGAAACAGTGGTGAACTGAGATATTGCACGAGTAAACAATGGTGAACAGAACGGGCGTTTTTCATCAAACAGCAGGCGACACGGTATTCATGAGATGATGATTTCATCACACAAAAATCATATTGGAAAATAAACAAAGGATCACGTCTCAGCGACAGCTTTCTTATTGCATCTTCTCATCTTCAATTTCTCGTTTTTACACTCTTCTTTAGCTAAGAACAACAGGATCCGTGGACATCTGTGTCCCTTGTTCGCGGTAGGTAATTTAAGAGTGCATTTGGCAGTAGTATTGAAGTCAGTGTCGAACACACAGCACGCGGCCGTCACATTAACAAACGGATCAGAAAGAGTGCCATATTCTTAAGGTCAGTGTCACCATGAATGCGTCCATCTTTGTAAGGTCTTAGTGAGTCTCCAGCCCCGCCCCCTTGCCCTTTCACCCTGCCCCTCTCTGCTGGGACATGTGATCACATGCCAGAGGCACTGAGCCCCATGCTGGCAGAGTGGCTCACACAGGGGAGAGTCTGGACCGTTTTGGGAAAGTCATGGGTCAGGATGCGTCCGTTTTCCCCTCCTCCTCCACCTCCTCCTATACCTCCCCCGTTCCCGTTTCCGTTCCCGCTCATCCTGGTCATGGTGTCGCTGATGTTCTGCTGTAGGAAACAGAGAATGCAATAAAATGTCAAAATAAGACAAGTCGTTGTATACATGGTAAAGTGTACACAGTATTACTGGTAAACTAGACACAGGTTAACCCTACCAAGTATTCACTACAACAATACAAACCTAAGAAATGAGAACAACCAACCAAAACAAGAGGATATCATTGAAAAATACAACCCTAATTCTAAGAAAAGTTGGGACATTATGAAAAATGCAACGAGGAGTGATTTGTTAAAATACTTAGACTTGGTATTTGATTTTGATTGGTTTTACCTAATCAACTGCATCGTTTTTTGGAAGGTAAACATTTGTTTTAAAATTGAGGCACGCGACACGTTCAAAAAAAGTTGGGACGGGGCAATTAAGCGATGTGAAATGATTAAAATGAGACGGTGAAGTGAAACATGTGCGGCAATCGTATGATCATAGTATATAAGGAGACTCTGAGAAAGGCCTAGTGCTTCAAGTGCAAGGATGGATCGTGCAAACACTTTGAGAACACTTTTTACAGTGCGTAATATAATTTGATGATTCAAGAAATCTGTTCAAATCTCAGAGCGTAAAGGTACAATCTTCGCTTAATATGAAGCGCAAAATAAAGCCCATCATGAAGGCACAGAAGACACAGTTGTGCAGCCGAAGAAACGTAACCAACTGCTGTCTTCAGCGCCCAAACGCTTAATAAGTGTTATTCAAATAAAAGTTGATGTTACATAATGGTAAACAGTCGACTGTCCAAACTTTTTATGAGTGTGTTGCAGTCATCATATTTATATTCAATACATTCAATTCACAAAGTAAAACATCAAATAATGTGTTAATAATGTATCTTACATATAGTACACGGTTAATTGCATTTGAAAAAATGCTTTTATTGTTCGTTTTTTTAATTGAGGTTGTACAATAATATAAAACAATGCAATATTTGTATTGCATAGTATTTTATGTATATTATTATATCATTCTATATATATTATTAGACAGGTGTATTCATTTTGCTGGTGTTTAAACAGCAAGGTCTGCATTGCAGAGATAATCCTACATTCTATACCCTTGTGTTTGGTTTGTCCACAGCAATGCTAAAATATGTTAACAGTAATACCTCATTTGCCAACAAGAATACTAAATATATACACAATGTTATTCGCGTGAATGGATGTGTAACTAACTCCAGGCATATATGAATGACATCTAAGCAGCTAACTGTATCCATGCGTCTTTAAAACATATAATTAGTCTATATCCAAGTGCTAGTATGATGCTGAGTGTTTCATCTATAAACAGCTAACTAGAACCAGGTGCTAGTATGATGGTGAGTGTTTCAGATATAAACAGCTAACTAGAACCAGTTACTAGTATGATGGTGAGTGTTTCAGATATAAACAGCTAACTAGAACCAGGTGCTAGTATTATGGTGAGTGTTTCAGATATAAACAGCTAACTAGAACCAGGTGCTAGTATGATGTGAGTGTTTCAGCTATAAACAGCTAACTAGAACCAGTTACTAGTATGATGGTGAGTGTTTCAGATATAAACAGCTAACTAGAACCAGGTGCTAGTATTATGGTGAGTGTTTCAGCTATAAACAGCTAACTAGAACCAGTTACTAGTATGATGGTGAGTGTTTCAGCTATAAACAGCTAACTAGAACCAGGTGCTAGTATGATGGTGAGTGTTTCAGGAATAAACAGCTAAATGTATCTAATCCCTGTGACTCAAGTATGGTGGCACATTTGTTTCAGCCATAAACATCTAACAGCATCAGTAGGATGACAAGTGTTTGAGCCTTTAACAGCTAACATGAAGGTAAGAGTGTGAGCTCTAAAAACATAAACAAATCTGTGTTTCTCTAGTATGAAGGTAAGAGCGTGAGCTCTAAAAACATAAACAAATCTGTGTTTCTCTAGTATGAAGGTAAGAGTGTGATCTCTAAAAAGTTAAACGAATCTGTGTTTCTCTAGTATGAAGGTAAGAGCGTGATCTCTAAAAAGTTAAACAAATCTGTGTTTCTCCAGTATGAAGGTAAGAGCGTGATCTCTAAAAAGTTAAACGAATCTGTGTTTCTCTAGTATGAAGGTAAGAGCGTGATCTCTAAAAAGTTAAACAAATCTGTGTTTCTCTAGTATGAAGGTAAGAGTTTGATCTCTGAAAACCTAAACAAATCCTTTTGTCTCTACTAGGAAGGTAAGAAATTGAGCTCTAAACAAAATAAATATTATTGTGTCTCTAGTATGATGGTGAGTGTCTGACAATAATCCTTCCAAATGGCACCCTATTTTTACCCTGTTCCCACCCTATTTCCAGCAAATTCCTAACCTATTCCCACCCTATTCCCAGCATATTCCTAACCTATTACCAGCATATTGACATCCTATTCCCAGCATATTCCTAACCTATTATCAGCATATTCCCACCCTATTCCCAGCATATTCCTAACCTATTACCAGCACATTCCCACCATATTCCCACCCTATTCCCAGCATATTCCCACCCTATTCCCACCATATTCCTAACCTATTCCCAGCCTATTCCCACCCTATTCCCAGCATATTCCTAACCTATTCCCACCCTATTCCCAGCATATTCCTAACCTATTACCAGCATATTCCCACCCTATTCCCAGCATATTCCTAACCTATTACCAGCACATTCCCACCCTATTCCCAGCATATTCCTAACCTATTCCCACCATATTCCCATCATATTCCCACCCTATTCCCAGCATATTCCCACCCTATTCCCACCATATTCCTAACCTATTCCCAGCCTATTCCCACCCTATTCCCAGCATATTCCTAACCTATTCCCACCATATTCCCATCATATTCCCACCCTATTCCCAGCATATTCCCACCCTATTCCCAGCATATTTCTAACCTATTCCCAGCATATTCCCACCCTATTCCCAATGCTAACAGTAGTCTGCTGCCTATAGCCATGGTGCATTAGACCATTAGGACCAGTCAGCTGACAGTGGCCACAGTGATCCATGTCTTAATCTAGATACTGATCGTTCCTGGAGCCAAGCAATAAACCGTACTAACAGCCGGATTGTGTCACACCAAATTTGCCAGAAGTGAGAAGAGAGGAGTGCTAAAGTCTGGCCAGTGATTGTAGAAGTGAATATCTGTTTCTCCTTTTATTTTATGGCTCTCTGCTAAGGTCTATTACAATAAACGCCAGTGGGGTGGAAATTTGAGCTAATTATGTGTGTGTGTTAGCTACCTCGTGACTTTCCAAGGGTCCTCTAATACTTGGTCCTATAATAATTTAATGCCAATGTAAACTGAATCTTTGTGAAGGATTACAGCACAATACTGCACTGATCTAATTGGCTGCTTCTAAGTATCAGTGTGTGTATGGTGTGTGTATGGTGTGTGTGTGTGTGGTGTGTATGTGGTGTGTGTGTGTGGTGTGTGTGTATGGTGTGTGTGTGTGGTGTGTGTGTATGGTGTGTGTGTGGTTTGTGTGTATGGTGTGTGTGTGGGGTGTGTGTGGGGTGTGTGTATGGTGTGTGTATGTGTGTGTGTGTGTGTGTGTGTGTGTGTGTGTGTGGTGTGTGTATGTATGGTGTGTGTATGGTGTGTGTGTGTGGTGTGTTTGTGGTGTTTGTGTGTGTGTGGTGTGTGTGTGGTGTGTTTGTGGTGTGTGTATGGTGTGTGTGTATGGTGTGTGTGTGGTGTGTGTGTATGGTGTGTGTATGGTGTGTGTGGTGTGTGTATGGTGTGTGTGGTGTGTGTATGGTGTGTGTGGTGTGTGTATGGTGTGTGTGGTGTGTGTATGGTGTGTGTGGTGTGTGTATGGTGTGTTATCTATTTTTATGTAAACAGAAGGAAGGGGACTGTAGTGGTACTGTATGTCCCACCAGCCCACACTGACTCTGTCTCTTCACGGTTTGATTAAGAAACAATATCACACAAGGCTTCAATAACCCGCTATGTTTCATGCTGTGGAGGTGAAGTGGAGGCGTGTGTGATGATGTTGGACATATCAGGTTCATTAGATAAAACTAAAATCATTCACCCATTTTTTTATTACCATATACCGGCTTTAACTAATAAGTCTTGAATACAAACATCTAAATGGAGTGCAAATGAAGCATAATTTAGAATGTCCTATGTTGATCCAAAACCGTGTGTATATATCTCTATTTGTGTACTTATCATGTGTATGTTGGAGTGGTCCAGCCTGATGGTAGGTGGGAACATAGACAGGATGCCACTACAATAAGCACTACAACACACAGCTCGGCAGAGGGCAGAAAGGAAGACGAGAGAGAGAGTAAGACGAGAGAGAGAGAGAGAGACGGAGTAAAGCAAGGAAAAACTAAAGGACAGAGAGAAAAAAAGAGGTGAAAGTGGAGTCACAGTAGAGTCCAGAGGTAGAGTGTTTGCTTTGCGATTGAAAAGCCGTGATCACACGGCTAGACAGCTGGAGGGAGGGGTAAGGGGGAGGAGGAAGGGGCAGATCTCATCAACATCATCATCAATCATCATCATCATCAATAATCAATCAACATCATCATCAATAATCAATCATCATCATCATGGAGTCACAGTTTCCTACCGCGGGTTTCCTGTTCTCTCTCTCTTTCTCCCTCTCTCTTATATCTTAACCGTGTTGTTGGAGTACAGGCCGTAGCTCTGCAGCTCTGTGTAAGGAGCAGTAGCGCCCCCTGTGTCTAAGGCTGAGCACTGAAAGGCCTGAGCGGCGGATGCGGCGGCGGCTCGCGCTGTGGACACCTTCATTCTCTGGGACTCGGTTCTGGACTTGTAGCAGAACTCCACCAGCGCCACCAGCATGGCCAGCCCGAGCCCTCCAATCAGAATGTAGAACACTCCTGCCACGTTGCTCAGGCTCAACGCGCTGGTCTTGTCCTACAGAGAGGCGGAAAGAGGCTGTGAGGAGGGAGGACACAGGACCTGTATACACAGCACTTATAGAGCATGTGCATGCATACGCACACACACACAGTTACGCACACACACAGTCATGCACACACACACACACACACACACACAGTCACGCACACACACACAGTCACACACACACACACACAGTCACGCACACACACAGTCATGCACACACACGCACACACACACACACAGTCATGCACACACACACAGTCACGCACACACACTGCACAAACGTGCACACACGCTCATACGCAGGCACAAAAACTGAAGGACTACCAGAAAATACGAACTGCCAGTCTCCCCTGATCAATTACAGTGACTAACCCGAACTAACTAAAGCTGGACAAGTTGACACTCACAAAACGACTCATGCAAATTCACTGATATACACTCTGGATTCAGTGAACTATTCAAAATGCTCTTCTCTGAAACTAACCACATACAGTTTATAGCCTAAACGCTCGTAATAATTTGACATACACTAACGAGCCAAAACATTATGCTGTTGATTCTGTGCGTGACGCATAAACAGCACCCATCTGCCGATCCATGGACCCTAGAAGACCCCTGAGGTTGCTCTGTGGAATCTGGTGCCGAGGTGGAGTGAGGTGGAGCAGGGTGAAGCAGGGTAGAGCGAGGTGGAGCAGGGTGGAGCAGAGTGGAGCTGGGTGGAGCAGGGTAGAGCGAGATGGAAGAGGGTGGAGCAGGGTGGAGAGAGTTGGAGCAGGGTGGAGCTGGGTGGAGCAGGGTGGAGCGAGGTGGAGCAGGGTGGAGCGAGTTGGAGCAGGGTGGAGCAGGGTGGAGCAGGGTGAAGCAGGGTAGAGCGAGGTGGAGCAGGGTGGAGCGAGGTGGAAGAGGGTGGAGCAGGGTGGAGCGAGTTGGAGCAGGGTGGAGCTGGGTGGAGCAGGGTGGAGCGAGGTGGAGCAGGGTGGAGCGAGTTGGAGCGAGGTGGAGCAGGGTGGAGTGAGGTGGAGCAGGGTGAAGCAGGGTAGAGCGAGGTGGAGCAGGGTGGAGCTGGGTGGAGCAGGGTAGAGCGAGGTGGAAGAGGGTGGAGCAGGGTGGAGCGAGTTGGAGCAGGGTGGAGCGAGTTGGAGCAGGGTGGAGCGAGTTGGAGCAGGGTGGAGTGAGGTGGAGCAGGGTGGAGCGAGTTGGAGCAGGGTGGAGCAAGTGGAGCAGGGTGAAGCAGGGTGGAGCGAGTTGGAGCAAGTGGAGCAGGGTGGAGCGAGTTGGAGCAGGGTGGAGCTGGGGGGAGCGAGGGTGGAGCAAGTGGAGCGAGGTGGAGCAAGTGGAGCAGGGTGTAGCAGGGTGGAGCGAGGTGGAGCAAGTGGAGCAGGGTAGAGCAGGGTGGAGCAAGTGGAGCAGGGTGGAGCGAGTTGGAGCAGGGTGGAGCTGGGTGGAGCGAGGTGGAGCAAGTGGAGCAGGGTGGAGCAGGGTGGAGTGAGTTGGAACAGGGTGGAGCGAGTTGGAGCAAGGTGGTGTAGGTTGGAACGAGGTGGAGCGTGGTGGCGCGAGTTGGAGCAGGGTGGAGCGCAGTGGAGCGAGGTGGAGTGTGGTGGAGCAGGGTGGAGCGAAGTGGAGCAGGGTGGAGCGAAGTGGAGCAGGGTGGAGCTGCTGTCGATTGGATTGGGTCCAGCACATTCCACAAATGCTCGATCATTTTGAGGGAAATTTGGCAACGCCTCTAACTTCATCATGTTCATCCAACTATTCCTTCTCAATGTATGCAGTGTAACACATTATCCTACTGATAGAGACCTCTGGCATCAGGGAATAACAGTGCCATGAAGAAGTGTACTGAGTCTGCAACTAGGTTTAGGTAGGTGACACGTGGTAAACTGACATCCACATGAATGTCCAGACACAGGGTTCCCCAGCAGAACGTCGCCCAGACCATTACACCCCCTCCATCGGCTTGTCATCTTCCCACAGTGTGTCCTCGTGATGAATGCGTGCCCTTTGTAGATGTATTCCACGGTGGACAGGGGTCACAGCAGGGTCTGTTGCATCCAACACGTTGGCTGGGACTAATGATTACTGGCTGACCATCTAATTTTCTCCAATCCTGACATCGGCGAAATCGTGCCCATGTTATGAAATGATCAACGTTATTTCCATCACCTGTAAGTGGTCATAATGTTTTGGCTCATCAGTGTATTCTGTACACATTTCTTAGAGAAAAAGTTAACTATATATATCACTATCGCTGATGTTTAGATTTTTTCCCCCCTAATAAATCCTCACCAGACCCATGCATTCATGCAGCATAAACAGGAAGTCTAAATACAGTAACTGAGATATTTTGGGATGGCTAGTTATGTCTTAGTTCTTAAACATGGAAGTCTGTTTAGCAGCCCAGTTGACATTCTGGGGTTGAGGATCTTGGTTCATTCTCAATCGCATGTCAAACTCTCTGATTCTGCTTTAGGTCTGAATATAGCTGGATGTGAGGGTTGCCAGACTCGCAAGCATACCTGACCTTGTAAGCTTAATAATAGAATTAAACCTGAAAGGTCAGGCTGCCTCACAAGGACGGCGGGTTGCTAGGACACCATCTGTTTAGGGTTGGATGCACTTCTCCCATGAGAGGATATAGATTTGGACCATGCAGGCAGGTGTTGAGGTGACCTGTGGGGCTTGTTTGGGGACATGGCTACAGGAAGACTACAGGTTACAACTGGGTAACAACCGAGGAATGAGAGAGGGGCAGGCTAGGGGTCAGAGGTTAATAGTTGTCTGAAGCCTGTACAGTTCTGTCACTCAAATAAAAATCACACAGACTCTCTCCAGACTGACATCAAGGCTGGATCCAAAATGGCACTTAAGTGCAGTGAAATTCACTTTGGTGAGCGGTTGTGGAGGGGACTGCATTACGGCGGCAACAATGTTCGAATTATTGAGAATTAAAAGTGACAAATCATTGCATTGGAGAATATATTTCAAAGAGAAATCTGGCAGTAAAAGATTCTACCCCGAAAAATGGGGTTCCCAGAATTGTTTAGAAAATTGGTTGTGAAAAAAAAACCTTGCCAGGAGCACATTGTATGAGGAATTACTTTGCCATTTTGGACTCAACGTATTGTGGTATATATATCTTGATTTGATGGCTTAGTCTGTCTGCTGTTTATTATGTTCTCTCTGTTCTTCATTAGTTTTGTTGGGCTTGTCTGCTTTAGGAGCCCACTCAGGTAACAACAGATATATGTCATGTTTCTCTCCTCATGTTTCTCTTCACTTTGGTTTGTATAGACGGGATCTGCAGAGTGCACTTTAGAAATCAGCATAATGTCGTGTCCATCTGGAACATTCTGCCTCTCTAACATCACTGTTCATTTCCCTCCACACCAGGAACACCTCATTCTACCCTGTTCATTTCCCTCCCGCTGTATCAACAATATGGACATCTTGCTGTCTGCTAGCTCGATCGCAACGAACACAATCACACGAGTCCGGGGAAATCGACTGAAACAGTATGAATCATAATCCCCATATAGCGACGTAACGGGAATATAGTTATTTCTGTGTTCCCTTCTATTCATTTCTCCCGTAGGATAATTTAAAATCCACTTGAAATAAGGTTCGCGTTTCTCGTCTAGGCTAACCCCGACTCGGTGTTTTGATGCTTGTGTAAATCCCGTCAGGACAGGGGGATGTTAGTAAACATATTTGCATCAATTCACTGCATAAAAAAATGACGGCTAAATATAGACGAATGTATTGCTAATAGTCACCTCGTCCTACAGATATATATACGGTTATTTACACGCGGTGCAAGCCTACACTAAATACACACCTGAACTCAAATGAACCAAATGTCCCCTATGGGATTATGGGAACTACGTTCAAGTCTTGCCGCTGGGCATTATGGATCATAGATGGATCATGATTATTTCAGTCAATAACGGAGGAATATAGCTCTCACTCGTCCCTGAGTACCCGAATAACAGACGCACGCAACGTTCCTGTGTTTCTAAACAGAACATGTAAACTTGGAAACGTATTCCATCTCAACCACCAGGTTCACGGGGTCATTCAATCACCCTGCACCAATCTGAGAGGATGTCAGTGTGGAGAGAGACCAGTGATTATCTCCCTGTGTCAGACTGAGAGAGTCAGAGGAAGAAAGAGGTACAGAAACGGTTTGACGGAGAAGGTTGGAGGTTAAAAGAGCTGGTCGGGGGTCAATGGGCTCTGGGTTTCGAGGAGTGTTCAGAGTATGGGACTGGTCTGGGATCAGGGGTTTTGGGCTGGTGTGTTTGGGGGTATAAGGACTGAATTACGAGGTGAGACTGACCTTGCGTCCGGAGTCCGTGCTGCCACACTCTCCTTTATCGTACCACCATTTGTTTTTCAGTTTGTCTAAGACGGCCTGCTCATTGAGCTTCAACACGGCTAGGTTTACCGGGATCCTGTACGTACACACCCGCGCCACAGCCAGACACAGGGGCCAGAGACAGAACATAAATAACATAGCATGTCATATGTTATCTTATGTCCGTCATTCAGCACAGTTCCAATCACAGACCACATATACAGTGCATGCAGTGTGCGTCAACGTTTACTGCACTTTAACCGTGTCATTTGGTAGGACGTTCCCGGAGGCTCACGCGCGCACGTTCACTCACACACATACACGCACAGGTAAACGGCATTAGGAACATACATCAGAGTCAAAGTGATATGGGTTAATACTCCATCTATCTCTGCTCTCTCTCTCTCTCTCCCTACAGTACAGGTTATATGGTAGTAGATGTGTATTAAAATATCACTTTGGGTAACCGGCACACTAGCTGTGGACACTCTGTTACGCAACGCGACCTCAACAATATTTTCTAAATCTGGATTCTATTCCCTTTTGAAAGCTGTACAAGAGTGCAGTTTCAGCAAACCAGTTCTCGTCTTTCGGCAGAGTCAGCCTTCAGTGAGGTCATGTGTTCAGTGAGGTCATGTGTTCAGTGAGGTCATGTGTTCAGTGAGGTCATGTGTTCAGTGAGGCTGTGTTTTCAGTGAGGCTGTGTTTTCAGTCAGGCTGTGTTTTCAGTGAGGCTGTTTTCAGTCAGGTTGTGTGTTCAGTCAGGTTGTGTTTTAAGTAAGTTTGTTTGTTCAGTAAGTTTGTTTGTTCAGTAAGGTTGTTTTTCAGTCAGTTTTTCGTTTGTTCAGTAAGGTTGTGTTTGCAGTGAGGCCATGTGTTCAGTGTGAGGTTGTGTTTTCAGTGAGGCCATGTGTTCAGTGAGGTTGTGTTTTCAGTGAGGCTATGTGTTCTGTGAGGTTGTGTTTTCAGTGAGGCCATGTGTTCAGTGAGGTTGTGTTTTCAGTGAGGCCATGTGTTCAGTGTGAGGTTGTGTTTTCAGTGAGGCTATGTGTTCAGTGAGCTTGTGTTTTCAGTGAGGCTATGTGTTCTGTGAGGTTGTGTTTTCAGTGAGGCCATGTGTTCAGTGAGGTTGTGTTTTCAGTGAGGCCATGTGTTCAGTGAGGTTGTGTTTTCAGTGAGGCCATGTGTTCAGTGTGAGGTTGTGTTTTCAGTGAGGCCATGTGTTCAGTGAGGTTGTGTTTTCAGTGAGGCTATGTGTCCAGTGAGGTTGTGTTTTCAGTGAGGCCATGTGTTCAGTGAGGTTGTGTTTTCAGTGAGGCTATGTGTTCAGTGAGGTTGTGTTTTCAGTGAGGCCATGTGTTCAGTGAGGTTGTGTTTTCAGTGAGGCCATGTGTTCAGTGAGGTTGAATGTACCATCTTGACAGCTGTGCTTACTGTGTCCAGAATGACTAGAATGACTTATCTTATGAGTGAAGCTCTCATTTGTCGGTTGTGTTTTCAGGTGCCCCCCCCCCTTACCCTTAACCTACAGTTAGGAAGCGTTGCCATCCAGAGTGTCTGGGCAGCACTGTGTGGCCAGTTACCCCCCTGGTGGATCAGCGGTTGGTTGAAACAGGGTTCTGACCTTTGAGTCCCCGCCCCCGCTGCCACACTCTCCCTTGTCGTACCACCATTTGTTTTTCAATTTGTCCAACAGGCCTTGCTCGTTCAGTTTTAACACGGCCAGGTTAACAGGGTTTCTTCAAAACGATAATAGATAGAACGATTACTGGGTCAGTGATACCGGGTTAGGAAATAGTAGCAACTGTGCATTATGGACAGGTATATCAATATATATGTATACAGTATGTTGACACTGTACAAGTGATTATGAAAATGTTATATTTTAATAATGATAACTTGATTATAGTGACGAGCAGCTAAGTTGTCAGTACAGTGGTTATGGTTATGAATATGCTGAACCAATATACTATGGAGGAGGGGCTAGAAAATATTATGGAGCAGGGGCTTGAAAATATTATGGAGCAGGGGCTTGAATATTTTATGGAGCAGGGGCTTGAATATATTATTGAGGAGGGGCTTGAATATATTATTGAGGAGGGGCTAGAAAATATTATGGAGCAGGTGCTAGAAAATATTATGGAGCAGGGGCTTGAATATATTATTGAGGAGGGGCTTGAATATATTCTTGAGGAGGGGCTAGAAAATATTATGGAGCAGGGGCTTGAAAATATTATGGAGCAGGGGCTTGAAAATATTATGGAGCAGGGGCTTGAATATATTATTGAGGAGGGGCTTGAAAATATTATGGAGCAACGGCTTGAATATACTATGGAGGAGGGACTTATATATATTATGTAGCAGAGGCTTGAATATATTATGTAGCAGGGGCTAGAAATTATTATGGAGCAGGGGCCTACATATATATTAGAGCAGGGGCTTGAATATATTATGGAGGAGGGGCTTGAATATATTATGGAGCAGGGGCTTGAATATATTATGGAGCAGGGGCTTGAATATATTATGGAGCAGGGGCTTGAATATATTATGGAGCAGGGGCTTGAATATATTATGGAGCAGGGGCTTAAATATATTATGGAGCAGGGGCTTGAATATATTATTGAGGAGGGGCTTGAATATATTATGGGGCAGGGGCTTGAATATACTATAGAGGAGGGGCTTGAATATATTATGGAGCAGGGGCTTGAATATACTATGGAGGAGGGGCTTGAATATATTATGGAGCAGGGGCTTACATATACTATGGAGCAGGTTTGATCTTATATCTGGACATTCTATAAGCTTGATATATATATAAACTAGTTATATATCTCAATGGTCTGAAATGCTTGGTGGCCATACAGGTTTTACAGTGGAGAGGACAGGCTCTCTTAGAAGGGAGAGAGCAGAAGTCACGGAGAGATGCTTCAGATATGGCAGCCTGCATTCATGCCTCCGCTATGTGGATGCGGATGTTTTATTTCAACAACAATTAACATTCTTGGGGCAGAAATGCAGTGCTCTGAAATGCCTTCTGTTAGCATTTCATCCACACAAGTTTGCGTTGTTTTTTTTGGTTATAAAAAAGTGATTTACCGTATGTGTTACTTTCAATAGGTTTCAGTTAACCAACCAACGTCCAACTCCACATCCATAGCATATCTCCGATGGCACTTTGCTCTCTCCATCCCAGAAAACCCCTTTCTCTCGAGCACGGTAAAACCACAGAATTCTTTCTAATCCCGGGTGGAGCCAGACAGAAAGAAGTCCCAAACAACAGTTTATGGAGGTGTGCATTCACGTACAGTATGTAATTAGAGGTCTGGTGGATGAAGTGGTAGAGGGCTTGGTGGTGGGATACGGGTAGTCTGAGTACTGGTCTCTTCCAGTACCTGTTCTCCATGCAGAACACATGCCAAATAGCCTAGGCTTGCTTTACTCTTGAAATGTAACGCTATCTTATAATTAGCTGAAAGACAACTGACAATATGATTCTCATTAGATAACCCTGACACAATGTTTATGAAAATATTGTAAAAAATATTGTATCTAAAAATGACCAGTCTATTTGGCAAAAATAAGAAGGACAGGCACGTATAGAAATGTTAGCGAAAGAGCCCGGTGCTTAGACTAGAATGCAGGTGAGTAGGAGGTCCGATTGGGTTTAAGGACGGGTCCTCCCAACAGCCTTTATAGCTTACAGTCAGGTACATTATATCTCAACGTGATTCTGGCAACTTGTAGAACAGCAAAGGACATTTTTAGCCCGAATGTAACTCGTTCATCTATAGAAGACGAACGGTATAATGTGTCGTTTTATAGAAGTTATTCTGCCATAGCTGTTAGGCTGGGTTAGGAGGATAACATACTTATTAAGCTACCAAGGCTGAAGGGAAACCCACCTGAGACCAACGTACAAATACAGCACATTTCAGGCACATGGTCAAAACACAACTACAATCTTCTGCAGTTGGAAAATGTCTTCTAGCAAAATACAATCCTGCCAAATCAAGAGGTTTGTTATTTTAGCATTTTGTACACATGAATTCAATCAAACTTGTCTTGCAATATTATGATATCAAATGTAGAAACATTTACTGTAGTGATATGATGCTCTGAAATTCAGAATAACACCTCACAGCCTATTTGATTGAACCCAGTCCTGTAGTTATACACCCCGTAATAAACTAAACATGGATGTTCACTCATTTCTGATTCTGACAGAGGAAAAAATGAAAATTAACTTTTTTATACATATTTTTGTAAATACATGCAGGGGTATCCGGTCCGTATTTGTAAGGACGGATGTGTTGGGGTCTCATCTTATTGTTGAAATGAATAACAGTCCAACACACCAGATGCAAATCAATACAAATGTCTCCTGTCATGTCAGTTAACTGATTGGTTTATAATTAGCCGTGCCATTCTACCTGGGCATGGTTAGAATGGCAACAAATACTCCGAAAAACTGCAACAACAAAATAGCTAAACACAATAAAGTGTTATCAATAAACATGTTGAATTGCCGAAAATGCAATAATCTTGAAATGTACGTTCTTCGCTGACAAGAGGTGAAGGACCTGAAACCAAATGTTTCTTAGGACACCAAAAGACCCTTAAGTCGTTAGCACTGTCTTCACTGTCAGCATCAGAAATCTGTGGACACCATCGTTCACTTTAGAGTGTGTGTGCGTGTGTGACTATGTGGGCTTGTGTCTCCATGAGTGCGTGTATACACACATGCACGCTGTATGTATGCTTGTGTCTCCATGAGTGCGTGTATACACACATGCACGCCGTATTTGTGCTTGTGTCTCCATGAGTGCGTGTATACACACATGCACGCCATATGTGTATTTTCAGAGAGATGGAGTGTGACTGTGTGACCTTGACTGTTCGCAGGCAACCTACTGAGACAGCCCACCGAATGACTAGTCAAAGGCCTGAAAGGAAATCTGCCCACACTAGACTTGTAATTAAAATAAATGGGAGTTGATTATGGTTGAAGTCAAAGCTCCACCTGGACCCTCTGAAGCGTCCCTGTAACACAACAAGCGTAGTACGTTTACATGTAAGACATGGACTGACAGAGGAGGTCAGGTGGATGTGAGGTTGATGGAACGCTGATAGGATTGCTGATATCATCTGATGAAAAGATGGACCAATAGAAAATCATCTCACATCACAGTTAAACAACATCAGTCTGCATTCAAGATCTGAGCGCTTGCAGAGGTGGAAACACTAGACAGACGCGATCCGTTTAAAAGTTATTAATATGTTTGTGCTTCTCTCCGGGAACGTGACTTGTTCCATCGGTGTGTGTGTGTTCAGAATCCTGTGTGTTTCTGTCATTTGTCTTTCGATTTTTTAGATAATGACGCTTATAGCCTGAAAAATGGTCGTTTCAGCCTTCAAAAAGGATACAGACAAATCAAAATGAACAGAACACAGGCTTCAGACGGTGAGAGGAGAAAACTGAAAGAAGACGTGGGAGGGGAACGGAGAGAGAAGGGGAGGGGAGAAAAGAGAGCAGGGGAGAAGAGAGGAGTACGCGGGAGGAGAGTTTCGGAGGTCAGATTTCCACAGATCATTTCTGCAAGCGCTCAGAGTCAGCGGGACCCAGATCCAGAAACACAGTGTCTCTCCTGACAGAGCACTCAGGGTGGATGGCAAAGGCTCAACAAGACTCGACACAGGCACAAAGGCAGATCTGCAGTATAAACGGTACATCAAATTGCCATGGTGAAAACAACAGACACATTTGTACGTCACATCACACAGGCTTAAGCCAGTGATAAATCAGTTTCATGCACAACTTTTTGACAGAGCCTGCGTTCCAAATGGCACGTTATTCCCTAGTTCACCGCTTTTGATCAAAACCCGGTGAGCCTTGGTCATAGTTGTGTACTAGATCCGGAGTAAGGGTCCATTTTGGACGCAGCCCATATCAGACACTGTTCACGGATAAGTCCTTTAGTGTTCCAAGGCAGACTGCGGTTACAGGCGTTTACCTGAGGGGGGAGCCCTTGGGCGTGGCTATTCCGTATCCTTTAGAGTCCAGGTTGCCCCCCACCTTCATGGTGTCACAGGGCTTCCTCTGCTCGATGTACTCGTTCATGGTGGACTCTAACAGGTAGGCATACTTCCCTTTGGACTTCCTGACCCTCATCACGCCCTCGTCCGTGGTCTTCACGAACACGGACGGGTCGGCTGACTTCATGTAGGACCACATCTTCTCAAACACGGCGATCTTGGACCGCTGTAGCAAGAGAGAAAGCAACTGAGTGTGTGTGACTGTTTATTAGACAGGCGTGGGTCTACGACGTGACCAGAGAAGTTACCCTGAAGAACTCTTTAGTGGAGCCGGCGTCCAGAGTTCCGTAGGCGATCTCCGTCTGTTTTGCCAGGTCCTCAGCACTCTCTATGGGGGAGACCATCCTCTCCACAGTCAGGAAGGCAGCCAGGTTGGCCGTGTAGGACGAGATGATGATTAGAGTGAAGAACCACCACACACCTCCCACTATACGACCTGACAGAGACCTAGAGAAAGAGACACACACAGAGACAGGAGATATAGAGACACGCCGACACATAGCGCCACTAGGAGAAACCCAGCTGGAGGATAAAAGGTTCGAACGGATAATTAATAATCTGGTTATCGGCCCTCAGGAACAATTCACCGTAGCTTACTGTCCAGTGTAACAATCCACAAAATCACCTCTGTTACCTACAGTATATGACATCACATATAGACAGGTGACAGCATATCGTGATCACCAACAGGTAGAGTCTCATCAACTAGGCTGTGGCACATCTGGGGCCCTATTTCCTTTAAAGTGTACTACATTTTACCAAGGGGATTTCATACAATTATTGTGTGTTCCATGTACAGTGTATTGTTTGAGAGACAGAGGTACTTCCTCAAGATTGCAAACCGGCTTAATAGATCATTAGTGTTTGTGTTACATACAGTGAAACTCAGTGAAACACTATAATGGCTGAACTGTAGTGAATCTCAGTGAGACACTGTAAAGGTTATGTTCTAGTGAAGCTCAGTGAAACACTGTAAAGGTTATGTTGTAGTGAAGCTTGGTGAAACACTGTAAATGTTATGTTGTAGTGAAGCTTAGTGAAACACTGTAAAGGTAATGTTGTAGTGAAGCTTAGTGAAACACTGTAAATGTTATGTTGTAGTGAAGCTTAGTGAAACACTGTAAATGTTATGTTGTGAAACACTGTAAAGTAATGTTGTAGTAGTGAAACACTGTAAAGGTTATGTTCTAGTGAAGCTCAGTGAAACACTGTAAAGGTTATGTTGTAGTGAAGCTTAGTGAAACACTGTAAATGTTATGTTGTAGTGAAGCTTAGTGAAACACTGTAAAGGTAATGTTGTAGTGAAGCTTAGTGAAACACTGTAAATGTTATGTTGTAGTGAAGCTTGGTGAAACACTGTAAATGTTATGTTGTAGTGAAGCTTAGTGAAACACTGTAAAGGTAATGTTGTAGTGAAGCTTAGTGAAACACTGTAAATGTTATGTTGTAGTGAAGCTTAGTGAAACACTGTAAATGTTATGTTCTAGTGAAGCTTAGTGAAACACTGTAAAGGTTATGTTGTAGTGAAGCTCAGTGAAACACTGTATGATGTAGTGAAGCTTAGTGAAACACTGTAAAGGTTATGTTGTAGTGAAGCTTAGTGAAACACTGTAAATGTTATGTTCTAGTGAAGCTTAGTGAAACACTGTAAAGGTTATGTTGTAGTGAAGCTTAGTGAAACACTGTAAATGTTATGTTGTAGTGAAGCTTAGTGAAACACTGTAAATGTTATGTTGTAGTGAAGCTTAGTGAAACACTGTAAAGGTTATGTTGTAGTGAAGCTTAGTGAAACACTGTAAAGGTTATGTTCTAGTGAAGCTTAGTGAAACACTGTAAAGGTTATGTTCTAGTGAAGCTTAGTGAAACACTGTAAAGGTTATGTTGTAGTGAAGCTTAGTGAAACACTGTAAAGGTTATGTTGTAGTGAAGCTTAGTGAAACACTGTAAAGGTTATGTTCTAGTGAAGCTCAGTGAAACACTGTAAAGGTTATGTTGTAGTG